>JARFJB010001708.1:1257500-1380000 GCA_036346205.1 Vesta saturnalis
CACACGACACACGCACACACGCACACCGCACACACGCACACACCACGCACAACGACACACGCACATACGCACACACGCACATCCAACGCACACGCACACACGCACACACGCACACAACGCACACACGCACAACGACAAGCACACGACACACGCACACACGACACACGACACACGCACACGACGTACATGTACACGCAACTACGCACACACAGCACACACGCACACGTACACACACACTCAACACACGACATAACCACAGCACGTACAGCACTACGACACTGCATACGACACAGCACACATCGATCACACACGTACACACGCATCGACTGACATCGTACATACACGTACACGTACACACGACATCACACACGACATACACACACCACACACCATACACACCACACACACGCACACACGCACGACACGCACCACACACGCACCACGCACGCACGCACGCACGCACGCATCGCACGCACGCACGCACGCACGCACGCAGCATGCACGCACGCACGCACGCACGCACGCACGCACACACACACACACACACACACACACACACACACACACACACACACACACACACACACACACACACACACACACACACACACACACACACACACACACACACACACAAGCAAGTTGCGTTGGTATGTGTGAATCCTTGCGATATTGCAGGCTCACATTCCGTTAATATAAGTAATTTGATTGTAATCTCATTACATTTAGAATTTACATCAGTTTTACATACATAAAGACAACATTTACATCGATTGGGGCTTGAACCTTGATGGCGCAGTTGGTTAGCGCGGTACTCTAGCAAAGTACAGGTCGTAGGTTCAAATCCTACTCGATGTAAACTTTTTATTTATGTATTTAATATAATTAATAATAATTTTTAAAATAAATGACTATTCAACTCACCATTTCCATGTCAACTATCAACCAATTACAATTTCGTATTTTTTATATTTAGACCAATCAGAGCACCATTTTTTTCTCTTCCTGTGAAATTTAATTCCCTTCCGATAAAATGTCAGATTGACATAAACTTTGACGTTTAATCTGTTCGTCAAAGTAATGCAGACTCCGACTACCATCGAAACCACTATATAACCTGCAACTTGTTCTGAATTAAAACTAATTAATTAATTCATTACTTGTCAATTGACCGTCAGTTTTGTACGTTGAATAGTTTTTTAAATTTTTGTCCAAGTGCTTAATCGTGTTTATTGCTTCAAAATTTATATCGAAGCAATGGACACTTTGGCAAAAATTTTCGGCAATTCATCGGCTACTTGAGGTATTGTATATGGAAATGATATCACATAGCATAAAATTGTTAAAAATTCAATAGAAACTAAATTATTTTTTCCATTAATTTATAAACATTTAAAAATTAATATTTCTTTTAAACCAATGATTATAACTGGTCATTACTAACATTACCAGCGGTACACGGTGCGCGTTGCTGCGCCCAAAGTTAATAAAACTGCAAGTAATGGTAACAGTAAAGTAAATTTTCTTTTATTTTATACTAATGCCAGAGGATATTCTTCGTTGTTTTATTTTTACAATAAATATAACAAAAATTTGGTGTACCAACTGGGGAGCAAGAAACGAACAATTGTCCATGAGATTAGCACGAATTTTCAAAATTCAAACCAACAATCCTTAATGACAATCGAGAAGGCCAGGCGCAAAATCTAACAATGACCGTAATTAAACAGATGATGATTTATGAAGGATTTTCTATCAGCTGTTTAATTACGGTCACCAATAGCAACGCGCTGAAAGATGATGCAACTATTAAATAAATCATCAGCTATTAAATTTTCAAGGATACATGGTGTTACGGTATTTAAACAGATTTTCAGTATATTTTTATGTTGGGAAGATTTTTAGTGTTTTAATGTAAATATTTGAGAAGTTCAAGGTTTTAGTGAGAAAATGTAAAGTTGGAAAGAGTTTATATTACAAGTTAAAAAAGCGTTTAGTGATTAAATTTTCATAGTGAATCTGGAGTTAATTTCCAGGTTGAGTAAAAAATTAAGGTAAGTGTTGCGATGGCTCGAGCACTGGATGCGAGGAGTTTTTGAAGAGTAAGTTAATCGAATTTTTGAGAGAACAGTTAGCATGGCTTATGCGGACATTGACATCTAGTTCATGACGTGATTACTTTAAAAAGTCATGTGGCGCCTTAGTGATATTTATTACTGTTTTTGGCTTTGTTGAGTAGTAGCGAGTGCTCTTTGTGAAGTTTGGGTAAGAACCACGACCCTACCACTGAGCTATGCCAGTACCAGGCACTTTACCTTTACGGGCTGTTGTTCTAATGAGTGTCATGCCTGTAACAAGCACTACATTTTGCCGCGAACAAGAATCTAGTCTCTAGAGTACTGTCCACTAAGATTGGTGCACGAGAAATTCGATTACACCGTAACTGTCGCTCCATAATTTACCGCTCCGCCCACATGAAATAGTTCCTTTATGAACTAATCGTGCACCAAACGTAAAAGGGTTAAAAAAACAAGACATTTATTATACTGAATCTTTGTGATCTTTCCTGCAACTTTACACGTACTGCCTACCAATATAAGAAATTTACCTTTTATTCAGTTCAAATCCATTATTAAAGCAATGTTACTTAAGAATCCATTGAATAATACAAATGACTACTTTTTATTGAATTTATTTAGCGATATGTTGTAATTTATGTATTTTAGATAATTAATAATTCTGACAAGTATAAATATTGGTGAAATAAGTTACACAATACATATTAATATTACTATTAAATATTAATATTATATTATTAATATTATATTATGATATTATAAAGAAAGCCCAACGAAACATAGTAAAGCACTATTAATTGACCTTTTGTTTTAATTAAACTAAAAAATAACAATTCAGATAAAGAGTGTGTTGAGTGACTAATTCACTTTATTACAAGTTTCAATATTCATTATACTTCTATATTGGCTTCTGGAACTATAAAAATAACAAAAAAAAAGTTAATGAATTTTATGCTATTTACACTTAGCACAATCGTTACCGATTATTGCAATTATGTTTAAACACTTAAATTTTTAGAAAAGTAAAGCAACACAATTTCCATATGAAACACAAAATCAACTCTACTTGTAAACGTTTACTTTTTCCATCCCAAAAATGGATTATGGCAATGAACAAACAATGTTTTAACTGCACTGCTAACTGTTACAACATAAATTAGCACAGGCCGTTATATGCTTTCTTTTCTAAAATCCCGTGCCACCCCTTCAACTGAAAGTTCGCTGAAAAATCCGTCCCCTGCCTTCTAAACTTGCCCTTCTATACATAATCACGCCCATCTTGAAAACGGTACCAAATATTAACACGATAAATCAAAACCAACCACTTTTCAAGGTTTTAACTGTTACATGACTTGACCAGCAAGAAAATCTGAACAACGTAATAACTTTCTGCAATGTTTAAGTTCGATATTCAAATTCACTTAATGAAACATTCAAAACCAAACTTCAATCAATTTCAATGCTATTTGCATTTGAATCATAGGTAAAACTTTCCATTATGAAACCCTAACTTATTTATATGAAAAAAATACATACATTTCTATTCCACACTATACTATAGTAGTCGCATATTAATTCGCTTACGCTACCCGTTCATCACAATTTGAACCTTCATTTCTGAAAATACGGTAGCTACATAGTGGTACGCATTATTATGGTGAAAACAAGTGTTGGTGTATTTCATTTTATTGTTAGAAAACTATTAATTTTACGGCCAAATTAAAGAGTCGAAAAACCTTCTAAGTAAATTAGGCTAAATAACCCAAATTTTTGTATTACCACTTTTTCTACAGCTAAACCCTATAATAAGAAATATCATAGGAGTTGCGTATATAATCCCCTTCTAATAATAAAGGAGAAGTGCAACATTATTCATAAGCTACCTTTCCTTAATAGTGAAACATCCAACAATTTTAGAGCTTATGTCATTTTGCCTGACGAAAAGGGTTGTTGCGCAGGAGTCTAAGTGGGCCATCTTAAAGCATTTAGGCTGAGCGTAATTCTATCACGATCTAGTTTTACAGAGGTACAGAGGTGTAGGTGCTGCTTTACACCACTTAATTTCCCACACTGATTACCGTGAATAACGCTTGTTACAGCTGCAATTCCATACGAAATGAACGTACTTTAATTAATACTAATAATAATAGTAAGTAATTAATATTTGATTATGAAGCAAGTAAATACGTTCTATACCCAACTTTCTATTCTCATAAAGTAGTGTTTAATGCAAATGTAACCTGCCACCATTATTACACATATTTAAAATACTTATCTTCTTGGGTTTTTTTAATGGTGTATTTTAATATCTAAGTTATACAAATCTAAACGCTTCGTAACATTTACAATTATTTTCGTCAGTAGTAATACTATATTTCAAAGTTTTTTAAGATGTTGAAACAATTTTGTAAAATTTGAAAAATTGAAAACGCGAACATATGCATGCTATCAATTTAACAGTTTGACAAACGTAGCCGGCTATGGAATACAATTTTAGTAAAGAATAACTAAATCATTAATGAATGAAATATTGTTAAACTGCTTTGAAGATGAGAAATCAGAACACCCTCTAACAGTCGAAGGCTAATAGTGAAAAATGGCATAATCAAAGAGCAAGTTTAACAAAATTTAATCAAAATGTGATGTAAGTGTAAAGTTGTAAAAAACTTTAATTTGAAATTAATAAAAGCAGTCACAAATAGAAACTTGACATCAATTAAAATAATCTAGTCAAATCTAACAAAGAAATAGCTTTATACATTTATTAAATTGTTATATTAATAGCAGTCCCACGTGCCAATTCTTGGACACATCAATTCTGTTCGTTACGAAACGCGAGGCGAACTTAATTCATTCCCGTTCCCTCTGCGTTTCAATGCATGTCGTATCATAAGTTTCGTCCCTGTACAACGCGTGCATCTAGTTTTAATTACATTTTGTATATACTATATTTAACAGGGAAACCTTTGCAATAAGGAAATTAATAAGAAAATCCTCATTTGCGTGGTCGATGATAACGTCCCGAAGTTAAAATACATAAAATGGCGTGCATGATAATGAAATTTCATCTTCAAGTTTATAAATGGAGATATCTTTGTTTTGCATCAATAACTCATGCTGCTTTCGTCGTCTAAGTCTACTTTCGTTGCCCAACATCTGGTGTAGTAGTCTGGCCTACATTTCGTATATTTTAATGAAGACAATGGAAATTACCTTATCCTATATGTTTACCCTATTGAAAGGAAATGAAGTTCTCAAGTTGCAGTTCGTTTCAAAATAAAGTTAACACATATTTATTTTGAGTGTAAGAAAATGTAACTACGTATCCTTTTAATACAAAGTACGTTTTAAGTAGATAACAAGTCAGTATAGTGTTGTTCAGATATGGTTACAATGAAAAGAAAACAGCTAACTTCGGTTTAAATATTTGAGTGCATAATCTTGTAACTGTAACGCTTGTTGACATAGGTCAAGTAGCCTTTATTATTAAAAGGTATACAGTGTTGATCATCTTTCGTTTTGAATTCTATGTAAAAATAGGTTATATGTTTGCATAGTTTTGTGTTGAATTAAGAATTAGTCAATATCGTTAAGCTTTACATGGAGTACTATTTTAGTTGGCTATACGCTGAAATTAATCAGACGTTATTTTGTTTTATTAAATATACAAATAAATACAGCTGGTTTGTTGTATATTAATTATTTAACCTATATAATTGAGTGGCGCCTAACAAATCAAATGCTTACTGACCACAACTGTGGATACATCTCTGCCTCCCTCACAACCTGATAAAAATGAGTTCTCAATCTACAGTAAGTTTCGTACGCAATGTACCTTGTTGCGGTAGAGGTTCAAACTTACCGTTTTAATGTTCAAATACCAATCGATACAGTTTTTTATTTGTTATAGCAGGTGTTCTAAAATAAAATGGCTCTACCACGTGCAGGCTTCCAGATTGTATAATTGATACGTACATAAACCAATCGTTACACCAATTATGCAGGAAAATTATTCAAATTATCAGTAAAATTTGATGATGTGTGGTGAAGCTACGATAAGGAATGTTATTAATTTAGGCATTTTCCTTAAAAAGGTAAAATAATGTGACATTTTTCGTATTAAGACAAAAGGAAAAAAAGGAAAAGAGTGCTTACCCAGGTGTCATGGCTGCGAGATAAAGTATGTGCTTTAATCCAATCAACGGAAGAATGCTTTCGAACAAATTGCTTTTAAATGAATAGCAATCTTAATTGAGCTGAAAAGTATCAATCCTATAAATAAATAGATTAATCTATAATTAATTGAAAGCCACTCTACAGCTTTCAGCACATTCTCTGCTTGACTTGAAACGGGCAAATGGCTATTCTTAAGAGAAAATTTAGCAAGGTCTTTCAAATTGACCCGAAGGATAACCTTATTTGATAATTTTTGGTTTCTGAAATAGCTGTCAAGTGCCTTTAGGATAAACAACCCAAATTGCTTGTAAGAAAATGTAAATATATACAGGGTGGTCCAGACTGTAATACATTGGTTTTGAGAGGTGATAGAGAATGGCAAAATAAGGTGACTTTGCTTAATAGACATACCTCGAAAATGTACCATAACTTAGATACAGGATATTTCAGGAAGTTCCATTCAAAAAAACTTCGTAATTTAATATCTAAGGAAAGACAACAGTCATTCTTTTCAAATTTAGCACACAGCCTTTCTAGGTAAACCTGCATCTACTGTTCAAGTCAAAAATAGTAAACGAAAACCATTGGCGCAGATACGGGGTTAAATATCCCCTTTCCAGAAATATTTAGTACGCCACTGGACATTTTTGAAAAAATTATTAAACTGCTTAATCGCCTGTCATTCTGAACAATTATGTGTTCTTGTAAAATTTTGATAGAACAAGCCATTTCCGATTTATTTGCAGTTAAACACTTTTGTGCAGGTAAACTTGATAATTTTATCAAGTAGCATTCAGCCATCTTAGAGGTTTTGACATTTGCGCAGCATATGTTTTAATTCATTCGATTTCCTACTTACTTCTGAAACGTCGCGCTATAAATACGAATACTGTGGCAGTCTTAGTGTTAAACTACCATTAGTATTCGCTTCAACAAGAACCCTTTGCATAAAAATTTGTAATAAATTTATCGTTTAGTCCTGTTACATGTGTACAGTTTAATTAGCAAGTAGGCTAAAAATTTACACAAATCAATTTAAATTTAATGATTACCAATTCTGATTTATAACACTTATAACACAAACACGGCTTTACTTTAGTTATTTCTATACGTTACTATCGAAATTAACTAAATATATAACAGCACATACAGTTATGTACATAGGTATTATTTTTGACAAAACTCAAATTTACATAAAATACTATATTATGATAATTGCAAATTAGGAATGGACACACAGAATATTGATTGATTTCGTTGTCTTAGTTGTTTTTTAAAGATATCGTTGGTATTATCAAAGATATAAGCTTTTACATTCACGTACTACTTTGTTGACCTAGATTTCATGGGAATCTAGAAAATTTATTATCTTCTTTTGTTTTCGATTTATAGCCAAACGTCGATATTTCTACACTTTTTTGCAAGGTCTTATACCTCGCTTAATACTATCATACTGATATATTTCGTCGTATTTATATATTGTGAAGTGCCGAATTCAGTGGCGTGCGGTTTTTGAGTCATGATATAAACTTGCATTTTTTTTAAACGGTAGTCATAGCTGGCTTGGCAACCATCAGCTGCAGTTCTTTCTTAGCTTTTCAAAAATATAAATATAGACATTCTTGAAAAACATCTTCTAAATATTTTGGCCACCACGGTCTTCAGATTAGTTAATACTGGATTTCTTCCTACGGGGTTTTTTGAAAGAACATAATTTACAAAACCGTCCTAATACCGAACTGAATGTTGCAACCCAACGATTTGGGAAACTGTTTTCTACGTACTTCCTCACTGCCAAAGCATTATGGCTTGGGCAACCATCTTGTTGAAAATGCAGCTGATGGTTGCCAAGCAAGTTTATATTATTACTCACAACCCGCGCGCCCTAGGAAAATTGTAAGCACGCCACTGAATTCGGCGCTTCGCAATATATAAGTACCATTGACCAAATATATTAGTAATAAGCGAGGAATAAGACCTTGAAAAAAGTGTATAAATATCGACGTTTGGATATAAGTCGAAAACAAAAGACATTTTCGATTTTAGCATGAAATGTAAGTCAACAAAGTAGTACGCCCATGTAAAAACTGCAAACTTCTGTTTTTGATAATAATAACGATATCTTTAAAAACAACTAAAACAATGAAATCGGGGCATACTGTTCTTTAACTGAGTAATGATGCTCTAAGGCTCATGTGAAATTAAATCGGGAATATTGCAATTTTCAGAAAGAAATTAATATTTAATCTGACCGACCTGGCCATTCATCAGTTACAAAAACAAAAGACCATTAACAATATTCTATGCACCTTGACAGTTAACTGAGAAAAAATGCTCCTATTTAATTCATAAGCCATTATGATCTTATTATGAGTGAACCTTTTAATATGCACGATAAGTTCCAAACACAAGCAAAGGGAAAGCTTTTAGCCTATTACAACCATTATTGTAGTTACAAGTAACACATACAAATTAAAGGTAGGAGCCTGGTTTCAAACGATTCAGAAAATATGTTTCGGTCAATTACAGTTGTACAGATAGAGCTTTCTTTTTCTTATTACCATCTTCATGGCAAACATCGATCTTCGGAAATTGTAACATAATATGAATAATTCATCACAAACTAACAGACCTTTCCCGATTCGATTAGCATTGAAAATTAACTCCAATAATGGTTGATCGAAAATCAGCTCTTTGTATCTAACGTGATAAATCTTAAAATATTCCTAAAACGTCATGTTTTCATAACTAGAATTAAGATATTTTATTGTATATCTCAATGTGCCGAATGCTTTCAGAAAATTAATAGTCTATGCGGTCTTATTATATAAAAGTTTGTGTATAAAATAAAACTTATTTAATGCTAATAACAAGGCTACTACAATGGGAAATTGTGCAAACTGTACTTTCCTATGAACTATTAAACACCGACTTTTTTTAAATTGGTTTAGAAAACACACATTGGTCTAAATCACATTTCGTTATCGGCCAACTTTTGTTGAAGAGTTACTATGTTAAATCAGACACAATGAAAATTAAATTAGAACTTTATTTGATGACGCTTTTAAGATAAAATTAGAGAACGGATCAAAGGATTTGATCAAGGATGCTTTATGTGACTTTGCCGTGTAATTTTAGATAATAATATTTCGTAACGATATGACAGCGCTGTAGGGCTTGTCGTAACTGCGTAACTATTAGCTAAGGTATTATTGGTTTTGTCTCCCCCTCTGGAAATTGTTTTGCATAGGAACATAATCATATTCAAATGTAATTAATTCCGATTGTAGTACTGAGTGAATTTTAATTAACTTATCAAACCTCTTTTACGCCCTCTACAATTAACCAGCGTATTATGAAAAATCTTTTAACTTTTCCCTTAAATAATCTTTAGAAAATGCGAAAGTTTTGCAAATAATTTCCCCCAATATAATTTCGTTAACATTAATAAACGGAACTTTAGCTTCCTTTGAAATAAATGGAACTTCGTAACGTTTGCATCACTTTTAACGTTATCAAAAGTTTTATTTCAGAAGGGAATGTATGACCGAGTCTAATATCTTCATAATCTTTTATGTGAAGCACTGAAGCAATTGCTCGATTTTGGCATAGTCAAATCTAACCTTCATATAACGAACGTAACAGAATTATTTTGGTACAAAAACAATGAACAAGAACGAGACAAATCAGTTCGCTCGACGATAACAATGTAAGTTTGTAAGACAGGCAAGGCACGTATAACTTTAATTGTATCACGCGCTTAGGGGGAGGGGGCGTCTTGAATATTAATTACAGCAGAGCAAGAATTTCTTACAGCACATTTCTGAGACCCTAGAAACAACGCAATCAAGCTTTTCAGTAACGTATGTGACTTAAAGCAAAAACTGACTTTGATGATAAATCGTCCAAAAAAATGGAATCCATCCTTAATTTTATTGCCCTTGTCTCACTAATTTGTGGAAACATTGAAAGAAAGACATTTAATTTAATTTCGCGTACGGTTTGTTTAACATTTAACGTTTTCGATTCGTTAAGCACATAATTATTTAGATTTCTGAAACTTTCCGAATTATTCTCAAATTTAATACAGCATTGTAATTACTCATCGCGAATTATGTGGGGTAGATTTTTATCTTATCCCGCTAACAGTGAAAGAATGGAGCTATACTCTAGAGTCGGAATTTATTGATAACTTAACAAAGATTTATTAGCACTACCTACCATAAATTTAATTAGGAATTTTGGAGTAATGTTTCATTTTCCTAAAACGAAAATTAAGCCTTAATGATCTCATGACATACATTTGCACAGCAGTACTAAATTCTGTGTTTATAAAATTTGACAACTATCCTTAATTACTTATTATTACTGTAATATTTTTTGTTCATTCGGTTAATTCAATTCATTACCTTCCAACCTACACACTTATTATTTTAGCTTACTTAATTACCTTTTAATTTCTATAAGTTTACTATACCTAAACCTTCAAATTTTCAACATATTTAATAATTTTTGGAATTTGTCTGTCCCTGTAGCATTTGTAGATTGAAATATCCTCCCAAAATGCCTACTTAACGTCTTTTTGCTAATGTATTAGTATTTTTCTTTACCAATAGGTAGAAAGCTCGGTACAAATCTTATGTGTACCGGGTGGCCAACTAAGAACGGCCGTCGGCCATATCTCAGGAATGGTTTATAACACAGTTTCGGGAAAAAATTTTATAACAAAAGTGGCCTCGAGAAACGCCTGGAAATTATTTTCAGAATTGTAGGTCCTCCGCTAGAGAGCGTATTTGACAGTTAAAATTTTAAAAAGCAAAATTTTTCAAAATTTACTCAATTAAGGGGCGTAATCAGACTCCTCGACAAATTCTGCATATTTTTTATTTGACAAGTTTTACTCTATCTCATCAAATTAGGACTGGGGGAGAGTGGGAACATTGTTACGAAAAAACGTCTTTAATTTTGCTTGACCGGTTTTAATAAGCTTGATGTTGTTTGAAAGAGCTTTTGTTAAACAGTAGAAAATTTGTAAATTTGAAGCAATCTGATTAATAACATAAATTCTAGAGGGCGCTGTTTAATATTTTTTTAATATTGTGTTTTCTCTTTACAATTTTAAATGGAAGCATAAAGAAATTAAGTAGGTCATTAAAAAGTAGACTAAATTAGTAATAAAACAGTGAAAACTGCAAGTCGATACCTTTTTCCTATCCTGAGATATCGTAAGAAATAGGTAAATGGCGGGAATTGTTCTTCCAACGACTAGTTCGCGTTAACGGAAATTATTAAATTTAGCCTGGATGAAAAGATCTTACATTGGTCTGCAGTAATTTAAACTGTTATCATACTAATGTCATGGTTGCCGCTAGATTACCTAAATGTAAGGCTGTCGCTACTAACAATGAGAACAAATTATAAAATAATAATGTGATAAATCTAACATTTTTTTAATTATATAAGAATGTTATATTTGTTTTCAAGTGATGTGTTAGTAAATCAAAAGCATAAAATATCATTAAAACGGATATTTGCCCAGCAACAACAAATACAGTTTAAAATATGAATTGCGATTTACTGATGACAACAAAATTAGTAAAGAGGGCCATGTAAGATATAAAATAAATTTCCTGTTGAAAACAAGCAAGCTATGATTTTCGCGCGTATGTCAAAAATTATTCATCGTGTTGCATTTAATAGACTTGCTTTATCTTTTCGTACTAAAATGATTCTTACAAATGAAGAAGCATTTGATATGTTGGCAGTTTATTTTGAATGTATGAGAAATGCAACCGTTGCTGCTAGAGTGTATGCACTGCAGTATCCAAACAGACGGCATCACAGCAGAAGAGTTTTTCTCCGACTCGCACACCGTGTGCGTACTACTGGAAATGTGAATCTTCCTGTGTACCGAAGGCAACGCAGAGGTAGAACAGAGGAAAATGTTATTGATGTTTTAGCTTATGTAAATGTTAACAACCCTCATTCAAGCACCAGAGCTATAGCTAGAGACTTGGGTATATGTCGAACCACCGTCCAAAATATTTTAAGAGAACACAGGTGATTGCTTATTTATTAATGCATGTTTTATTCGCTATTGTAATGATAAAAATGTTTTAATTTTTTTCGTTTGTCGTTATATGTTTCTCATTTTTATCATACCGAAAATGTCAATACATCAAAGTTAACTTGTGACAACATGACTAATGCATTTGCCGCCATTTTATGTCCAGTTTCAATAAAACACCAAATTATTTAATGAAATTATCTTATGCTATGTGAATAGATTTTAACATGATAATTAAGTGAGGCAAAGTAAAGTAAAAAGGTACCAATAATAAAAAATAATGAGAGGCCGGGAAAAAAAAAATTCGTAATAACATTACGAGAGTTAATGCATTTAAAGTCCTTTTTCGTTTACTAACAACGAAGGACTTCAGTGTGTCTTATTCATCTGATTACTTTATAATATATACAATTTTAGATTGCACCCATATCACATGGTCCTACACCATAGTTTGAATACTCAAGATTTCGATACCAGGTTGAATTGAACTGGCTCTCAAATATGATACACGACGATCCTGAAATACTTTCACGAATTATGTAGACAGATGAGGCTACTTTTCATAGTGATGGTAGTGTAAATCGACATAATATGCACTACTGGTCTGAAACGGATCCCCACTGGATGCAGGAGGTCCAACATCAGGGTCGTTGGTCTGTAAATGTGTGGTGCGGGATTCTAGGCGGAGAAATAATTGGGCCTTTTTTTTAATGAGACTGTTAATGGAGAAAAATATTTAGATTTTATAAGCATCGAATTGCCACTTCTTTTAGAAAACGTACCCTTGGCCATTCGTCGTGACATGTTCTTGCAACATGATGGGTGCCCGGCACATTATTCTAGAGATGTTCGGAATTTCTTAGATCAATCATACCCTGAAAGATGGATAGGACGTGGAAGTTTATTTATTTGGCCACCAAGGTCTCCAGACCTACCTTGTTTAGATTTTTATTTGTGGGGGCGGATAAAAGATCTCGTTTATGCCGATAGACCCACAACAAGAGCTGACATGATTAAAAGAATACGACAGACAATACGAAGTATTTCAAGGGCAGAAATTGAAACTGCTGTTCTCTCCACCCGTCAGCGATTGATTTCGTGCATTGAAAATGATGGACGACATTTCGAACATCTAGGGCGACACTAATTACGTAGTTATTTATTTAAGGTTTTAATTGTTAGATTTATCACATTATTATTTTATAATTTGTTCTCATTGTTAGTAGCGATTGCATTACATTTAGGTAATCTAGCGGCAACCATAACATTAGTATGATAACATTTTAAATTACTGCAGACCAATGTAAGATCTTTTCATCCAGGTTAAATTTAATAATTTTCGTTAACGCGAACTAGCCTACTAGACGTTGGAAGAACAATTCCCGCCATTTACCTGTTTCTTACGATATCTCAGGATAAGAAAAAGATATCCACTTGCAGTTTTCACTATTTTATTACTAATTTAGTCCACTTTTTAAAGACCTACTTAAATTTTTATGCTTCCATTTAAAATTGTAAAGAGAAAACACAATATTAAAAAAATATTAAATAGCGCCCTCTAACATTTATGTTATTAATCGGATTGCTTGAAATTTACAAATTTTCTATTGTCTAACAAAAGCTCTTTCAGAACCTGAATTAAATTCGTTTTTTCGTAACAGGGTTCCCACTCTCCCTCACCCCTTATTTGAAGAGATAGACTAAAACTTGTTAAATAAAAAATATGCAGAATTTGTCGAGGAATCTGATTATAATATTTAATATGCCCCTTAATTGAGTAAATTTAAAAAAAAATTTCTTTTTAAGATTTTAACTGTCAAATACACCCTCTAGCGGTGGATCTACAATTTCCAGGCGTTTCTCGAGGCCACTTTTGTTATAAAATTTTTTTTCCCGAACCTGTGCTATAATCCATTCCTGAGATATGGCCGACGGCCGTTCTTAGTTGGTCACCCGGTACATGATAGATTTCAGATATTTGTAATTTACATATTAACAAATAATGTTAATGTGACTAATCTTGTAAGTTTTGTAGTGTGCTGTGGAATTGCCTGTAACGCATTTGTTAATGTTAAAATTCTGACATTGGGTGTGACTTTTGTCATTGTGTAGTGTTATTTTTTACCGAGTCTGTTGAAAGTTGTTGAAATATTTTCAATTTAATAATGGTTTATTCACAACAAGAGAGAATTGATATGATTTTAACCATTGGTTCAAACATTTCGTGATACAGGTGTAGCTTACCCAAAACAATTAAAAGTATAACCTGTTACAGATGATGATGATAATGAGTTTTTGGTATTAGGTTCCGTTATTGAATACCAAAATATTAGTACAAGAGTTATTGGAAGAGCAACAGGAATTATTCAGCCTAGTGTGTGGAGGAACTTAAAGAAACGTAGATACCACCCTTTTCATATACAAATACATCAAAGGTTATATGGCATAGACTTTCAAAAACGTATTGATTATTTCTTATGGGTTCTTGATCAAATTAGTGACAATGAACAGTTTTTTGAAAATGTATTATTTACCAACGAGTCAACATTCCATAAGAATGGTTTAGTGAATCGGCACAATTTCCACTATTACGACACCGAAAATAAACATTTATTTAATACTATTAATCGTCAAAATCGATAGAGTGTTAATGTGTATAGTGGAATTGTTGGCAATCATGTCATTGGCCCATATTTTTTCGATGGCAATTTAAATGGTCAAAAATTCCTTATGGCGATATTTTGCGAACAAATTTGAATATGGTCCTGACATTTGGAGCACGGGGGTTTTTGTGGTCGAGAAACTTAAATATTTTATTGATTTTGATGCTGCCTGCAGAGGGCGCCATCTACAGTGGTATGCTAAAAGTTAATAAGGTCTTAACTTTTACCAGTATATTGACGTTCCGTTTGAATTAGTTTGTCTCTTCAGTTCTAAGCAAAAAAAGGTATACTTGGTCGATGCCTCTCAGATCAACCGAGGAAAATAAAATTTTTTCACACCCTGTAGGTCCTAAACGAAGCGTTTCCGGTCCTGGGTTTATATGAACTTTTTTTCTTATTTTTGGGGCTAGAATCACTACGTAAAGTTTGTCCGTAGAGTTTCTGGACACCATATATATATATATATTATATATAATATAATATATATATATATATATATATATATATATATACCGTGTCCAAGATAAGGATGCCCACTATGGGGAGATAATAAAATTCATATTCAATGTAAAACATCGAAAACGTACAGTAAAACTAATACTAGAAACATTAGAAAACCGTAAAATTATTATAAAATTATGTTTTGTAATTTTAAATGATAGACAAATAAAAAATAAAGTTATTTTAAATATGTACAAAAAGATTCCCGTTATTCTCTAAACATAAATAGCATCTTCTAACTGTAGCATCTAAAACATTATTCAGCATTTGAGTAGTAACACTAGCAAACGCTTCGAGAACTGATCTTTGTAAAATTTCTTCGTTTTCAATATCGTTTCCATAAGTGTAATTTTTATTGTATCCCCGACGAAAAAAATCCAAAGGTGTTACATCTGAAGAACAGGCTGGTAACAGTACATTTGCATGAGTGCCAATACATCTTTCTGGAAATCTAACTGACATGTATTCTCTGACAACTCTGGAATTATGTACTGGTGCACCTTCCTGCATAAACCAACAACCTTCAACTTCTTGGAAAGGCAAATCATTCAAAGCTATCTCTAATTCATTTTGGAGTAAAATTTGGTAACGTTCAGAATTTAAGGACTCGTGGTAAATGAAAGGACCTATAATTCGAGTACCGAATATGGCAGCCCACATATTAAATCCGAAACGGTGTTGGTGTTTGGCCGTTTTGTACAGACGTGGATTTACTCTTGCCCAATTATGAGCATTTCTACGATTAAAAATTCCATTATTATTAACCATACTTTCATCGGACCAATTTATTTTATTCGGAAAATATTCATTGTCTTGAGATTGACGTGTATACCATTCGCAAAATATTCTACGTCTTTCTGGGTCACCTGGTCGAATTTCTTGGCAAATTCTAAATTTATATGGATGTACTTTCTTCTTTTTTAGAACATAATGAGCTGTGGAATGGGCTATGCCAGTTGCCTCTTCAATTTTCCTAGTAGAAACCTCTGGATTTTCCATTACAGCTAGTAAAACAGTATTGGCTTTTTCTTCATTACAAGGTTTTTTGAACGCACCATATTCTCTTAGATTAACTGCTAATGTGCGAAAAGTTCTTTTGTGAGGTTGACGCCTTTCTGGATATTTGTTTAAATACATTATTTCGGCTTTAGAACAATTACGTTGACACAAAATGTAATACGTCAGTATATCGAATTTTTCATTATTTGGAAAATGTACTCCTACCATATTGTTTTTAGGTAAACACAAAATGTTAATTAAGACCACTACAAACGTAATACGGACAACAATCAATTATGACAGGTAGGTAAACAAATGCAAAGCCAACTTATTTTTATCAAATGCATCAGTACGACGGAAGATGTATTTTAACTGTTTAATTAATAGTATTTTCACTAAATACATACTTGTGAATTATTTTATTCGCAACAGGCATTAGATAATGAGAAAACATTATTTTATAATTATTTTACAGTTTTCTAATGTTTCTAGTATTAGTTTTAACTGTGCGTTTTCGATGTTTTACATTGCATATGAATTTTCTCATTCGAAACGTATCAAAAATATAAAGTGTGATATATCGTTGAATTCAGAATCAAGGAGAGAATTTAAGTATGGCAAAAATAATTTTTTCGTGTATTTAATAAAATAAAGTTGATGATAGTTGTTAACAAACGAAACGTTGTATCAAAAATTGAATAACAGCATTAAGTAGAGCTAGAAAAGTGGCAATGAAAATGAGCTCTTCTTTTCTTGATAGCTGTTAAAATAAGGCCAGAAAAAAATAAAAACGAAAATCAGAAAATTAAATTTTTTCAAATATCTCAAAACTAAAAGAGATATTCTCAAATGTGTAACTTTGTTCCATTTAACTGACCTTCCATCTTTATTGTTTTCGAGATCCCCATAGTGATCTTATTTGGAGTATATATATATATATATATATATATATATATATATATATATATATATATATATATATATATATATATAATATAATATATATATATATATATATATATATATATATATATATATATATATATATATAACACACACACACACATGTAGGCAGAGATGGTTAAACAGTCGAGTTCTTCACTAAGATAAATCGACTTATTCGCTCATGTTACGTTTGAAAATTTTCAAGATCAACCATGTTGTCTGTGTGTGTGTGTAGTATGTGTTGTTGATTATAGTGTGTGTGTGTTGTTGTTGTGGTGTGTGTGTGTGTGTTGTGTTGTGTGTGTGTTGTGTGTTGTGTTTGTGTGTGTTGTTTGTGTGTGTGTGTGTGTTTTGTGTGTTTTTATTTGTGTTGTATTTTTGTTTTTTGTGTGTTTGTTGTGTTGTTTTTTGTGTGTGTGTTTTTTTTGTGTTTTGTGTGTTGTTTTTTTGTGTATTGTGTGCTTTGTTGGTTGTGCTCGTGTGACTACGAAACTGGAAATTATTTTAAGTTCCTATGATGGCGGCAATGACGTAAATATATCGTCAATTAAAAATCTCTGTTTTCTATCTTTTAACTCGTTAAGTGTTACGGAAAATACTTAAACCGTATTCTATTTATTAAAATATAATTGTGGAAATGTTAAAATCGTACAATCTTGATCTCACTGGAAACGGCTTTCTTTAACCTATCTTTTTTACAATATGTGCAAATATAGTTACTACACTAACCGCCTAAAAGGCTTTGATATAAATATTTATAAACATAGTAAACATAACATTTAATTTAGGCAAATGTGAAACTGTAATGTAATTAAATAAGGTGAAATAATACAAAAGAATGCAATTCTAATTTTTTGGGATTTGTCGCAAAAATAGTATTTTTACAGCTTGTTATAGTGCAACTATTATTGCAAGGGTATATTATGCAATGCGGTATACTGATAGGCGGTAGTATAGTAAAAAAGCTTTCTCCAATTTGGTGATGAGTTTGCAGACTACTGGAAGAATGGTCGGTCTGAGTCCTATAAAATGATGGGGATACGTATATCTGGTCAGCCCTTCGTGCGACCTCGTGCAGTAGGGAGAGTACAACTTTTCTATGAAAATTTTAAAGAATTGTTCATAAACAATTTTAATCTAGAGTGTATAATATTTTATACTTTCTAAATAGTAAATTTTGGTAATAACAAAGAATTCATAATTACAGAATAAGCATGTTCTTCATTAGGTCACTCCATGCTCGCCATGTTGTCAATTATGTCCTCTGACTTTTTGACTTAATTGACTCCATAGACGATTTTTAATAAATTTCAAAGTAGAAAATCTTCTTTCACAGCAAAGTGAAAAGAAAAGCGTAAGTAGATGTTAATATGAAAATGTTAATTGTTTGTTAGTACTGCCTAGGCGATTGTACTTATGCAAAATAACGAGACAGCAGACTGAACAGTTTCTACAGGTAGAACAAGATTGGGTAGATATATAACGATCTTTATAAATTGTTTGATCTTCGTCTGTTTCAGTCTCATCTATTTCAAATGTTGACCTTACATCGTAAAAATCGGTTATTGATACCTTTAAATCATACCAATTTAAAATGAAATTTGCTAGCTCCGCGCGAGGTTGGTCTGAGGTTACATCAGCATCAAATTTAACTAAAACCTTGCTTAGTTCTTCCATCATCGGCGACTTCAGCTTTTCGGGGTTATCTTTAAATTATTTCAAATTTCTTGGATCTAGCAGAGATAAATCGGCAAGAAATCTTTTTTAGGAAAACAGCTTCCCTTTGAATAGCCAAAAAATCATGTCGGTAATCTATCAATTTTTTCATTGTCGAAAGAATCGTGGAGAGAACTTTTAGAAATTCTAATGAAGATAATTAGATAATGGCGTTTCCTCTTCAAAAAATCGTAAATAAACGTGTGCAGTTACGATAGTTTTGTATCCATTTAGATATCCATTGACTTTAGCTCGAATGTAGGGGTCATGTTGCTTTTTCGATAATATATTTTAAAGCGACGATCACTATAGATAAAGAGCTTGGTTTTTATCTGAAAACGAGCCGATTACTTTTTTGAGAGCCACGTGTGTAGACCACCACCTTGTTAGTTTTTTGTATCGAGGATCTTTTACTGTTTCTTCCCATAACGGTACGCAAGTAAGGGTCATTTATAAAAACTGCAATATCGTTCATTAATGAAAAAAATAGCACTTGTAATTGGTATACTGGTTGTATCACAGATTAAAAGGTTTAAAATATGGGCGTAGCACCAAATATGAAATTGAGACGGAGACACTTGGTTCAACCACGCATTAAGTCACTTGTGGTCGCCATTCATGTTTGCCGCGTCGTCTGTGGCCTTTCCAATAATGCACTGTTGCATTATTTGAGAATTTCTATTAATAAAGTTCCTGATTTGCTTCATGGTATGGCAAGTAACCTTTCTTCAACTTTATCCGTTACATACCTAACAATGATTGAACACTAATCCTTTGACGTAATATCTTGAGTCGTATTAATTTTTACGGTAAACTTTCTGGCTTCGTTTACTTCTTTAGCAAAAGTATGCTTGATCATAGTTCCTATTGTTTCAATAACTGAATTTAAGTGATTTTTTTAAAGAAACGTTGCCCTTTCTTATCTGATGCAAGGAACTGTTGGGATTTGCTTTTATAAATGCAGTCTTCAGCGTGTTGTTTTAAAATTGGGTCATATTTTGAATACAAAAGTAGCAATTCCAATAAATTGCCGTCATCAATATCCGTTTTTTCAGAGGAGAACGCTCCCTCAACTAAAACTCATCTTATGTAGGTTAATCTTCGTTTTCCAATTAATGTGACAATGTCTGTTATTCGTTTCATTACTTCCATTATCTTCTTTATCTGGTACGATCGTAACATTTGATTTTCTACTATTAAATTATCCACACTTAATGTTTGGCTATGCAGAAGGTACGCTTGAGCACAAATTGAGTGTAAGTTGGAATATTCGTGCTGATTGACTCTATCATGAAAATGTTGTCTATCAGATAGGCCTGTTAAATTGTAACGTTTTTTTGTCTTTTACGTATTTGGAAAGTATTCGAAATTCTTACAGATGGTAGTTGCATTTAGAATCTTTATTCTGAAAACGAAATATAAGTTTTGGTTCGTTTATCAAGTCTAGGTGGAAGTTTGAATTCAGATTCGGTTTACGTATTGACACCGAGCGGCAGTAAAATCTCTTTTACTAGTTTTGTTGAGAATGAAGTAGTTTCTTTGTGAATAAGAGTTGTTCGTATTTTGTCAATAACAATTAGTACTGTCGTTAAAATTGCGTCAGTAAAAATGATATATCACATTAAAATTGTTACTTTCTATTAAAATATATTGTAGGAAGCATAAATCGCAGTTTTTAAAGAGTTGTAGGCGACAGGTTGGCGGGAGTTTCGATAAAATGTTTGGTCTTAAACGAAGAGTTTCGCTTATAGATACGAGGCGTTAAGGGCTAGCGTCGTAATCAAATCATCAACTTACAGGATATCGATTACTTAATAGCACCCGCTCGTTCGAGTTTAGTTCGTTTTGGGGCGTATTAAACAGAAAGTAATTCTTTGTATGATTGGTTAATTAAGATGAAGGGGAATAAGAGTTCAATGTGGCGGTAAGGGAGTTACGCACGACTGGGATTCGTAGTGTAGACGCAGATGCGTTAATAAGTTACCGTTACCAACGACCGCTGGTGAATTATCGCGGAACGACGTTACCTTAAATCAGTGTTGAAAGAACTTCCGTGAGTAGGGGCAGTTTTCCCCAAGCAACTCTTTGAAGGGAGTTTATTGTGTGCTTGAACAAACACGTGATTGATTTATCGTTAAGTGCACCTTGTCAAAAGGGGCTTGTCGAGGATCCAAGAAGAAGGTGTTGAGCGTTAATTCTAGTGCTCTCCCTGTTCTATGGAGTAGCTATCGCTTTTGTGCAGAAGAAGCCAAACGTCCTTTCCTAATTTCCAGCACTAAGGTCATAACTCGCTGTACATACTTAAGCTTTTGTATTGTTAAAGAAAAAATTAATGTGTCATTCAGAACTAGGTCATTAGTAGAGCAAAGTTAACGAGCATATATAGACTGCAGTGTATCGTACAACCAATTGAGATATTAATCATCCGCGATTCAGACATTGAATCGGCGCACCGTTCATCTTCTCGAGGTGCGTTATACTGGGAAATTCGAGCTTAGTTACAACGTCCATTACATTGCCGAAGCCGCTGCAGGGTTCATCCTCTGGGTTTCCACCAGGTGGCTATATAACGCAAGGGGGTAAATTAAAGGAGCCAATTGATGTAAAGGTTGATCCAATTTAAGGTAATCATTTCCGTTCAGATTGTTGTTGTGTTGACAATTTTGACTAAAGTATTGTGTGTTTTTTTGTATGTGTGTATGTGTTGAATACGCTGTCCTGTAGGATCAATTCTGTATTGATCATTTTGTACCGGAATTTTAGGTGGCGATTGTGTTAAAAAAGGGGAACGCAGAGTATTAGTTATTGCTATTGGTGATCGTGGAATACGAGTAATATTTACAGTAATCTAGTAAAGGCAGACATTGTAATTGCATCATTGCATTTTAAGTAAATGAAGTAATTTAATTTGTGTGGAAAACCAATGTAACGATTGTTTCGATATCTCTGAGGAGGTTTATTTTACAATACATATCTATAGGTTTTTTTTAATGTGAATCCAACTGTGAACCCCATTCTTATTTATTTAAGCGCATTTTAAGTATTTGTTTGGTTATTAAGATGAGATAATCGAATTAACGTCAATATTTTTTTGTTTGTTTTAAGTAAAGCAATTACGTTCGAAAGATCATCAATTGATCATTTTAATTATAACGTAACATTTAACGAAAGATGCGTTAATGCATTATTTTATAAATTTGAGTGTATTCTGCAGCGAATTGATTGATATAATTTCAAATGGTTGCGAAAATTGAATTAAAGTGTTTTCTTTTCTTAGAATTTTATTGAAAGTCAGATTTATTAACTAAGGTAACGTAACGACAAAATTATTGTTTTTTAGTCAGATTAGTGACGAATTTTGCGGCACGTAATTATTTAAGATAAACGTGCGATACTTTTGTAGCGTTACAGGAATAGCAAAGATCTACAGGTTCCAGGACCGCCTGTTATTCCGTCCAAAGGTAAGCGAGTTATTTGGGTATTTACACGTGCTGTGAACCTTCCTAATCAGGCATTTCATCCCCGATTGTGTAATTTCAAATACTCTGGTGTCCTTTCCGGTTTTATGTCAACCGCTATCCCTACTGTGACTAGTTTATGGCAAGCTATTCTACTGTACGCAAAATTAAGTAACACCTTACCCACCCCCAACCACTGAGCAGTCGAGCAAACCCCCAATTTTACCTGTTATCCCGTTATACTGCCAGTTTATATCGTAACACTATTACATAACGAAGGCACAAAAATTAAATTGTTGTAAGCGAGGGGATAGGAAAGCGCCATAGAACCTTAAAAACCAGTTATGCCCGCGATACGTACTACATTTTATGCACGATTAATACATTGAGTATCTAAAATACATTATAACGATAATGGTTTTCAAAAGAAATACGTTTCTGATTTATGGTAGTGGGTATTAGTACGTTACCATTAAAACGAGTACAAAAGCAGGCATGACAAATTGATCATTCATCAGACGTTTTGATTTAGTTAGCTCTAAACGTACTAACTAAGATATTTCCAGATATCAGATGAATGAAATTGACGAATTGTACCACCTAGTATAAACACGATTAATTGTTATAATTACTTTGTAAATATTTTTAAATAAACTCATAGTTTAGTAATAATAATGACAAAGAGACGGTTACATCAATGAAATGTGGTTATAATTATTATATTATAATGTAATCGTGCATAAATTAGATTAACATAATTAAACTGAACTAGAAATATGAAGCGAAACAACACTCACTAATGGAAATAGTTCACAAATTACGTGAAAGTAATACTTTCACAACAAATAATAACATATTTAATATATACATAAGACCAAATTAAGCGTATGGGTAAATCCCTTAAAGGTTAGAATAGTAAATTATTCATAAGATATCTTATGTACTTGACATTGTCAAGGTAAAATCCCTAATTTTATACTTCTTAAATCACCAACACATGAAAGTGTCGAAATAAGCAGATTTTTAGACACCACGAAGAAAAAAAGGGAATAAGAATCCCGATTCTTATATTACGTATTGGAATTCTATTGTAGTTGTCTGTATAAAAGGAAAAGGGGTGCATATAAAGTATTCCTTTTGAAAGCAAAAAAAATATCAGTTTAGGAATAAGGTTGAAGTTCAAAGAAAACAAACCATCAAAGCTTCTATACATATACTTGAAATCCTTTGATGGTATTAATAGAGTATTGAAAATCGAATCAAACAAAAACGACATTGTCAATCATTTCCACATTTGCCTTTTAGGAGCTCTTAAGAAAATATTGAAGAGAAAAGGAAGCTTACGAATATTTAAATTGCTTTTAGCGTGATGCAGAGTTACTCTTAAGCGATTTTAGCCGCAGGATATACTAAAACGAAGACATTTTGTTTTACATACACAATACGAATTTTTTTACATTTATTAGCTTCACAAACAGAAAATATTAATATTCTTGCCTTTGGAGTCACAGAAGCCAATAAATACGTATAGATGAAAACATTCTACCATTCCCTTTATGGGCAGGATGTATCTCCGGTGCAAGAGTGATGATGTTATTTCCTGCAAGCAGTGTCCTATGTCCAGAGCGACCTAATTCAACCGCTTCGTCCGCTTTGCTGCCAACAACAGAAATTTACTTTTTACTTCTGGGATCTTAATAAATTGCAATAAACTAAATTAAAAAAGAATCTCGGTACTCACGCTGAACAAGTAGCACCTTTATTACACCCCACACAATAAGACAAATTCATTTTACACTGAAAATATTGGATAAATGGTTAAATGGTTTTATCCGTACGTTGAGAGCCTGTAAGAAGAGCATTTAGTTCACAAGTATAAAAGAATAATTTCTGCTGTAGTAAAATGAGTTATTAACGAACGAAATCAAGTAAGTATTGTGTAAAACGTGATAAATAATTATACTTACACATTTCAATAAACAAAAACATAGGTACAGGGTGAGTCACCATATCAGGTTTATAAAAAAAGTTTAATACAAAAGTTGTTTGGTCTAAACAACATTTTTAAAATTTTGTATTATTAAATGAATCGGTCCATAGCTCCTGACTTGCAATGTTTTAATGGGACATCCCGTAGTCTATTTGATTTTTAGATTCTACGTTGAATTCTAAGACAAATCTGTATAAGATACATCTACCTTGTCTTTTGCCGGTTTCGAGGTAACACGTTCAGCGCCAGTTACACCTATAGGTGTAGTGTAAGGATCCACTAACTGGCCGTATACACCTATAGGTGTACCCGTTTCAAGTGAACTTCTATTAACGTTTGAAACATCGGTATTGCTCAGAATGCATTTAATGATAGCCGGCGAGATTATTGGAGCTCATATTTAGTAGGTGTGTAGTTGGTTGCAGTTAAGAATCATCCAGTGTTGATACAATATGGATAATGTGACACGCCGTGTGTGGTGTAGTTGTCAGTTCCTTATCGAACAAGTGACGGTACAGTAGGTACGTTCTGTTGTGAAAACAATCAAAACAAAAGTTAAGTGACAGTACAGTAAGTTCTATTGTGAATTCAATTATTTATTACAATGGACAGTGAAGCTGCACCCTCTGGTTTAACCAACAAAAAAATAAGACTTACTAGACAACAAAAGTTAACTGAAGAAGAATTACGGCATATTTTAGAGTCAGACGATAGTGACGTAGATGATATAGAAAGTGATGATAAATATGTACCGGATAGTGTTATAAGTAATGACGATTCCGAAGTTGAAAACCTGGAAGGTGAGTTACTACAAAGTGAATCTGAAATGTCCAATACTGATACATGGACAGAAAAAGAGTGTTTCAAAAAAATTGATTTTAGCAGAACTTTCCACTGATAAAAACCGTTAGATTATTTTATGCTTTTTATGGATGAACATTTCTTAAATTTCATTGTCGAAAAAACAAATAAATATGTGGTAAATCTATTTTTATCAGAAAAAACAAAAGTACAGTTCCGAATAACGGAATGGAAAGAACTGACTGTGACAGAATTCAAAACATTTTTAGGGTTATTACTTTTGTCAGGAATGAATCAACTTCCCAAACTATCCGCTTATTGGTCTACACATAGGTTTTTTAAAAACAATTTTTCGAAATACATGTCAAGGAATAGGTTTATGTTGATATTGAGATGTCTTTCTTTTACATCCAATGACAATGCTAAAACGGACCGTTTACAAAGAATTCGTCTCGTTATGGATCACTTCAATAATAAAATGAAGGAAATTTACATTCCCGGAAAAGAATTATCATTAGATGAATCGATGGTATCTTGGCGAGGGCGTTTAATGTTTCGCCAATACACCAAAAATAAACGTCACAAGTACGGAACCCAATGAACTGGTTCTCAATTTATAGTGGGGCAGGGGACACCACAAATGGAAAGGCCATACATCTAAGGTTGTACTACAGTTATTAGAAGATAGATTTAATCTGGGACATTCTGTGTACATGGACCGATTTTATAACAGCTATGAGTTAGCAACGACTCTTCTGGAACACGAAACCTACCATACGGGTACTCTAGACAAGAGGAGAAAATCTAATCCTCAGGCTGTCTTACAACAAAAATTACAAAAAGGAGAGAACAAGTCACTATTTCGTAACAATGTGCATATCGGCAAGTGGAAAGACAAACGGGAGGTGTTGTATATATCTAGCGAATATGGAAACACAATGACTGAATGTAAGAACAAACGAGGGCAAATAACTTTCAAACCTCTAGTAATTAATAAATATAATAAGTATATGTCAGGCGTTGACCGCCACGACCAAATGTTGGCATATTATCCGTGTGTCAGAAAAAGCTTGCGTTGGTATAAAAATTGTTTGTACATGTACTACAAATGTGTATTGGAAACGCGCATATTTTGTACAGTATGTATTCAAACGAACCACGTCATAAGATATCGCTTTATAATTTTCTGATTTGTGTTTTGGACGAACTTCTACCAGAACTTGAGAGTCAGCCAAAAATGTTGGTAAAGGATCATCTACTGGAAAAGATCAAAAAAACTAAAGAAGAAAAATATACTGCAAATGATCACATCTCCAAAAAAATGACAAGTGTTGTAAGAAAAGAATGCAAAATGTGTAGAAGAGAGAAGAAAAGAAAAGCAACATTGTATGTATGCAATTCCTGCGATGGATCTCCCGGTTTTTGTGTATACTGTTTTTATAAATCTCATTCAAAATAAACCATTAAGCACATTAAAACTGAAATAGACCTATAGGTGTAAGCGGCATTTTCAATGAAATTTTCAATAAAGGGGCCGGTTACACCTATAGGTGCATTTTTTTAAAAATATTAATTAACATTTTTTTTTAATAAAAGTATACTTCTACCACAACTTTTTATCTTATACACCTATTTGTGACAAAATATCCAGCGTTTCAGTTTTCCGGCATTGTGAATTCGCCAATACCATCAAGTCGGTAGTGAACGTGATAAAGGCTGTTGATTTGGGTTAGTCATTATATATTGACCTTCTGTTAACTTTTTTAATTACAGAATTATAATAAAAATACATTGTATATTTTTACAAATTTAAATAGAACGTTTTCTACAGAGCATGCCCATATTGGATTTGTTGGGTCTATTTGTAAGAATAAGCGAGTTACCTTAAGAAAATAAACGAAGGTTAGACTTTTGTAGGCATTTCTGCTTTTTTTCCAATTACGTATGGATTTACAGATTTTAGTTGTAATATATTTTCCAAAATGCGTAGAGGTATTTTGACTAATTAGACCATGCGAGAAAAGAATCTGAAACATTTGAAATATAGGAATGAACAACAATAATTCATAATCTTTAAATAAAACTACAGTTTGGAGCTAACAAATACATAATGTTTAAATTACAAATATTGCTCGAAATGACCTCCATTATTTAAAATACAAAGCTCGTATCTTCTTCTTAAATTACTTAAACAATTCAAAACTGCGTAATTATTATCATCATTTAACTCATTAATAGTTTCTCTAATTTTATTGTGAATCATTTGAACGGTTTGAGTTATCAGTAACTGTATCTTTTAAAAATGCCTACACAAATGTATCTAAGGGTGTTAAATCGGGGCTATTTGGTGGCCATGGAATACGCCCACTGTTACCGATCCAAATGTCAAATTGACGTAGCTATCGGACATTGATACGATCCAAAATATGTGGAGGTATTGTGATCAAATCTCAATAATTAGGCCGTGAGAGGCTTAATTACTCATGAACCATGTTATATAGTAGGCCGTTACAGTGACAGGTAATGTCATGACAACATTGTTATTGTTTCACAGCCAGTATTATTGTTTGAATAAAATGTGTTACACAGAAGCTGAAAAGTTTGAAATGTTTTCTCTTTACATGAAAAATGATAAAAATAAAAAAGCCTCAAGAAACGAATATATGACATTATACCCAAATCGCAGATCTCCAAGCCAGAATACATTTTTGAATATTTACCGTCATGTGAGAGGTAATAAAACATTTAAAAGAAAAACGTATAACTAGGGCAGGCGAGAATGATGAACTTAATACTATAATTTATTTTGAAGGTAGGTAAACTGAGTATTATTAAAAGTTAATTTTGTTATAGAACAAGGTATCTCGCTTATTTTAAGAGCCTTTTCAAGATGATTCAGAAAATAGTTTAGGAGTGGCATCACATGAGCTTGGAAAAGGTGATTCAAAAATTCGAAGGAAAAGAATCACTATAGACCATACAAGTTACTGCCGGTGCAGAAGCTTATAGACGGTCACAAATGCAAACGTTTAGAATTTTGTCAGTAAATGCTCCAGAGATTAGATGAGGATCCTGATATATTTAAACACATAATATGGACAGACGAATCGTCATTTTCGACGGTAGGAGTTTTCAAAAGGAAAAATAAACGTTCGTGGGAGAACAAAAATGAACGACAAAGAAATGTTGTCCAAATGGAGAAATCCGGCAGCAAGTCAGTAAAAGTTTGGTGTGGGATTTTCCAAAACAAAATTGTAGGACACACATTTTTGGACTACAACTGGACAAGAGAAACATTCTTAGAACGTATTCTTCCGAAGGTAGCACTTCCTTTAGAACAACAATTTTCTGGTGAAGAATTAGAAGGAATAATTTGGCAACAGGACGGTGCGCCCCCACACAATGTATTGGAAGTACGGGACCATTTAAATTGCCAATTTGACATTTGGATCGGTAACAATGGACCTATTCCATGGCCACCAAACAGCCCCGATTTAACACCCTTAGATACATTTGTGTGGGCATTTTTAAAAGGCAAAGTTAATGATAACTCTAATAATACCGTTCAAATGATTCAAAATAAAATTAGAGAAACTATTAATGAGTTAAATGATGATAGTAACGCAGTTTTGAATTGTTTAAGTAATTTAAGAAGAAGATACGAGCTTTGTATTTTAAATAATGGAGGTCATTTCGAGCAATATTAGTAATTTAGATATTATGTAATTGTTAGCTGCAAAACTGTAGTTTTATTTAGACATTATAAATTATTGTTGTTCGTCTCCCTACTTTATTTTCATTCCTATATTTCAAATGTTTCAGCTTCTTTTCTCGCATGGTCTAACTAGTGTGCTTTAGCTTTAGTCAAAATACCTCTACACATTTTGAAAATACAGTACAACTAAAATCTGTAAACCCCTAGATAATTGGAAAAAAGCAGAAATGTCTAAAAAAGTCTACCCTTCGTTCATTTTCTTATGATAATTCGCTTATTACTGTTACTATTTACATTTGTAAAAATATACAATTTATTTTCATTAAAATTCTGTAAATAAAAAAGGTAACAGAAGATCAATACATAATGACTAACCCAATTCAACAGCCTTACCTCGAAAACGGTAAAAGACAGGGTAGATGTAGCTTATACAGATTTGTCTTAGAATTCAACGTAGAATCTAAAAATCCAATAAAATACAGGGTGTCCCATTTAAAATTCTCAAGTCAGGAGCTGTGGACCGCTTCTGGAACACCCTGTATAAATAATAATACAAAATGTGAAAAACTTTTTAACTTTTTTTTGTAAAGGTGATGGGGGACGTAATAGGTAAAAGTTAGAAATCGACGACTTTTGCCACTTTTCTCAAGATTTTCAAATGGAACGGTAGTATATGAAAATGTAAAGTTTCACCATTATTACACATATTCAAAAGACTTTTTTTGAGTTTTTAATGGTGTATTTTTGTGTTTACAAATCTATACATTTCGATAACACTTACAGTTATCGTCCTCAGTAGTAATAAAATCTTTTAGAGTTGTTTAAGGTGCTAAAACAAATTTATAAAAAATAGAAAGTGAAAAGGAAAACATAAGCCTGCTATTAATTAAACAATTTGATAAACGTATCGACAACTATGGAATATTATTTTAATAAAGAATAACTAGATACTGAAGTACTACAGATTTTGAGTATATTATTTTGCTTATTTTTGGATAGAAAGATTGATTTTTTATAAAAAATATCAGTTATGGGAACATTTTTTTATTGTCTCCAAGAAATGTACAATCCTGTTAAAGCCTATAATTACTTCGCATGTGTGTACTTAACCTAGAACTTAAACAGTACTAGTGTATGTCATGGTGAGAAATGCCCCAATGGGCACTCTCTAGAATTACTTAAATAGTTGAATAATAGTATTACAATATTTATAAGAAACGCGTTGGTAAACTATTTGATTTAAACCTCTTTAGGCGGTGTTGTTCTCCTTCTTCGTCAAATAGTGTGTTTATTAGTTGATTGGGATGAGTATCAATCTTTTCTCTGTATTTTCTGCTATACTCGGTGATTTCTTCTCGTAATGTGGGTAAACCTAGGTCATTATGTATCACGGTGTTTGGGATATATCAGGGGGCATTGACTACTGCACGTAGAACTTTATTTTGAAATATTTGCAATATCTTTATATTGGAATTACTAGCGGAGCCCCCCAATGCTATGCTACATGTCCAGATAGGCTTGAGTATTGTTTTATATAACAGGAGTTTGTTGTCGTGTGAGAGCTCTGAGTTTCTACCAAATGGCCAGTACATTTGACGATCTTTGATGCCTAGCTGTTTTCGCTTGGCAAAAATATGCGATCGCCTTGTCAGCCGTCGATCGATGTGAAGGCCTAAGTATTTGACCGTTTCCGTTTGTGGGAACTGTGTGTCATTCAAAGATACCGGTAGACAGGTTTGACGATTAAGTGTGAAAGTGATGTGTGCAGATTTTGTTTCATTGGCTTTTATTTTCCATCGTTGTGATCAGCCTTCAAACTGATTCAAATGTGTTTGTAAATTCCGTGAAGCAACAACGCGATCAAGATGTTTTTTTTATATTAAAATCATTACAACTAGTCTTAAAGACTAACCAGCAATTTTATTCTAACTTAAACTATCTACTAGTTAGTTGAGGTTTTACCCAATAGTTGCCCTCTCAGTTCTAGTAATCTGTCATACACTCACGTTTTCACACATTTACACTTTTACTCTGCTTTTGCATTGTCACTCCCAACTATTACACTAACTGAAATGGTTTTGTCCTCTTGAGTCTTCTCTCTGATTGCCCAGTGTCGAGGAGAACCTCTATATTGACATGTTCATGTAACCTGTTTTCATGTTTCTGGGCGATGTCTTCAATTTCTTCTAACACAGTTGTTATCCCTAGGTCTCTATGGATATCGCTGTTTCTGACATATTTATGATGTTCCTAAGCACTTTATTTTGAAATATTTGACTTGTATTGATGTTTGTGTTACTGGCGTATCCCTACAGTTGACAGCCATACATCCATACGGGTTTTAAGATTTGTTTATACAGGAGTATTTTATTATAAGTTGACAGTTGGGACTTTCATCCCATCAGCCAGTACATCTTCCTGTATTTAATATTTAATTCTTCTTTTTTCTTCTTAATGTGTTCCTTCCTGCGTAATTTTACATCTAGGTTCATTCCAAGGTATTTAGCTGTATTGGCAGGTGGTATTATACTAAGTATTGATATATGCAATTATTAATTGACTAATAATGAGATTACTCACTAACATTTTTTTTTGCTTTTTCATTTTACAATAACAGATGTTTTAAAACACAATTGAAAATTATACTAAGTGAATTAATACCATCAGGAAAATGATCTTATCTATTATACAGGGTCAGAGTTCAAGTAAATATAAATATTAAAAAAGGATTATATTCAAATTTTTTGTTACCTGCATAAAAGGATGTCCATTAGGTACATAACCATTATGTTGTCGTCTTCAAGGTTTATTTTTAAAATAAATTAATTTGATAACAGTTTATATAAATTATCACTTATACCAATACTTGTGAGTGGAAATAAATATTGAGCAAAGAGTTGTAATTGTTTAATCACAATTACTAGCAATAAGAAATTAATAAATAAATTCCACTTACAACCAGTCAATAAAGGCTAGTCAGGGTAACCATTATTTAAATAAAATTTATTTAGTAAAGAATTTAGGAAGTATTGTGCATTGCACACGACAATTCACAAACGATACGTCACACATTTGGCACCGCATTGTGAAACCATATTTTGTTTCAGAATTAACACTAACTTACAGAGTGTTACATCACAACATTGGCGAACCCACGTGGACAAAGGATTAATTATCATTAAATCATAAAAATTAAGACGTAATTTCTCAAAACGAGCACCAATTGGAGCTCGAGTACCACTATCATTCAGTGTTACAACATCGCAATACTACATGAATTAAACATTGTTAAACCTCTAACCCTCTAACGGTCGAATGGTAACAATAGAAAATGTCATAATCAAAGAGCAAATTTAACAAAATTTAATCAAAATATGACGTAAGTTGCGAAAAACTTTAATTTGAAATTGATTCATTTACAAATAGATACTTGACATCAATTAAAAATCCAGTAAAATCTAACAAATAAAATGGCTTTGTTGATAATTGTAAGTGTAATGTTACAGTGAAAACACAATGTAGTACACTTAACACAGGGTATCCCGCCAAGGTCGGCCTCCGGCGGTACCTCAACACCCTTTCATCACAGTGTTCGGAAAAAATTTTATGATAAAAGTGTCTAAGAGAAACTGCTGGAAATGGTTTTGAAGTTCGTGCCTCTACCACTAGGTGGCGCAGCATACATGATCTTATTAAAAAATGCCTTTTTATAGAAAATTTGGTGATTAGTGTATAAGACAAATATAAATATATAAAGTTTGTAATGTTATGAAACTTTTTTGTGATGCAGTTCAGGGTCTAGGCCAGAAAATATGGGTGGGAGAAGAGGGGAAAGCTCATCTGATTAATTACGTTATAATTTTAGTTTCATCACATCGGAATTTATAAAACAATTCTCATTTGGCAAAAAAAGGTTTGTTTTTTAAACATAATAATGTAAAAAATTATATTTTGCTTTTAAAACCACCGGTAAAGGGCGTTTTTTTAAATACGCAGTAGTTTTTTCGATTTTTATCGAAATTTTTAATTGTAACCACTGGATTATTTGACCATAGCCAGAAAATATCTTAAATTTGTGAAACACTGGTTAAAAAAGTAGTTCGATATCTTTATTAGTTAAAAATAAAATTATAAGGGTGATATCAAACGTTATACTCATGGAAATTGTGAATAAAACAAAAACATGTGATTGTTTTCATTGAGCGCGGACGAGGCTAGGTGTTTTAAAGAGGAGCAGTAGTCTGTAATCATGAGATATCCAACGGCCTAGACATCGTATAACGATCTGTAGGTTTTGTTAATTGCTCCACATCTGATGCAAAAATCTTATCAACCATCATTTTGGAGTCCAAACGAACACCAGTTGGGCGATGTTTCAATTCTTATACAGGCTGACCTGCTAGTTCTTATAAAAGAAGTATACCCTGAAGCAATTTATATCCATAAAAATTAATTTTTATCTTTTTACCGCAGTGTGGTCGGCCGGGAGCTGGGGTGAATTCTTTTCTTTAAATACAGTTTTACAACACAATCAAACTAAACAGGCATTTATTCATCATGGATAATGGTATAATAATACAATACAAATTTAACAAAATAAAATAAATAATGTAATTCAAAGTTAAATAAAATATGCAATTTATAATAAATGAAAAATAATTCTGGACTTGGAATGGCCGTCTGTTAGGCAACTCTCCTGGCCATGGTGAACAGCGGGTTGATTCTTCCTTCGAATGGTTTCTCTATAACCGAACTAGTTAGTATTTCAGGGTTTTTTGCGGCAAAAATCAATCCCTTAATAATTTGGTAGAGTTAATTATCAAGTTTTATTATTAATACGTGTGGTTGAATTTGTACCTGAAACATAGGAAGTTTTCTTAAATGGTTACCTGCAGTCTGGAGAAATAAATATGGCCGACTCTGTTTACAACCGATGTTTATCAATTCAAGATGTATTTGTTTTATTAAGGGGTGTTTTTAATAATGAATTATGTCGGAGTTGTTGCTCTACATGTATAAGTGTTATATATAATAGTAATTTTTAATGAGGTAAATAAAACTTTATCTTTTTATTCAAATATTGAATTCGCAAAACTACGTTTTGTTACGCTAACCTTGACTGAGTAAATTTGCTGAAAGTTAAATAAAATTGTATAAATCTAAGCATAAAATATTATGCTTATCAATTTCTTTTCAAGGAATTACTCTTTGGGAAAGTTTGTAATGTAAAATTTGTTTTGAAGAATATACATTTTAGAATGTTTTCGTACAATGCCAGGAACTAAATTTGTTTTTGAAAATAAATAACGGAAAATGAACAGGAAATAAAATATTTTTCTGGTATATACAGGATGAATCTTAACTGTGTTTGTCCTATTTTGTATATGTGTAATGCTGTGATTATTCTGGTTAAAAGGTGTGTTGTACAAGATAACTTGGGGCTTTTACCTAAGATGTAAGGGTTCTGTACACCATTTGCACCGATAGCTTGAAGACGGAAAGTATTCGAATCATGGGGCTTTCACCAACAACTCGGGAAAGGATTGAGTCCGCTTTACGTTGGTTGACCAACGCGTGTAGAGAAGGTACTAAAACGCACGGTTCAAAAACCTGCGAATTTGCGACTAGATTGGCTGGTTGGAAGCGGCGTGTAATTTGATTGTGTATACTGTCTCCAAGGTGTTGACACCAGGAGGCGGATGAACGTGTACTCGTTGCGTATTTGTAAGTTAGATTCAGGCGTTCTGGTTTATTAGGAAGCGGATCAGGCTGATTTGGTTTGGTTTCTCCAAAGAGAAGAGGAGTTTGGTTGATATCTCTAAAGAGAAGAGAATGAATTTAAATTTTGTCGTCGCTTTTATAGGGACGGAGCCAGATGAGAGAATATTTTTGCAAATTTTATTAGCAAAGATTGGAAATGGTGGGGTTGGTGAAATTGACAGATTTTGAACATATATGAATACAATTGCGGGAATTTGTAGGATTTAATTAAGGAAAGTTAATTAGGATAAGGATCGAGATCTTTGGATTTTTAGGATAAGGATCTGGATCTTTACAACTGAAATCTTTGACATTGTCGATTAATGTCTAATAAATGATTACTTTAAATAACACAATCGGTTTTCTGTTCGTGATAAAATTTGGTTAAGATTTTGATCTTTTTATATTCTAAAAACATATTCTAATACTGAGGATTATACGCTCAATTTTATCTATGCTTGCAATATAATAAATCACATTAATATAACAGATTATTGAACTTTTAAACATATTTATACAAAATAATTAAGTAACCATAATCATAGCCATAATCATACAATAATTATATATTTATTGTCGCTCTGTTATCTCCACGCAAAGTTACCCGATACCCAGTAGTTCTGGACTTTAGTTTGTCACGCTCAGTTAGTCGGTTTCCAGTTGTCCTCCGCTTGATTTTCTGGCTTCGTCTCCAGTTAATTTGAACCGTTGATTGAGGAATCGTTTTTTAGTCAATGTTTAAACCCAGTTTCCCGCCCCCAGTTGATCGTGCCTGATTAATCCTTAAAGATAATCTTTGCGGGAGGCTAAACTACAAGAAAAGACATTCAGCAGAATGGTCCCTTTGGTAATGCATGTTTTTTTTTGTAAATTTCGTAAATTTTGTAAATGTAGTAATTTTATAGCGCATTTAGGATACCATTAGTGGTTTATGTGATTTTGGTAAATTTTAGCTCAACCTTGAAAAAAAACAACTTTTGTCCTTTGGTTCTATTAAACGACAGCACATACGTAACACTTGTTTGTATCGATCTTGTAGGATCAACGTTACGTGATTCAAGTCGACACTATAACAACTTTCGCTCTTAGATTTCACTCAATTAATCGAAAAGTATACAAACAATATTAATCAAATATTATTACATTCTATAGGTGGTTAACAGAATGCTGTTGTGCTAAACACAGTTACAATTATTATACCAATGAAGCATAATTAAAGCTCTGTAATTTCGCTTCTGCCGCAAACATACCTATATATCTAGTATTGGATAGCCTAAAAGCTTTTGAGATTTACGTAGGTAAACGTTGACCACAAACAAGACAACTAACTGCACTAATTGAGAGCTGCAAACTGACTGAAAGCTTGATAAGAACCCTACAAGTTAGTTGCATCTAATTTGACTCTAAGCAAACCAAAACCGTATATTTCGAGATTCTGCATATGTATAGTAGATCTAAGTGACAATCACACTCTGTTTGTATAGTAAAATTACCAATTCTAAATTCTCCAACAACTTGCAATGCCTTAAGCGATTGTTAAAATAATCCCATTACAAAGTTCGAGCTAGAATTGAACGAACAGTAAAATGAAGGTAAAAAAGGACAAAACTTTAAGTCTAGTAGAAAGCGTGATTTTGTAAAAAAAACTTAAAATATTATGGAAAAATTGCAGGATGGGGAGGCAGCTTATTAAATGGTACATTTACTTCAGTTTTGTACTTTATTCAAAAGTGTTATTACATTCATTGTTCTCGATTCAACTAAGAATAAAATAAATGTAAAAAAATTATACTTTTAAAAACTACAACTAAAGCAAATCAATAAGATTTGAAAAGCTCCTATATTTCAATGACAGTAATATAAAAAGTGTGCAAAAATAGAATCGTTATCGGTATAATTATTTCACTGACTTTTTACAAAAGTACATTAAAAAAGCATTAAAAACTACTTCCTCATTAAACTGTAATCGACAAGGACTATAAAACACGAGGTAAAGCAAAAATAATTGAAAAAAATCAAAAGAATTTACTACATAAACGCCTCGACGGATATACAACCCATTATACTTAAATGCAATGCACGTCGAAGAATAATAGTTGTCTGCAACAACAAAAAGAAAATGAGTCACTTGCTCATATACGAAAAGGCATAAAAATATGTAATTTGTGTTTAGAAGTTAAAAACATGCATTTTTATAGTTTAAAATTTACATTGTGTTTTTCTTTTCCACAATTCAGTTTACTATTGTTACGAGTATGATTTAAGAATCCTTATATCGTATGAACTGTTTACAGTAAATTGTTATACTTAAATGTTATTTCTGGTGATAAATGTACTGTAAATAATAATAATAATAATGTTTATTGTCCAACAGAAAACAATCCAATTATAGGACAATGACAAAAAAGTGACTAGTGAAGAATACATAAATGCTTTTCAAAGACGTAATGAAGTAGTGAAGTAACGCATATAAAAAAAAATTAAGCATAACTTATGCAGTTAACTGAAATGACATACTAAGAGGGCTTCAAGAAGTAACTTTTAATTATAAACTTTTAGGAAAAATTCAAAGATAAAATAGTAACAGTAAAAGAAAAAGTGTTTGAGAACCGCTGATAATATGGTTTCTACAGTTTCACAGAATCGTTGACGCAGAGTATAATCAGCTGCCAATAACCATTGAACCCTCTGGAAATGATAGGGGTGTAAGCCATTCATTTTTAAAGTTGGCCAAGACACCACTGCAACATTCTTAGTTCCCGTGAAATTTCTCGAGTACTTAATGAAGGTGCGTCATCTATCATATCCAAAATGTCTTCTTCTACACGTACACCATGGCGATGGGGTCAACCACCATCACGCCCTTGTTTGGGTGACAAAGACCCTGTCGTTCCAACTCGGTGCACAAGTCTGCGAAAGGTTGCAGCACCAGGAATTGTTCGCCTGGGAAACCTTTGGAAATACAGTTCTCTTGCTGCGGCAGCATTTTCATTAGCCATGCCATAAGCGATTAACATGTCACAATACTGTTCCTTGGTATAATGATATCTTTCCATTCTAATGTTGTGAAATTCAAAATTTATTTACTTACTTACTTAGAAGGACAAGTCACTCACTTGATAGATGTCAACAAAGCAACAATCGATATGTATGACATGGACACAAGAAACAATCGCTGATTCTAATCAAGCACCCTGATTTATCGAAAAATTGTTTCTTTTAATTAAAATTGTGAACTAGTACCAGTGATTTTCCACAAGTGGTCAATCATTTTTAAAATACTATAGTTTAGTTATTATTTTAGGTTTCGCCTGTTGGTTTAGTAAGAAAAATTGTTCAGTTTAGGGTCCTCTATTAGCACTTTCACTTAACTACATAAGTTACCAGTCACCCTATATATATATATATATATATATATATATATATATATATATATATATATATATATATATATATATATATATATATATAATAAGAACTTAAACTAAGACTAAATAAGTTGCTAATGAACGTAAAATAGAGTTCTTGCCATGGTCACTAAACAGTAATCACATATACAATAGTAACAGTAAGTAAAATAACCATTAAATGTCAATTGCATTTAATTAATTAATGTCTACGGGATTTGGTAAATTATTATACAATCGCATACAATTAAAAATAGGACATTTATACAATATATTTGTTTTAGGTGTAGGATAATAAAAAGTGTTGTGGTGTCGGGATATATACGAGGGAACTTGAAAATGAATTAATGAAAGTAAGCAAAGCCAATCAATTTCATTGTGCAAGGGTTTATATAAAAATGTAATACAATGCTTATGGCGTCGGAGCTCTAAAGTATGAAAATTGAATCTTTGAAGCAAAAGGTCCTATTGATAGCCTCGTTGAGGGTACACTTTGTCATTTTAAAAACTGATAGCTTTAAAATCTTTCTTTGAATGCGTTCAATAAGATTCTTTTGGTTAATGTAAATAGGATCCCAAATTAGCGAACAATATTCAAGCTTTGAACGAAAAATATACTGTTTAAAGCAGTAGTTACATTACAAAAAGATTACGTATTATAAGACCAAGCGTAGTCATAGAAGCTCGTGTTTGCATATTAAGGTGATGATTAAATGATAACTCACTCTCAAAATGAATTCCCAAGTCTTTAACAATCTCAGTCCTCTGTAGAATAGATGAATGAATTGTATAATTAAATCGAATTGAATTTACTTTTCTGGTATAAGTAATTGTTTTGCAGAAATAATTAATGTGCATTGTCAGGCAATCTGGCGTATAACTTTGATAATTATTTCCTTCTTCTAGTATTTAACTTTTTCAGTATTCCACATTTTTAGGTCCCTACTTATTATTTTGATAGCCCTTTTTCATTTTTCCTGATTATAAATTACAATGTAATTGACGAGAAATTTGGCTCATATCAAAGTCATTTTACCATCCCAACTTTTACATGGACAACTGCATAACAAACCCGATTTCGAAAATGCGCTAAACCTGTAACGCTTGTTTCAATTTGTTTCATGTATTTATTTATTGTGATTGTTGTCACCTAGTAACTGCTTCAAAATAATTAATTAATTTATTAATACATTAACTGCAAAGAAATTTTGGGCAGCAGTTCCTTATAATTGAGCATGTAATTTAAATATTTCAATAAAGGACATGTTTGAGATACACTTCATACACTTATTTAAAAAAATAATACGTCGGGTGCTTTATATCAACCAGAAAGAGTGTTTTTTAAAACTAACTTATACCTGTGAATCGTGAATGAATACGAAACCGCATTATAAAATGTATTTTACATAACTACATAATCAAACCGAATTCAGTCACTACTTGCAAAAACAGTGATCAACATCAAAAACTTGCGCTACTCATTCAAGCCTTTTTTGTGTGCACTTCACTAACACGCCAAACAGAATCTTAGTTCACAAGCGGAGTACCTTCGTTAATCGTTTACCGTGCACTTCTACCACTTGCGCTTTAGTTAGTCCTTAACACTGCAGCGTCATAAAGGGTTAAAATTTTCTTTTCCCATTTTCTCTTATTTACGAAATTATGTACATTTAGGCACGTGAATTATTACTGACGTTACACTATCATTTTTAACAAAACTGTCGTATACACACTTTTATAATTTGGAATGCTTTAGTTAAATTTTTATAAGAATTCTTTCGTCGACTAATTTTTAGGAACTTAAGCTACTACATGGTATTATGGCAGATCACGTTGAGCCAAAATATCCCTTATGATCTACCACAGTGAAATCTGCACATATGTTCACGCATTGATTTCCTTAAAATTATTTGAGGACTATACAGTGACTATTCCCTGATTTAGAAATAATTCTAAGGGATGACGTTTTCCCCTCCAAAATTGAATTTAACAAATCAGAAAACGTAAAATGACTTTTTATATATAAAACCCCTTATCTCTTAAACGAAGCGATGTAAAGAAAAATCCTATTTGCAATTTTTCTTTGCTTTGATGTTTTCCTCATCTTCACAGATTTTCAGATCGAAATAGTGAACCAGTGGCGTACGCTATGAAGTACATGAACATTTTCTTATTTATCTTGCAAACGAGCCATCAACCTGAAAAATGTCTTCGACCTGGTCGTATCTCCGCCACTGTATCGAATAATTGAGTATCGCGAGCATCAGTGTATAACTCGTGTAGAGTGTAGGTAATGTACATAACATCAGAATGGCTGTGCGCATAGTTCCTAAGAAATCAAAAGGAAACGTCTCTTTTTTCCAAACTTCAACACCCTGTATCCCGAAAATGGTGGCCTTTGACCTATATGTTCATTTAACAAAATTAATTTGCTCAATTTCACACACAGAATACGTCCTAGAAATTTTTGAAGACACACACACCCACACACATACACACACACACACACACACACACACACACACACACACACACACACACACACACACACACACACACACACACACACACACACACACATATATATATATATATATATATATATATATATATATATATATATACAGGTATGGAAAAATATTATCGCAGGTCTGACTTATAAGTAAAACAAAGACAGTACAATCAATTCACGTGTTAAGTGAGATAAAATACACAGCAAAGTAAAAACGCTGATGCCATGCATGCATCTTTTGAGTAGGCTAGTATCAATGATACATTTAATTGCTACTGTCAACGAGAAGTCAAAAGCAGTGTTTTTGCAAGTCCGGTGGTATTATTCAGGAGGCACTGCACTCCATCAGAACTTACGATTATGCGTACTGTTTGTAAATTTGAAAGATGTGGATGTTTAAATAATTGTAAAAATGCAGTAGCATTGATGGTAATGATGGTGAGCATGCTGGTCGTAACTTAAACGAAGAGCGCGAACTCTAAGAAATTACAATGTGCAGTTTAGCCGAAACTAGTTTCCCGTGCAATAGTACAAAAATTGCCGAAGAAATGAATATTGAACGAATAACAGTCGTAATATCTTGAAACGGAATAAATACCGTTGCTAAGTTGCAAACTACACAAGAAATTTTTCTAGAAGATGGAATTTTGTGAAGATATGATGAATCCGTCTGTCGCTGTTGGTTACTCTCGGGAAAACAAACACGTTAGTATTACATCCGAACTGAATTTTATCACCGAGTGGGTTATTCGAAAATCTTATAAAGTAGAGTTTTGAAAAAAGTGTATTCTGTTTATTTTTAAAAATGGATAAGAATTATAATGCTAAAGTTAAACCTTAAACTTAAGTTATACTATCAATGTAAATGTTAATGTATTTGTTTGTAGCTCTCGTAAGTTTCCTCTTGGTTCTTCTTACGAGTAGTAATCGAACCATGTCATAAATTCGTAATTACAATAATTTTCGATGTTTGAGGTATTATCATTTAATGTTTAAGTGTAAAGTATTTACTTAATAGTTTCAAAGAACACACGATTTTTCAACATCATCTTAATTGATTTGGTTTCGTTAGAAATGTTGAAGCTAGATTGAAGGAGACTTAAGTGGTTCATGTTTTGTGGCTACATGCAAATATGTACAAGTGGCAACATCGGTAATGTTATGTCTCTCTCACAATCATATAATGCTTATTGGGTTTCTGTCCAGCTTATTATAAGTCAGACCCGCAATAATGTTTTTCCATACCTGTATATATATATATATATATATATATATATATATATATATATATATATATATATATACAGAGTGACATAGAAAAAAGTGCCATGCATAGTGCCACGCGATAGAGGACACTAAAATAAGAAAAAAAGTTCCTATGAACTTAAGTCCGCAACGCCTTCGTTTAAAAGATATAGGGTGTTGAAGTTTAATTATTTTTTGTTTTTTTTAATATCTTTTTACAATGATGTAATAAGCGGACAAAATTTTGTATACAGGAGATTTTTATCACGCAGAATTCAAATATGACCTTTATTACTGATAGAGGGCGCCACATACAGGTTTCCATCTTGTTTGAATAGGTCCTAACTTTTTTGCCTTACACTGTATGTCATTTTCGACTGGAAAAATTTGTTTTTCCATCTTTTCTGCTTCAGAAACGTATACCTTATTGAAGTCGCTAGGACCAACGGTTTACGAGAAAAATGCATCCGATGCATGCAAATTATCCAAAAGCGCCAAAGTAACAAAGGTGGTCATTTTGAGCACCTTTTGTAAAATAACATTAAATAATACATTCTATTCTTGATTTTCTAAGTACAATCGTGGTCATTTTGAGCTCCTTTTGTAAAATAACAATAAATAATATTCTATTCTTGATTTTCCAAATACAATGGTGGTCATTTTGGGCACCTTCTGTAAAATAACATTAAATAATACATTCTATTCTTGATTTTCTAAGTACAATCGTGGTCATTTTGAGCTCCTTTTGTAAAATAACAATAAATAATATTCTATTCTTGATTTTCCAAATACAATGGTGGTCATTTTGAGCACCTTTTGTAAGATAACAATAAATAATACATTCTATTCTTGATTTTCTAAACACAGGGGTGGTCATTTTGAGCACCTTCTGTAAAATAACAATAAGTAATACATTCTATTCTTGATTTTCTAAAACAATGGTGGTCATTTTGAGCACCTTTTATAAAATAACAATAAACAATACAATCTATTCTTGATTTTCTAAACACAATGGTGGTCATTTTGAGCACCTTTTGTAAAATAACAATAAACAATACAATCTATTCTTGATTTTCTAAACACAATCGTGGTCATTTTGAGCTCCTTTTGTAAAATAACAATAAATAATATTCTATTCTTGATTTTCCAAATACAATGGTGGTCATTTTGAGCACCTTTTGTAAGATAACAATAAATAATACATTCTATTCTTGATTTTCTAAACACAGGGGTGGTCATTTTGAGCACCTTCTGTAAAATAACAATAAGTAATACATTCTATTCTTGATTTTCTAAAACAATGGTGGTCATTTTGAGCACCTTTTATAAAATAACAATAAACAATACAATCTATTCTTGATTTTCTAAACACAATGGTGGTCATTTTGAGCACCTTTTGTAAAATGACAATAAATAATGCATCCTATTCTTTACTTTCTAAATACAATGGTGGTCATTTTGAGCGCCCTTTGTAAAATAACAATAAATAATACATTCTATTCTTGATTTTCTAAATACGATGGTGGTCATTTTGAGCACCTTTTGTAAAATAACAATAAATTATTGTTGTTTAAACGTTCGTTGAACCATTGACAATATTGCACTCGAAGATTATAATCAGGTGCATGTTATTATTGTACAGAAGAAATTTTGTAATGATGCATATGTAACGTTGTTTTTAAAGCTTTGTGGCGAGTACCAGTGGATAAACCTGTAAAAAAATTATGTTCGCATTTATGGTTACATAAACACAGTAGATTTAATCGTTCCTGTGTGAGCGAATAGTTGTGCAATACATTTTTTAGGACTTTGTTGCAATCTTTGTTGAATGTCATTAACAACTTCTTCGGTTAAAAGAGTCGGCCTGTCTGTTGACTTGCCTTTGCAAATACAGTTCTTGTTTTCAGTGTAATAAGACATGACTTATGTTTTTTAAATATATCATATTCGGTATTAACATCGGGAAAAGCATCTGAAAACTGCTCAATGCAGGACCGAGCTGGTAGCGTAGTGGTGACACGACCTGATTAGCATTTGGGAGGTAATGGGTTCGATTCCCTTTACCGTCTACCTTGTATGAGATTTGTTCAGGTGGTTTTCCTCATACACATGTAGCTGCATGATCATTGCGTATATGCACACCATGTGCGGATACTTAGGCGAATGTTGGTGTAGTATTTTCCCCTTCAGAACCCTAACTCCGTTCCTTCCGATCCTATCCTGACCACACCCAACCTTAATCCCACCATCCATATATACGTAATGTGTGTATGTACGCTGTGAATCCATGGCTGTGTCTAAAGGAGCTCCGAAAGCTCGAGTAGCCCGCCCTCCCCCTTGGGGAGGGAATGGAATACGTGGCCCTTTCCTTTCCCTGCAACGAATGGCTCCAAGTTCCATCAGGGTTTCGGGTGCAACTGCGGAAATGTGCCATTAAAATAAAGGCATCTTGTTCTGATGAGAACACCATTGTTGTACAGTATCACTATAAAAATTCAAATTAAGATAAATTACAATTCACCTTAAAAAATGCTAACTTACATCACAACAGCTTCGAAGCGTTAAAAGCTCTGAAGAGAACTTTTTTAAATATTGATTAAATGCAGAGGAAATTCGAAAACACAGCAAACAGAGGTAACGCAAACATTAGGTTGTAAAACTAAATATTACGATTTAGTAATTTTTTTTCGACCTGCTAACAACTATCAACCTAGAGCAAACATATTTAAAGCGCGAAATTTAAAATTGATCACGTGGGGGCCAAGCATTTACGAAAACCCTGTATAAACTAACTAATATTTTGAATTAATTTGTAATCAGCAACTTGTCAAAAAAAAATAAGTATCCACAACGATGATTACCAAATAGCATTTTTTTATTTTCCCAAAAACAATATATTTGGACTTGTCTCCTATTACACGCTCAAGAGCGATTTTACATAGTAACGTTTACATGCTTGAGGGATAAAAGATTGCTAGTTATTAATAACACTGTATGAACAAAATTTATATTTGGGGTTCACTTTCTAATTTGTAATTTCTCAGGTTTTAGTTAGTATGCTTTTCGATACCGTCTAGTAAAAGGATAAAATATATCTAGAGGGGATATTTTAACATTTTCCTAATCGTATTAAGGATCCATCAAACATTCCGTTAAATCCAAAAACTTTATTCAAGTTTTGACTAGGTTTTAATATATTTCTCAAAGAAACTTTCAAAGTAAATGCAATTTTAAGTCAGTAAAAGCCTTTAGGTAGAATTTTCAATATAAATTACATCACTCCATATATACTTCTTAGTTACTTTAAACACAATCATGCTCCGTAAACTATGCCAAGATCTCTAAACTTGTATAATGTGACTATTTCGAAATCTCTATGGATGCAAAGTTACATGAATATCCATAACGATGAACAGAGAAGGTGTAAACTTCATTAAAGAGCAATCTGAGAATCTATCTTGACTCTCATTTACATCTTTATGTTAAACGTAAAGTTACACTTTAAAAATGAAAAATTCGTAATCATATTTTACTTTTTTATATTTCGTTGTTCCCAAAAATATTAAAAGTTGTATTTCAAAATACTTCATATTTGAAAAAGTTTGCTGAAAAGAAACATTTTAGATTAAAGAACGAAATGACATTAAGGAGCTGCTTTCTTTGTAAAATTAGATTACTTTTTACTAAATCGCATTTTATTAAATTGCCTTAACCGTGTAAATGTTTATTATTCAGCTTTTAGCAACACATAAACAAACGTGTTCAATTCGAAATCTCATTGTACAACAATAGTTTGTGGTAAGAGCTTTGTACATCTCCATTTCTAATTTAAAGTAGAACTCGGTTTTAACTAGTTTTCTTTGTGCTTAAAGCCTTTGAATATTAAAGTCCGTGCGAACCAATTAATAGATACCAAACTTTATAGAACATTGCAGTTATTAAAGGACTGGGGTTCTATATTAATAATCAAACAAAGAGCAGTATGTGGTCGTTTCTCAATAATCAGTACCTTTGCAGTCAATTGTGAGATATTTTTAATTCTGCCATTATTTGCTTTTATATATTTACATATTACCTTTTAACAAAGGAAGAAAGAGGGTTGACATAAATAAAATATACACAACCCTCATCATTGCTTGATCTACAATGCGATACTAGTAGTAGCCGATTTTGGCCCACTAGTCCAAGTTTCTGCCACTAGGTTGCGTTAGCAGCAAACTAAGAATAGCGACAAATCCCTAGGGCTCCCAGGTGGCGCTGGCGCTAGGGCTTCGCCCCCTAATGGGAATAGAAGCATGTATAGGGCCCCCTTGTTACGGTGTGCTCCACAAGGGGGCGAAACTGAACAAGGGGGCCCTCTGCATGGTCATATTTGCATAAGGCAGCAGCGCTAGGTCTTCGCCCCCTTACGTAGGAAGAAGTATATAGAGAGCCCCCTTGTAAAGCTTTGTCCCCTTGTTGGGTAAAGCGAAAGAGGACGAAGTCCTGGTGCAGGTGGTAGTTTCAGATGTCTCAAGGGGGCCGCAGGAACAATTGTTGTTGTCGTCATCGTTGGCCCCCTTATCTAAGACTATGGAAGGGGGTCCCTTTATAGAAGGTAGTGACGATATCGTCCGTCGTCGACGTGGTCGCTGCTGTAGATGGCGCTAGTAGCGTGTCTAAAAGTAGAATCAGCTAACAAGAATGTGTATCCAGTATGCCCATAAAAGTATCACATCAAGTCACTGTGAAAAGCGCGCAGATGTTGGAGCAGTAGCGCCTGTGCCATCTTGGAGCCCTAGGGCTTCGCCATTTAATGAGAGCCCCTTCTATAAGGTAATAACGATTTTGTCCGTCGTCGTGGTCCTTTCTGGTGGAGAATATGGCGCTAGTAGCATCTCTGAAAGTAAAATCAGCTATCAGAAATGTGTATCCGGTATGCCCATAAATGATAGCAGCAAGTTTGTGAAAAGCGCTGGTGTCGGTGTGTGTGTAGAGGGAGGGGGAAGGATAGTGTTGTGTGCAACAGCATCAGGAAAATGTATCAGTGGTGACTATAAAAGGAACGTCAATAAAAAATTGCGTCGTAGTCGGTTCCATGGGGGGATAGTGCCAGCTACCAGGTCCCTGTTTCTATGCCCCTTGTGCGGACTCTGTTGCAGGGCTGACCTGGATGTGAGATCTGGATGTTGGGGCCCGGTCCCCGGGGCGACGTCGGCGGCAGATGTGCACTACTACTACGTATACGGATGATGAGATCGAGAATGAAATAAATTGGTTATGAAATGGGAATAGATTAAATATTACAATTTTATATAATAAAGATAACTTTTTAAAATATGATTAATTATTTAATGTGTGTTTGTATAATATATGGTAATTAAATTATCTTTATGAACATGCTTCTATATCCGTTAGGGGGCCAATCCTTACCGCCAGCGCCATCTTGGAGCCCTAAAGCGTTGCCCCTATTCTTAGTTTGCTGCTAGCGCCACCTACCGGCATAAACTCGAACTAGTGGGCCACAATCGGCACAGCTATTACTACTTGTGATTAATGAGTAATCTATAGCGAATATTGACATAGACAGGTTGCCGACTCACGAAGAAGGCCGAGAGCTTTCGATGTGGAGAATCTGAAAAATTACTTCAAATTAACACTTACTCTCAAATAAAACTCACTTTCGATTATATATTGTTACAGACGGCAATGGCAGTAGAATCTGAAGTAACTGATAAGAGAAGGGGTGATGGTAACTCAGTGGTTAGAAGTAGGTGTGATTAATTTACATGTAGGATAGTACCTAATGCATAATTCACAATAGGGAAAACTCATAAACTAAAGGGACGTCAGTTTGTCTATAATCGAAAATATCCGGGTCTAAACACCTAAATGCTAGTATTCCACAGCAAAGTTCAACACCAACAAAAAACATTCGCTTACCTTACCTCACATAAACCAGGTGAATCGGTCAAATCAAAGCCTCGGACCGGCGCTCACAGTAAATCTTGAAAACATTTGCACGTAATCAAAATAAAATGACGTGATAACGGACCAGCTGATCGGTGATCAATCTTATTTGCTCTAATTTTACTTTACATTAATCAGTGAAATTCTATATCATAAAAATCAAATTAAAAAAATAGCAAATAATCTAAGAGAGAAACCTCTCATAAATTATTACATTAAAAGCTTTCATCAAAATCATAAAAAAATACATGAACGTTGCCGCTATAAGATCGTGTAAATAAAAAAATTACCATAAATAAAAAATGAGTAAACAGATAAGTAGCATGAACGTAATCAAAATATTTTATCTTCTAAATTTATATGCTTCATAAATAATGATAACGCTGTGAGGAAGGGCAGAAATCACATATAATCATATATACTATAACAAAATAATACGCTCAAGTTCATTATCGCTATCTATATATTATGATAATAAAAAATAAACAATCAGAGTGTCGGTACACGTGTTATCAAATCACAAAAAATAAATTTACTTCCGAAAGAAAATAAAGCGCGACCTTTCTTACGTAAAATTTTAAATATTTATTCGGGATGAATCTGGTAAGGTTCAGAATTCCCAAGATCTCTAATTTCTAATACGAGATAGCGTATTCATCCGCTTAAATAAAAAAAGTACAGAAAACAACTTCATTAATATCACCAAAATAAACACAGAAAAGTAGTTACCTTCATTCTCACAACATTTTTCAGTCTAATTCCTTTCTATCTATATCACAGCGACACAGGCAGTTCTCATACGATTGATCCTTCGTTAATTGATTGGAGGATACCAATAATCAATCTCTTTCTGCGGACACAGCAACCTTCTGTCTATCTGGACAATATGTGCGCACGTTGTAATGTACTTTCTCGATGCAAAAACAAATTTACCCAACTACAGGGTAGCACAATCCGCTTAAGCGCGGTTTTACTCCAAAAACGAGGCAAGCATAAAAATAAACACTATTGATATTCAATGGGAACAAAAATGTCACTTCTAACCAACGAACAACAACACAAAAACGCCCCCCTGGTAGATGACTTTCTATAATCCACACAAGGTGAACGGACATATTTCCTCATGATACCTTCAAATAACCCGGGTAGGTAAATTGTGTGCACCCGAACACTACATCACTTTCGACCTGCCCTCCGCACAGCCTAGCTTTAACTAACTAATCCCTTTCCCCCACAAAATCACATCACACTGACAAATCTTCGTAAACAATTCTGTCAAAATTTTTCAACTTTGACAGAATTGTTTAAAACATCTTTAACAATTTTAACCGATATTACTACTGACGAAGATAACTGTAAGTGCTATCGAAACGTTTAGATTGTATAATTTAAAATACACCATTAAAAAACCCAAAAAAGTATTTTATTATCATTCATTAGTTTGACAAATTTATCGGCTTCCCTTTGAATAGGCAAAAAATCATGTCGGTAATCCATTAATTTTTTCATTGAACATACCATGGAGCAAACTTTTAGGAATACTAATTCGCTAGTCTGAAAATAATTAGATAATGAAGTTGTCTCTTCAAAAATTCGTAAATAAACGTGTGCAGTAACGATAATTTTGTACTGTAAAAGTCCATTTAGATATCCAGTGACTTTAGCTCGAATGGTTGGAGTCATGTTGGTTTTTTCCATAATATACTTTAAAGTGATTATCACTTTACAGAAAGAGCTTTGTTTTTATCTGAACACGAGCCAAATTTTTTTTAGAGCCACGTGTTTAGACCTTTTCTTTCACTGTTTCTTCCCATATATCGGCACCCAAGAAAGGTTCATTTATAAAAACTGCAATTCGTCCATTAATGAAAAAAAAGTAGCACTTGTAATTGTTGTATTGGTTGCATCACAGACTACAAGGATTAAAATATGGGCGTAGCACCAAATTTGAAATTGACCGGGAGACACCTTTATATCTTTGAAAATATGCAACGGTTTTAGAAATATTTGGTAAAAACCAAAAACTGTCCCTAATAAACCTCCCTCTCCGCCGCTGGATTTCTCCAAAAATCTAATCAGCTCTAAGCCAAATGAAAACAAACTTAAATACAAAATTTTAAGTACGTAGGTATTTTCGTTCTGGAGTGGATAGTAACATACATACGCACCCACGAATGTACGCACGCGGGCACGCACGCACGCTCGAACGTACGCACGCACGAACGCGCGCACGCACGAACGTAAATATGTATTATGATTCGTAATGGAAACATTATGTTTACAAGATGTGTGCATGTGCTTTATTTCGAACTAGATAATAAATTGTTTATGTACATTTTTGCACGATTGAACATTTTTGTTTATTTACAATATTTGTTTCCTAGAGACCTAGACGATAGAATATGTTTACTGATTGATAGGCCCAACACGTGGATAAGTAAATACTTACCGGCGTGTTTTGTCCAAACATTGCCGCCGACAGGTAAACGTCCAGTAACGTTCTTAATGCTTAACATATTATTTATGTACACTTTCTACATTTAAATTATCTAAAACTATATTAACATCACTTACATTTACTTTTCTACAAAACATTCAATATACTTTATTATTAATTTTATTAAATACATAAATAAAAAGTTTACCTCGAGTAGGATTCGAACCTACGACCTGTACTTTGCTAGAGTACATATTTACCTTTGAACTTATTCGTTCATAACAAAAACTTATAATAATTCAATATACTTATTTAGCTTAATTTTTTTGCTAAGTAATATCTTAATAATGCTTTTCGTACAATTTGCGTGTGTGGTACACCATTGAATACATTCGTTAAAAAAACTTACTATATTATAGAAAACATGTGGATAAAACCTCAAATCATAATTTCTGACCACTATCATGGAGGTTCGGGCCTTAATTGCTTATTTTGATCATTTTTACAAAAACCCTATGTCACTTCAAAAGGGTTATACTCACAATAGTTTGAAGGCAATTATAAATCTTTATACCCATGCTTAATCAAAATATTATCAACTACATAATTTTACCTTCTGGACCTAAAAGATTGAGTTTTTTCCACAGTTACTTTGTTTTATAATCTTGCCCTCAGTTTCAATCCCATGCATAACCAACCACTCCTACAACTGATCTTTCTACCTTCATCGAATGATACAATGCGTTGTCCATAAGCACTACACCATTTCCGGGTAGTATGGACAGCGCAGAAATCACCTGTTTAATGACCCAATTTCGAAACCGTTCCCCATTCTAACTTTTATGATAATCCCCTTCGGCGTTCCCCGATTCGAGTACATAGTCGCCATTTTCCAAAAATTTATTTATCACACACCGCATGTAAGACAGTATACCTTTTACCTTCACTTTTATTTTTGGATGGATTACTTTTGAATCGTGCAGCCAACGATGGATATTAGAACCTTTTTGATAAATCTACATTTCGCCTAGATTCACAAATCTGACCTTTGCAACTGCACAAATTTTCTCAAACACTTAATTTTGGCTACAACGACGTGTTTCGTTTCACATAAAATTTTGTGTCCATTGACACGTTTGTGTTTGTAACTCAGTGATTTTAAAATTCTAAATAATGTCGTTTGCCCCTCATCGCAATTGAACTTTAACGTAATGATACAATTTGTTCAATGCAAGGTATTCATTTTTCGAATTAAATTGTCACATTAGTCGTTGTAAATCTTTCCGAAAGGTGAAATCCCAAAACTCAGATTTTTCACATTTTCCACAAAATGTCGACTTTCAATTTTGAGGTTTTGCCGTTATGATGTCTTGTATAGCTCGTTGCGAAAACTTAAAATACATATTCAATGTACGACGCACTTGAAATATATCCGATACCATTACTATCAGTCCCACATTACTTTTTCTTATTGCACTATTTTTAAGGTGCTTATAGCACATTAAAATTTATAACTTTGTACAATTCGCGATGACTTTTGCCATTTTCTCAATAACAGAACTTATACTACAAGGTAGAGATTATAAGAAAGGTCTTAGTTATGTACATTGTATGATAAATCTATTACTATGACTATGTGTCGGACAACAGATTATTAGTATGTTATACTAAATCTTGCGGAAGTCTTCTTTTTAGTCTCTTATGTTTATTTTTTGGCCGAGGTTAAACGTCACTACACGTGGGCACTCAGAAATCTTATCGGAAAACTGTGTACACTGTTGGTTGATGTGATCTAATATTGGCGGTAATGAGAGTTCCTTATCATTTCACACAAACCAGGGCGCGTTGTCTGCAATTCTAATAACTTTGTTTTGTAGTACTTGGAGTTTTGTGATATGTGGTTGAAGTGTTTCTCCATACCGGACATGCATAAGTTAAAATAGGTGTCAGTATTGACTTGTAGATTAAGGTCGTACACTCGATACGCATGTGTGATTTCCTGTTAATCAGTGGCTATAACTTGCCAAATCTAGCGTAGCACTTATATAGCTTTTTATTTACATGAAGTCCCCATCTGACTTTTGAATTAAGGTAGACGCCCAGTTATTTGATGGCCGAATTCTTGTCGTTCCACTCAATAATATTTTGGTTAGGCTTATGACTGGTGTGGTAGTAATGCTTGTTAAGGGAGGTATTACGATGAGGACGGCGGTATCGTCCGCAAACGTAGCCAGGGTAGTGTTCACAGTGGTTTGCCAGTCGTGTACATAGGTGTTGAAAAGTCTTGCCCCAATATGCTTCCCTGGGGTACTCCCGCTAATATTGGTCTGCCAGTAGATGGGTGACAATCACCCTTATTGAGAACGTTCTGTTGGTTAGGAAGGATGAGAGTATGTTGATAAGATAAACAGGAAATTCTAGTTTTATTAGTTTTTATCTTAGTCCCAAATGTCAGACTTCGTCAAAGGCACTTTTAAATCAATGAAGACTATTACGGTGAATTTCTTATTTTCGAAGACCGTCTCTATTGTTTCGGTGATTCTTAGTAGCTGATAGGTTGTGGAATGGTTTTTTTGTAACTCTCTCAAGTCGTTTAGAAAGTGATGATAATAGACTTATTGGTCTATAACTTTCAGATTTATGTTTATCTTTACCAGGTTTGTGAAAAGGAAATATGTGTGCGTGTTTCCATGTGCTTGGAAAGTATCCAAGTCTCAGACAATCATTAAATAGTGTTGCTAGAATGCTTAGAGACTTTTTAGTTAGTTGCTTTAAAATTTCATCGGTTATGAGATCGGCACTAGGTAATTTTTGGTTGGGTAGGTTAATTACGAATTCATGAATTTCGGCCGGTGAAGTTGGGTCAATATCAGTCAGGAGCTGGGTGTTTAGGATGTTGTTGGTTTCGATTATTTCTTGCAACGGGTTAAGTGAGATATTGCTGTTGTTAGGTGTGAAGACTTCCTCGAAGTGTGATGCCAGTGCATTGGCTTTGTCTTCATCAGTCACGTGGGAGCTTCCATTTTCATGAATCGGGTGAATGCTATTTGGTTTTCTTAAGAGTCTCTTGGCGGCTTGTCATATCGTGAGGTGTCGTGTTTGAAGTTCTTCAATGCAAATGTTGTATAGGTTAAACCTGTATTGATCCAGTTTTATTCTAACTTAATGTGTAAGCTGATTTGTTAGTGTTTTCAAGTGACGTCGTCTAGTTCGTTGCTATTCGCCTCTTATCCTGTTTTTTAGTTTGATTAGATTTATAATTTCGATGGGTGTGTGTTGACAGGTGCGTTTTCTATGAGTCCATGGTATTAATGCTGGTAAGATGCTGGCTTTAATTGCTTCTGCTATTTGATTGACTGCCTCATCGATATCGCTGAATGAATGGATATGTCCAGGACTTTTGATGGTTTTGTCGAGTTCGCAGTGATAAATGTTCCAGTCCATATTACCTTTTATTAATCAAGGTAGAGCGGTTCGTCATGAAGGAAGTAAGGACTGGTAAATGATCTGAGTCTAGTTCGTTTAGGACCGTTTGATAAATAGACTTTTTAAATTTTTTGGCTACGACTATGTCTAGTATGTCCGGTTTATGATTAGGTCGGTAGAAAAAGCACACGTATATTCGCTAAGGACGGAGACATATGTTTTGATTCGTCAAGATTGAATTTAGCCTGGATCCATTCGGGTTGACCGCTCTGCAGCCCCGAAATGTTTGTTTACAGTCACCGATTAGTAATATTGTCTTATTGGTGTGAAAAATTTTAATCACGTCTTCTTCGAGTATCCGCTTATCTGCTTGCTTATAAGATGTATGGATTTAGATTCTTGTGTTGTTATCTAGGGTCATATTTATAGCCACTGCTTCTAGGTTCACTAGATCTAAGCTAGCTAACGAATGATTGCTAAGGCCACACCTGCCGTTCTTGTGTCCCTATCGTTCCTGTATATTACGTATCCAGGTAGTGCCATGGTACCTGTGCTTTTAACATGTGTTTCTGTAATCCCGGCTACTTCTACATTGTGTCTAGATAAGAAATCAGTTAATGCACTACGCCGCCGTCCGCGTTCCAATTAAGGACTGTTATGTTATTGATTATATATGGTTCTATAAGAGGATATAAGTGGAAGTAGCGTTGTTAGAATAGGCATGACTATGTAATTATTTTATGAACAATGTTGGTCAAAAGAATTTGTTTTTCTCGGTTCGTGTCATGGTTATTACTAGATCTATGTGTTAGTTTGGGAGAAGATCTATGGTAGTCTTGTTGATTTAAGGTGTTCTGTTAATGATTATTTTGGGTGTCGGTTGGTTGTATTGTATTTGAAGAGGCCCATGCTCGAGTTCGGTTTTGTTGTTGAGCTGGCGCATTTTGTTGTCTACTGACATTTTGGTAATAGCTGCATCCTTTGAAATTGGCGGGATGAAGTTCTTTGCAGTTAACGCACTGTGGGGGATCAGAAGCTTTTTAGGAACATTTGTTGTATTCGCACGTTGTTTATACACTTGACGCATCGAGGCTCCAATTAGCAATACTTTCGTGTGTCCGTAAAGTTGGCATTTTTTGCATTGTGATATATCTGTTGATTTTCTCCTGGCTTTTACCTCTATTATGGAATGCTGAATTTTCTTTTGCTGCCTCGGATTTAGTCAAGTCTACTGCGTAAAGTGGAATGGGTCTTCGATCCTTGCTATAAAAGCGGGTAACTATGATCACTGGTTATTTAAGTGCTGTTAGTTCTTCGAATACTTCTTTATCTGTGATTGACACCGGGAGGTTACGTATGATTACTGAAAATTGGTTTTTCTCAGGGTCTTTAAACGTATTATAATTTAATTTTTTGTCCGAATAGTGTTTAGTAATTTTTCTGTAGTCTTCTTAGATTAATTTTTAGCTTATCACCTGCCGTTTCAAATTCGCCCTATGTAAGTTCTTTAAGATCGTTTATTGGTATTTAATTCGTGAGGCGTAATGTAATAAAAAAAAAATAGGTGGAGTTTTTACTTCTTCTTCATTTTCTTGTGTTGATGTTGAACGATTGTCATTGTCGTTAGTAATAATTTGTTCGACTGCTGCGGCGTGTTTGCCTTGATAAATTGTATTTGTGAAATTTTTAATGTTATCATTTGATAAGTAAAATTTGTTGTCTGTGATTAGTGATTGTAGTTCGAAATAGTATTTATTGTTTACTGGAGGAGAGAGATCATCACTGTTTCTCTTGCTCATTGCTTTGTGGTTTGAACCCCTCCGCAGGGGATGGTTGATGTAAAAAAGACTTAGGAAGAAATATTAAGCAACGATAGCACTTACGATTGGACTTGACTTAAGGTCAGTTCGGACACGCGTTGTTTGGAGTATCGGAACAACCTTATTCACCGAAAGTCAAACAAGAAAGCTGTAATGCGAAATAATATGGAATAGAGTATAGCCTTTGGGTACGAAATCGTGTATATCGATTTAAAAAAAAAATTAATAATAAATACACGATTTCATACCCAAAGCTAAGTCTTTTACAAATTTAACACAACCACCAGTATTAAAAAGTATTCTCTTCACCTTTATATATATATATATATATATATATATATATATATATATAAAATCATTGATGAATAAAACAAATTAGCTGAATTTAATTTTTTTCGGACACTCAATGGAAATGGGCCATATGTCCTTATTACAAATCGTAAAGAAATGTATCTCTTTTCTTTATAGCAACCATTTCTTTATAAATAATTATTAATTATTTATTGGAATAAATATTAAACGTACAACTATTAACGCTAGAAAAAACTTACACTTGTACAATCATTAAATGATAGTGAGGATTTTGATAAAACCCTGATCAACTCCTCCAGTTGACGTAGAAAATGATGAATCGCTACATTCAGAAGTCAACTTTAATTCAGTACGTTGTAGGATAACATCTGATGGATTCTGTCATCCAGTATTTGACGATGATGGCTGATTAAAAATCATTTTCGAAGTCGGCATTTTATTGTTAATGCCGTCTTCTATATATTCTTCTGGAGTCGTGTTTGATCGCATCCTCCTTGATTTTTGGGCATCCTGTTATCCGCTCCACCCTCAGTAAGTAGTTGACGTTCGACGTAGACAGTGGCCAGTGTAACCGTCTGGGTTGGATAATTTCAAATAATGGGCAATTTTCTTCGGCATCTTGTAGAAACTGTGGATCCCCACAGGTTGCACTGTACATTTATTGTTCATATAAAACTTGAACAATCTCTAGTGATTGATATGTTTTGGACGCAATCTTACATATCTCCTGTACAACTCAATCTCATCAATTCCTCTCATTTCCGTCATAACGGTAAATATACGCTTCTTCCTTCTCTTAGTGTCACGAAGGATGACAACCAAAATAGAGCCGGTATCCCCGATATCCTTCACATTTAACTTTCTTAGCTCCTCACTACGACATGCCCCATAGAGACCGAATATTAACGCCACTTTAGTCATAAGAAAAGTATTGTCAGGCGCTTCTGTCAAAAATTTTGACACATCATCCTGCGATAGAGTTTTTAATTTTTTTGCTTCATGTCCCTCACTTTGGCCCTTTAAATATAACTGTAACTTCCTATAATCACTATATCGACGTTTTCTTTCACTCTGTACGTACTTTTCTACATGGAATATGTCGACCACAGCGTGGAAGATTTCAGTCTTTCAGCCTGTAATCAAGTATAAAGATAAAACTTAAAACAAATAAATAAATGTATTCAGGAAAACTAACCTTTTCATGAAAAAAGCAAGCATGATTTCTTCGTCGATATCCCTTACATCCTTTGAAGTCCTCCAAGAATTGAAAATATTGTACGTTTTAACATATTTATCTCGTGATTTCAAGGGTAATAAGCTAGCAACAGCTTCAAGCGCGAATATTTCAGGATGATTTTCATTTTTTATTTACATTTTCTCCTGATAACCCTTGACAAAATTTTTGTTTACCTGTTTTGTTTACCTATTTTGGTTTAGTGGAGTTGATCGGCCTATTTCCACAGTTTATGCTTTTTGAGCGCGACGTTTCGGAAGCGGACTCTGCTTCGGTCATCAGGCTTAGTCCTGAGAAGGACTGTTTTCGCACTTGAGTCGAATTCATATGTTATATCTATTTTTTTCTCAAGCACTTGACTACTCTCAGATTCGAACTTGGTACCTTTCACTTACTAGTCTGATACCTTTACCGCTGAGCCACTGAGTAATCCAATATATATTTGTTAGAACTTATATATATATATATATATATATATATATATTAAACTTTTTTTGTGGTTGCGCAGAAGTTTATTGCGCATGTTGCGCGTAACCTCTTGCGCAGGTGTATTGCACTTAAGCCATTCGCGCATTATTGGAATCCAGATGGGTTTCATTTCTACACTAGCTTGGCTTATTGGATTTTCTGCTAGTGCGATGAATGTGGCTTCTTTGAGTTTCCGACGAGTTGTATTCTCGTCCTTTGCCACTATCTGTATGTAATCTCATTGGTTGCGGTGGTCTTCATTCCAGACATGTTCAGCGATTCTTGAACTTTCTGTTTCGCCCTTGCGGACGTTGTTCTTGTGTTCCTGAGTTCTCACTTTGAGTGGTCTACTGCTCTCTCCTATGTATGCCCTGCCGCATTCGCATGGTAGGTCGTATACACAGTTCTTGGAATTCTGATGTTCATTGTATGCTTTGGTTTTGGTTAGTATTCCCTGAGCGTTCCGGTCGATTTGAAGGCAGTGCGTATCTTGTATTTGCTGCCTATCCTTCGTATTTTGTCTGAGGTACCTTGTATATATGGTACTATCGCTGTTATTTAGGTTCTTCTTTTTCGGTTACCCTTTCCCTGTTAAGGTTAGGTGTTAAATCGGGGTAGCCATTTTCTTTGAGTGTTCTAGCGATATTTTCTTTTTCTCTGTTCAGGTCCTCTTGTTTTGAGCATATTGTTTTTGCTCTATCGTACAAACATTTTGCTACGCCTAACTTCACGTTTTTGTGGTGATTGGAGTTGTAGTGTAGGTACCTCCCCGTGTGGGTAGGTTTCCTGTATACACTAGTCGTGAAAGTGTTGTCATTCCTGTGTACAAGTACATCCAGGAATGGCAGTTTTTGTTCCGACTCCAATTCCATTGTGAATTTGATGGTGGGTGCGCGGCTATTTAGATGATCAAGGAATTCATCTAGCTTATGCTTGCCGTATTGCCAAACTACGAAGGTATCGTCCACGTATCTAAGCCATATCCTTGGTTTCTCTGTGAATTCGGATATCGCTTGATCTTCAAAGTCTTCCATATATATATTGCTCACTATGGGTGATAGTGGGGAACCCATAGCCATCCCAAACTCTTGTCTTCTACCTGGAAATATGTGGTTCTAATGCATATTGTCAGAAGTTCCACCGCATCCAATGGGATAACATACAGATAGTGGCAAAGGACGAGAATACAACTCGTCGGAAACTCAAAGAAGCCACATTCATCGCACTAGCAGAAAATCCAATAAGCCAAGCTAGTGTAGAAATGAAACCCATCTGGATTCCAATAATGCTCGAAGAGCTTAAGCGCAATGCACCTGCGCAAGAGGTTACGGCGCAACATGCGCAATAAACTTCTGCGCAACCACGAAAAAGTTATATATATATATATATATATATATATATATATATATATATATATATATATATATATATATATATATATATATATATATATATATATATATATATATAAGTTCTAAAAAATATATATTGGATTACTCAGTGGCTCAGCGGTAAAGGTGTCAGACTAGTAAGTGAAAGGTACCAAGTTCGAATCTGAGAGTAGTCAAGTGCTTGAGAAAAAATTAGATATAACATATGAATTCGACTCAAGTGCGAAAACAGTCCTTCTCAGGACTAAGCCTGATCGCGAAAGCAGAGTCCGCTTCCGAAACGTCGCGCTCAAAAAGCATAAAAAGTGAAAATAGGCCGATCAACTCCACTAATAGGAAACCACAGTTACAAAACACTTATAATACAGTATTTTGGTTTAGTTGCTGCAGTAATGGAAACGGCAATTTGATTCTCGCGCTTGTCATGTATTTCTTAAATAATTTCTTTTAAAATGTAATCCATTTCCATTTAGAGTCCGAACAAATTTTATGTATTATTCTTGAAGAAAAGTAGGTTCTTCTTTACTCAAGATCACGATACGTAAAAAAACGATACTTTTCGTTACTTATAATACAAACTTATAATACATAACTATTAAAATTACTATTAAAAAAATCAAAGTTGGCTAGAAAATTATATTATAGATTATAATAGTATTAGGTTGTATCCCAAAACATCCGAAATACTTTGGTTTGTGTTGTGTTCTGTCTTGTCACAAAAATGAACCAAAATATTTAATAAAACCCTTTTTTTATTTAAATAACTTTATGCAGTAAAACTCCGTCGTAACCTGCAAAATGTATGGATTTGGCGATATTGCATTCAAAAATACGCTAGTTGTGATATGTGATATAACTACTCAGCTAAATTTACGATTTTGATTGTATCTAGGGTTACGTGGATTTTACATAAGATGTGTGTAGTTTCCCTCTATATATTGTAGCAAAAACATCGTATTTGAAAAAAATGAAAGTTACGTTCTATTCCACATACACCATTTTTTTTTCTCTTCCTGTTTAATTACTAGATATTTCAAAATAGAATGTAACATACTATTTATTCTAATGAAATCTTTAAATTAGCGTATAAGAGACAAGAAAACAACAATACAACGTGTATTCTTCGCAACGACTTCCATAAAGTTATATGAGTTCCTAGAAGAAGTAGTAATCATTTTCTTATTCTCCATAAGTATAAAGGAGATTGAAATACATATTTTGCTCATATTTGTCTCATATTGACATGTCATGTAATAATCATATCATAAAAGGCAATTTACGCCTGATGTACAGGCAACTTACAGCAATGTGTTCTAATAAGGGAAGCATAGTGTACAGTTAACGTTATTTGATGCATCGTGCTAATAGGTGTCACCACTAGTTCTTAAACTTAAATAAACAGCGCACGTTATTTTATTTTAATTAAACACAACAAATAAATGATTATTTCAACTATCGTTGTAATGAATGCAGGTGGACGGTTTAATTTTTTACAGTTTTTGATAAAAAATATTTTTTTGTAATTCCGTAATTCATTAAAAATTTTTAACCAGATTCCTTCACTTCGTGGAGAAATGTGTTTTCCCACTATTTACCCAACATTGTACAGTACGCAGTCTGACGACGATCCTCACTATCATAAAGTAATCGCATTAGTAGTAAATCCATTTAGTATCTTAAAAGTAAACTGTCGCAATAATTATATCTTTTAGGTGTTACATCATGTTTTGGTTATTTATCTTCTGTACAAATTTAAACGTTTGGATAACAAATGTCTTTGAGACATTTTATTTCGGAAAAAAATGTGCTTGCTCCCAAATTTTCTTAAACCTAAATAAATATATAGGTATTCTTTGGTATATGGCAGTTGGAAAATGATTTTTATAGAGTGCTTACCTAATACGTCGGGTATTTTTGGTACAATGTACCAAAAAAAAAACAAAATAAAAGGTACTTACAAAGGTTACTTTATAGATCCACATTGGAATTTCATTTCGTTCAGTAATTAGAGATACATCTTCAATTAGCATTCTATTACTACCGTGCTAACTGTTGTATTATGGGCTATTCAAGAATATATATATATATATATATATATATATATATATATATATATATATTTAAGGGTGTCCCAATAGTGCGTATTCGGTCGATAGCTCCTTAGCCATTAAACTTAGAAGATAAGTTTAAATACGAAAGTTGTTTATTTTTATAAGCTGTATAATCTAAAATTAGTTTGGTTTCTACATGGTGTAATATAAAAGCGGTACAATATTGAACTTTTGATTTTTAAATAGAACACCCTATATATTATCTTATTTTATCTTTTTTATAAGAATTACTTACAAGCTAAATCTTACAGTTTTTGAGATATTTGCAAAGTTAACTAAAAACTGACATTTTTATGTAGTAATTCAAGTAGGCGTATCTCAGTTATTTTTAAAGATAAAAAAATAATCTGTGGTATAGAATTTATGCATACATGGGCTTACTTTAATCTATTGTCAAAATTGGATTTCAATATACAGAGTGATCACAAAAATTAATTCAATAACATTAAATGGCACACCCTATATTTTTTTTAATGCCTTGTCTTCGTCTATTAATCGGCTTTCATTTCTATAAAATATATTGAATACCTATCTCTAATAGTTTCGGAGAAATTTAGGTTTGTTCAATTTTTTTCGTTGATAACACTGAAGAAGAGTAAAATTAGTCGGTCAAAGCAAGAATACATAAGAAACTAAAAAACATATTAACTGAAATACAAACACTTCAAATTATAATAAATGATCAATGTGACCACCATTTTGTTGCTGGCAAACATGAAGTTTTTGAATAAACGGGTGATCACAAAAATTAATTCAACAACGTAAATTTGAAAATGCTATATATACATTTTTTTAAATAGCACACCCTATATTTTTTTAACGCCTTGCCTTCGTCTATTAGTCGGCTTTAATTTTTATTAAATATGTTCTATACCTATCTCTAATAGTTGCGGAGATATTTAAGTTTGTTCAATTTTTTTCCTTGATAACACTGACGAAGGGCAACATTAGTCGGTCAAAGCAAGCTGTGGATACATAAGAAACTAAAAAACATATTAACTGAAATACAACACTTAAAAGTATAATAAATGTTCAATGTGACCACCATTTTGTTGCTGGTAAACATGAAGTCTTTGAATAAACGACAAATTTACTTTTCGTAACGTGAAAACATTTATATTTTGAATGACGTCTATAACTCTTGCCTTCATATCATCTACAGTCATTGGAGGAGTTTGATAGACTTTTTCTTTAATCCAACCCCAAAGGAAAAAGTCCAGCTTTGTCAAGTCAGGCGATCTTGCAGGCCAGGAGATCGGCCCTCCTCTTCCAATCCATTTGTTTTGAAACTGGATATTTAAATAATTTCTAACGTGTCTGCTAAAATGCGGGGGATCTAGTTGCAGCCACATTTCTCTAAGGGTTTGTAAAGGTAAATCTTCAATAAAAGTTTCAAATTCGTTGCGCAAGAAGTTTAAAAATGAATCTCCATGTACCGTGTTTTCAAAAAACATGGTCCTATAATTCTTTCCCCAATAATTCCGGCCCAAACATTAAGTGACCAGCGGTGTTGATGATCAACAGGAATTATAAATCTGGGATTCTCAGTATCGTAATAATGGAAATTATGTCTATTAACGTATCCATTTTTGTGGAAAGTAGCTACATCGGTAAATAAGATCGTGCTAAAATAGTTGGGTTTTTCTAAATTTTTATTTATGACCCAATTGCAAAAGTTTAATCTATTAACGAAGTCATCCTCGTCTAATTCTTGTGCAAGTTGTTCAATTTTTTTCGTTGATAACACTGAAGAAGAGTAAAATTAGTCGGTCAAAGCAAGCTATGAATACATAAGAAACTAAAAAACATATTAACTGAAATACAAACACTTCAAATTATAATAAATAATCTATGTGACCACCATTTTGTTGCAGGCAAACATGAAGTCTTTGAATAAACGGGTGATCACAAAAATTAATTCAACAACGTAAATTTGAAAATGCTATATCTTCATTTTTTTAAATAGCACACACTATATTTTTTAACGCCTTGTCTTCGTCTATTAGCCGGCTTTAATTTTTATTAAACATGTTCTATACCTATCTCTAATAGTTGGTATGGTATGGATGATATTTATATTTTTATAATTCTATTAACTGATGTTTTTGAAACTCCAACTTCTAATTCCAATTGTTTGCAAGAAACGTGAGGATTTTCAATCACGGATTGAAGAACTAAACGTTCATTACCTTCGTTAATTACGGTTCTTTCTCGTTCTAAATTGTCTTCGTAATGAATACTGCCTGTTTGCTCGAAACGCTCTTTCAATCTTGCAAATGCTGAAACTTGCGGGTGTCGTGCATTTGGAAATTTTTGCTTATAAATTCGATGAGCTAAAAGACAATTTTTATCGCTTTCACCAAGGACGTAAATCATATTAACAAGTTCTTCTTTCGAAAAATTCATTTTGTAATTTAGGAAGTAAGATACAATACTATACAAATATGAGCACTTTTTGACAAGTTTGATTTCTTCATTTGTTTTCGTACATCTTTTGTTTTACGCTCTTTTGATGAATCGTTTAAATACATCTCAAATATCTCTTAAAAATGGTGGTTTCATACAATATTTGTTATAATTACAATGTATGTATTTCAGTTAATATTTTTTAGTTTCTTATGTATCCACAGCTTGCTTTGACCGACTAATGTTACTCTTCATCAGTGTTATCAACGAAAAAATTGAACAAACTTAAATATCTCCGCAACTATTAGAGATAAGTATAGAACATGTTTAATAAAAATTAAAGCCGACTAATAGACGAAGACAAGGCGTTAAAAAATATAGGGTGTGCAATTTAAAAAAATGAAGATATAGCATTTTCAAATTTACGTTGTTGAATTAATTTTTGTGATCACCCGTTTATTCAAAGACTTCATGTTTGCCAGCAACAAAATGGTGGTCACATTGATCATTTATTATAATTTGAAGTGTTTGTATTTCAGTTAATATGTTTTTTAGTTTCTTATGTATTCATAGCTTGCTTTGACCGACTAATTTTACTTTTCTTCAGTGTTATCAACGAAAAAAATTGAGCAAACTTAAATATCTCCGAAACTATTAGAGATAGGGTATAGAACATGTTTAATAAAAATTAAAGCCGACTAATAGACGAAGACAAGGCGTTAAAAAATATAGGGTGTGCTATTTAAAAAAATGAAGATATAGCATTCAACATATGTAATAGAAATGAAAGCCGATTAATAGACGAAGACAAGGCATTAAAAAATATAGGGTGTGCCATTTAAAAGATGAAGATATAGCATTTTCAAATTTATGTTATTGAATTAATTTTTGTGATCACCGTGTATATTGAAATCCAATTTTGACAATAGATTAAAGTAAGCTCATGTATGAGTCAATTCTATACCAAAGATTATTTGTTTATCTTTAAAACTAACTGAGATACGCCTACTTGAATTACTACATAAAAACGTCAGTTTTTGGTTAACTTTGCAAATATCTCAAAAACTGTAAGATTTAGCTTGTAAGTAATTCTTATCGAAAAATAAAATTATATATAGGGTGTTCTATTTAAAAATCAAAAGTTCTATATTGTACCGCTTTTATATTACACCCTGTAGAAACCAAACTATTTTTAGATTATGCAGCTTATAAAAATAGACAACATTCGTATTTAAACTTATCTTCTAACTTTAATGGCTAAGGAGCTATCGACCGAATACGCACTATTGGGACACCCTGTATATATATATATATATATATATATATATATATAATTATTGTTATTATTATTTATTAAAATCCTTCAGTTACTACATTTTTGTTGCATTAACCTATTATATCACAGATTTGATCTTTAAACATTTTTCATTTTCAAGCTGGATTTACATTGTTACACGTTACACAATACATTGCTTGTACACCATTTTTGTTTAAACTCATTAACACTATTGTTGTTTAGATGCCACGTATACTCTGTATTTATCCTTGACGCTGATTTGTCTTTGTATCCGGTCAGAAATTTATTTTCGGTTTCACCTGTTTTTATGTACGTTAAGTATTGCTTATAGATACAACTAATTGTAAACACTAGTAAAAAGTTTGTCAGATTAACTATCGTTTTTTTTTCGCGTTTTATAGTTAAACATGCAGTATAGGTATTTGACTTGCACTGCATGTATGTTCATTAGATACTTAACTTTATGAGTTACAAATTCCCATATACCTTGCACTAGGTGACACGTTATTATTATATGCCGTGCGTTTGCTTCTACGTTACAGGTCAGACAGGTTTTGTTTCAGCCGCAGATACCTTCTGTAAAAATACTTTGTCCGCTAGACGATTTATGGAAAATCTCCAAACTATTATCCTATCGGCACCTAAGGACGGTTGTTTGAATAAATTTTTCCAGTTAACGACTTCGTTTCCCCAGTGACCTTTAACTTTTTGATTAATTTCAAATTCATTTACGACGATCGCTTCTTGTAAGTATTTTCGTGTGTGCTTATCCACTACGTACTTTTGGTTGGCCGAATATTCAAACGTTATATCTGGTGGCCAGTTTGTGGCCTTTTCTGTTTGTGAAATGCTTTGAAAATGTTGATACGATTGTTTGAGTTTCTTATATTCTAAAAATAGTTAATTTTTTGTTATGGGGGCACATATCTGCTACAAAGTTTTTTTCACTCTTCCATTCTCCAGTTTCCATGCATTCGCCAATTAAGTATAAACCACATTTGGACCAAATGTTGTTAGAGAATAATGCTGCCATTGGTTTTGGCCATAAGGGGCAATCACATATGGGAAGCACATATAGCTCGTTTTTACATGTTGGAAAATTTTTGAACTCTAATGGAATCCTGTTCCATCCGTCCTTTATACTTTTTGCATATCTTGTTAGACTATATTTGTGCAATTCAGTTTCTTTGTAGTAAAGCGCTTGCCATTGTATTCCGCACTTACTGCACTTCTTAAGATTGTAAAACAACATTTTTGCCCATTTTATGTCTCCATTATATAATGCTTTTATGGCGGTAAAGATTGTTAGTGTAGCAATTTTTGATCTTACGTGTACCATTCGTAAGCCACCTTGTTGTACTGGTAGACATGAGCTTTCTATGTTTGTCCAGTGCTTTTCATTTTGCCAAACAAGGTTGGTAAATTTGCTCTGAATCTCTTCTGCGGTCTTATCTGAGACTTGAACGATTTGAAGAAGATGCCATATTTTAGGTGCAATAAAGATGTCGATAATTCTAATTCGCCCTTTTGGTGATACAACTCCAGCTCTGTAATTCCATTTAGATAACGCATTCGCTACTTTTTTATTAATTTCATTTTCCGTTCAGTCAATGATGCGCTGTTCTGATGCACTAAATGTTACGCCGAGGATTTTTAAACTTTCGGAACTCCACCTGCTATTGAACGGTGAATCATTTCTGTTTTTCCATGATCCGCACCATAACCCTTTTGATTTAGGTATATTGATGACGGATCCAGACTCCGACGAGAAACGGTAAAAGCATTTCTTGAGCGTTAGAAAATCACTATTGTCAGATACAAAAAAAAAGAGATATCCTCAGCGTACGAAGCAAAATAAGTTTTTTGAGAACTGTCTATGGGTAATAAAAATCCTATCATTTCTCTTTTGCACATTCTTAGAAATGGATCTATTGCTATTAAAAAAAGGGGACCTGGTAATGGGCAGCCCTGTCTAATCTCTTTTTTAATTTCTAGTGGTTGTGACAACAGCTGTTGAACTCTGATATGTGAGCATGCTTGCAAATACATGGTCTTGATTATGTTGATAAAATATTCAGGAAAATTCATTACGTTTAGAATATGGAATAGATAGTTGTGTTCGATATTGTCGAAGGCGCTTTCAAAATCAAGTGAGAAAACGGTAATGCTTTTTTTTCTGTGTTTCCGTAATGAATAGTGTCTCTTAGTAAATGAAGACTATCATAAATTGATCGACCAGGTATGCTGTATGATTGGTCACATTCTACTGTGCTTTCAATTACGCACATGAGTCTATTAGAAATAGTTTTTGCTAATTTTTTTTTTTCAAATTACAACCCAATTTTTTTATTGCATGTTTGGATTGACCATACAATTCTAAACATTTGTCACGTAGCATGTGCTATACCTAAGTCCAAGCGTTTTGTAGTATTTCGCATTCAAAATTTAAAAATTGAAAAAAGGTCATGAAGAAAACGAAAAATAAAATAATTTTTATAACGCTTTATTATATCGAAAACAAAGATTCGTAATCTTAAAAATAATTTTATTTCAGCAAATGTCCTCCGTTAGTCAACTAACAATAGCCTAATCGATCTACAAATTCCTGCTGCACATTTCGAACCATTTCGGGCGTTATTCGACGTATTTCTTGACGGATGCGTTGTTTTAAATCATCTAGATTTGCCGGTTGGCTTTTAAATACCTTGCCTTTAAGGTATCCCCATAAAATAAAGTCTAGTGGTGTTAGATCGGGTGATCTTGGTGGCCACTCAATAACACCGCTCCTTCCAATCCACCTGTTTGGGAAAGTGTCGTGCAAATAAGTTCGAACTGCCACAGCAAAATGGGGGGGAGCACCATCTTGTTGGAACCAGATGTTATGGTGTGGCAAATCCGGACGTTCTATCTCAGGAAAAAGGGTAGCCAGAGCTGGAACAAGTTCCTCTTCTAGAAAACTCAGGTATCTTTCACCTGTTAAATTTTCTTCAAAGAAGAAAGGCCCGATAATAATGTCACCAACAAAGCCAGACCACACGTTTATTTTTCGATTGAATTGTGTATGTCCTTCCCTCATCCAGTGTGGATTTACATCGGACCAGTACCGATAGTTCTGGGTATTTACGTCACCATTCAAGCAGAAAGTGGCTTCATCGGAAAAAAGTATATTTTTCACTAAATTTGGATTCTTCAAACACATATTTTGCAAAAGCTCACAAAATTCAAGGCGCCTCTCAAAGTCTCCTTCCAAGAGTTCTGAACTTGCATCTTACAAGGGTGGTATTTATTCGTTTGTAGTATTTTTAAAACACTTGTTTTTCCAATATCCATGTCCTTTGCTACCTGCCTAGATACTACATTCTGATTATCTTGAACCGCCAATAAGACTTCTAACTGCTTATTTTCATCAGCTTGAGGACGACCACATCTAGGAACATCTCTTACATGACCGAATTGACTAAACTTCTGCTCAATCTTGCTAACTGTCGATTGCGATATTGGCGGACGATTGGGGTATTTTTGATTAAATAACTCACAAAATTCCTGCTGCGTTCTAACTCGATTACCGTAGCCAATCATCATCAAGATTTCTATGCGCTGTGTCTCAGTAAGCCGCGTATTAATGTAATTTAGTGTTAAAAAAACGAAAAAATTAGTGAAACGTTACGAAAATACACACAGAACTGTCAACGATAATAACTTTAATAATAGACCTTGAAAAACTAGTGAAACGTTACGAAAATACACACAGAACTGTCAACGATAATAACTATTGACATTAATTATTCTTCTGTTTCCCGAGTCATAAATCCAAAGCCTACTATTGAGCTAGAATTGTAAGGGCAATCCAAAAATGCAATTAAAAAAAAAATTCTAAATTTAGAATTTACACCAGTTCTACATACTGCCACGTGTCTAACCACCGCACGGCACAATACAGGATGAATGAGTGATCTCGGCTAAAACTCAATCAAACAGTCTGAAGACCGCAGAGCAATCGGATTGCATGGTTGTTTTGGAGGTATCAATAATATAGTTGGAATGAGAATTTGGTTAGGGAGGAAAGAACCGAAATAGGCACAAGCTTTAACGAAAGAAGGAACAGAATATAGGTTCTTATTCCTTGAGAGAGAGAGAGCCTGTAAAGCTTGAGATAGGAAGTAAGTAATAGAAATAATAAGTAAGTGAACAATTCCCTCAACAAACGTAATTTTTTTTCCTTCCCAACAAAGGAGGCAATAAGCCAAATATTATTGTGTAGCTGTATAAACATGAATAATAAACGAAATAAATTATATACAGTATGTACGTTATTCTCACAATTCACCCCAAAAGAAAATAAAGTATAAATTAAAATAAGTTTACGAGGGCAAGTCGTGAGCTTGTATTTACGCCCACGGTAATTTATAGTGTAGAATACCAGAACAAACAATACCCCGTCGCCAAAATTTATCAAAAAAATTGATATAAGTTAAAATAACCTTGACGAGGGCAAGTCGTGAGCTTGCATTTACGCCCACAGTAATTTATAGTTTAGAATACCAAAACAAACAATACCCCTTTCGGCCGACGTAAGATCTTGCGTAGCCTGGCCTGAAAAGGCCAATTTAATAAACTTATTAAATCAGTTACTTACAAGAAAGAAAAAATTAAATAATTCAGCTTGCCTTTCGTTTAACAAAACTGAATACAAACTCCTCTTTAATTAAGTTACATAAATACAATTGGAAAAGCTTGTTCAGTCCCAATTTTATTTCAAGAAATAATGAAAAATAGTAATTAAGCAATTTAAAATTAGAAACAGAAATTGGTCTGAACAACCTTATCCATATTCGAGTAAAGAAAAGAATATTATATATTTGAGCTACCAAGTAATTTAATCTAGCACGAAATTTCGTGCCAACAGTTAACAGATCCAGTATTACATCTGGTATACATAAAAAGTTACATCTGGTATATATAAAAAGTTACATCTGGTATAGAGAACAGTTGCAGCAATGCTACTGCGCACGACCACAGAACCAGTAGTACAAAGGTAATTATTCAAAATGGAGGTAATACATTCATGGGTGTGGCATATAAATCCAACTTTAATAAAAGTTATTCAAAATTTTGACTGTTGATTGTGCGTGAAATATTAAAGGATGGTTAATGAACATATAGCAATTCTACATGAGAGAAATTGTATTAAAATTAGCTACGGGCGGGTCTCCAACTGACACCGAACTTATACTACCTACAGGTAAATATATTTAACAAATACTTGTTGATTCTTATTCAGATGTGAGATGTTTGTTAAACACTTGTTAACGGAACTAAAGTAAACGTACTTTTTTTCGTTGTACAAGCAATTTATGTATACATGCAAGAAAAGGGAAAGAGCTGACCTGTGGTTGCGAATGCTTATGCGTTTTCAACGCAGCCAAGCAACGAGCAAGCAGTCCCCAGTATGTGAGCTACAGCTGATCGCAATTTATCAGCAACACAATCAAAAAACAATAAGCCAAAGATATACCGAACCGATACTGTTGCTACATCAAACAAGACAACCAAATGTAAACATGAGCTTGGATGTAATCGGACACTTCAATAGATGGAAACTTAAATATATAGAAACGTAGGTTTATGGAAACCCAAGTTCGTTGCTAAAACGATAGTAAAGAATGAAAACGATGTTTATTCAACGATAACGTGTTAAATATATTTGTTATGCCTATTTCTTTGAAGAAGTAATGTGAAATTCTTTTGTGTGTGAGACCTGAAAAAGAAGTACTAAATACAACGAGGTTAGCAAGATCTAAAACGGCTTACCAAAATGTGTAGGTGTAGTGAAATATTTCTATAACATCCGCATTAAGAGCGATTATATCACTTTTATACAACAAAGCGATATTATATAGTGAACATTTTCCATAAAAATGATGTTGAACATCTAGTAAACAGAAACAAGAAAATTTTTGGAACCTTTCCACCCTTCTACAGCAATGGTGATTTTGAAAAGAAAAGCCAACGCCTCAAGAAAAAATTTTACAACTTTCCACTCATTGTTACCACCTTTAAATGTGTTATTAACAGATTTTTGTTTTTAAAATAAAGCATGATAGGTAAGATGCAGTTATGTAATGGTACCACCATCTAGTGGTGATTTAGCAAAGTGACAGGTGCCTATAAAATGTAAGAATGTAACCGACGTTAATCTCAGAGATGGCGCTATAGGCATTAATTGAAGTTAAATTTTGTAAAAACGAGTCAACTTTTAAAATACAGAAGTAGATACGAGAGAGAAATAATTTTCGTATAACGTAACCGCGTACATGTCCTAAAAGAAAATTGTATATGAAGTAGAACTTAAATACAGTACAGGAATGATTTTGTATATCATTTAATCCATCATACTCATTAGTAAGATCGTAAATACAGAAATTTTAAATCATTTAGTACAGAAAATAGAAACTAGTAAGCTTAAAGCATATTACGAAATGTTTAAGTCACAGATACTTATTTAAGGTCGCTTTTAGAAACAGAAACCAGATAAAATAATACAATCGATCCTATATCGATTTTTGCACGTTACAATACATAAAGACAAAATGTACATCGATTGGAGCTTGTACTTCGATAGCGCAGTTGGTTGGCGCGTTACTCTAGCAAAGTATAAGTCGTAGGTTCAAATCCTACTTGAGTTAAACTTTTTATTTATGTATTTAATCAAATTAATAATAATTTTAATTACATATTTACTTTTGAACTTATTCGTTCATACCAAAACCTTATAATAATTTAATATTTGTCAAGTTGCTTTGGTGTGTGTGTGAATCCTTTCGATATCGCAGGCTCACATTCCATTAATATACCAGTTCTACACACATAAAGACAAAATTTACATCGGTAGTGGTTTGTACTTCGATAGCGCAGTTGGTTATTGCGGTACTCTAGCAAAGTACAGGTCGTAGGTTCAAATCCTACTCGAGGTAAACTTTTTATTTATGTATTTAATAAAATTAATAATTTTTAATTACATATTTACTTTTGAACTTATTCGTTCATAACAAAATCTTATAATAATTTAATAACATTTATTTATAGCCCATTACAACATTGTTACCACCTGCGCCAGATAATATTCTTAATACCATTTTTTGTAATTGTGCGAAAGGACGCGGTGCAAATTGTGGATGCGGCAACTGTCATGGACAATCATATCTCTATACTATGCCTGAAGCTTCTGCTGTTGATTGTTGCGATAATGTTTCTACTGAGAGTAATATTGATCTTTTTGTAACAAGATGAGAAAGATAACGAAGATACAGACCTCCTAGAACCTGACAATGAAACAGTAATACATGAAATTTATTAAGTAAGACGAGGACGAAACGTAATTTTTTTACACTCAACATGGACTAGGCCTACTGGGGACACCATGTAAAAAACGTGCCTTGTATTCTTCCTCAATGGTGGTGCGGAAACGGATCAGCGCTCGACGTTCACATTCGTCACTCTGTACTTCGCAAACGGTTCGTCGTACGTGAAAAATGCATGTGGCCATTTTTGTAGATAATGAACTTTCATTCTTGTAACTACCTCAATTGACCTCCGAGCCATAGAAAACGAGATTTTTGCAAAAAACTGATTTTTGTGATCTTTGACCTTGAATAATTTTTTAAGCCTGGTTGCTATCATTCTCTATTTTTAATATGTCGTTGCAAAACAATAAAATGAAGCGATTACAGAGAAAAATTGCTGCCACAATTTTTTTTTGTACTGAAAATCTAAAATGACTGGACTACTTTATGCGAAAATGTTCTCGGGTTAATTCCATTTTTTCACTACACTTGCGACACTTAAAACTAACTTTTTCAAATGCTATTTAAGGTAAAAGAGCAAATGAAATGGCAAATGTTAAGTAAAGAGTTGCTCTTACTAAGGCTACATTTTTTGTTTTCCATGGTCTGCCTAATTTCTTCATTCTCAATAATAATGTCTTGTCCCTCGTATAAAAGATGTTGCACACTTTATTCCGCATCCAATAGGAATAAAATATAAAACTATAAATAACAAATATAGTTTAAAAGATATAACGTTTACGTCTAGTTTTGATTAAGGGGTAGTTTTGGATAAAGACCAATTTAACTAAAAAACGAGTGGGTTTGGGTATAAGGAATGCTTAATAAAATTTATAGAGTAGCCCTGCCGTTGAAAATGTCGGGTATTCCATTTGAAAATTTTAAGAAAATCTACGATTCTCGTTTTGGACCATACTGTGTACGACTTCTGATATTTCGTGTAGCCACCAAAAATAAATTAGGTACCATATACAGGGTGCGGCGCGAAGAGCTTTGATTAAACGTAATGGCGGATACAGTTATGTTAAAAATCTGAAATTACGAAGCTGTAGGTTTTGGATGACGCTGAGTTCAAATATAATATTGAATACTGAATGTGGCACTTCCGGTTATACCGGAAGTAGACGTCAACATTGTTATTTTAAATGGAACCTAATATTTTTTATTTTATTTTCGAATTCTACATGAAATTCTAGATAAAATTTGTGCACAATGTCCTATACCAAAAATGAAGTATTTTCGAGATATTTCTGTTTTTTTTTTAATTTTGAAAAAATCCTAGTCCACATTGAATAACGATATCTCCATTAATAACGAAGCTAGTGACGTGAAATTGTAACCAATAAACAACAAGCGCTTGCCCGTTAACTCCATATATCCATCTCATTGATATTTCATACAGGGTGTTTTAAACTTACGCCAACATGCACAATTTAAATCATTTATAAGTTGCTTACTTTAAATAGAACACCCTGTATGTTATCACATTTTCCGCTGTATTTTTTTAAGCCAACTCGTTTGGTATCAGTATTCCCTATACCTAAATCCAACCACTTTTGAGATATTTCATTATCTTAGTTAAAACATAACAACACTTAGTTATTTCAACATTACTAAAGGGTAGGCCATGATTTCCATTATTTAAGGTCATGTTTTGTTATTTTTTCATAAGTTATTAATTCTGAAAAGTAACCAATAGCCTGAAAGGATTATTAATTGTGGATATCACTAGAAATGTTGACTAGGTATTTTGTATTAATTTGATTAGATAACTTAAACAAAAATATCTAACTGTGATATTAAACAAATAAAGTTTTATAATAAGTGTTCAAAATTAGCACCATCTACTTCTAAACATTTATGAATCCTTTTCATTAAGTTATGTCTTGTAATTCTGGAAATATGGTCGGGTGTTAGAGAATTAAAAGCAAGTAAGACTCTCTGCATCGTATCTTCCTTTGTCGTAACAGGTTTGAAAAATACCTGATTTTTAATGTAACCCCAAATACCAAAATCTAGAGGATCCAAATTAGGAGAGCGAGCTGGCCAACGAAACGGACCCTGATTGGCAAACCATCTATCATCAGACATGTCGTAAAGATGCTGAGCAACAGGCCCAAAGTTATGAGGAGGTGCTGCATCTTGCTGCTACCAAGCTGAAGCCGCCTCTCCATTTCTTAAAGTATGTAACTCATCTCGTATGGCTTCTTCTGAAATGTGGCAATATCTTGTACCATTTAAATTTTCATCATAAAATCTTAATGCTAAAATTTTATCGTCTTTTATTTGACAAAAAACAAAACTCCAACTATCTTGGAAATAACGTTCTCTACTAACATGTGGATTTTCATTAGACCAAAAATGGGAATTATGTTTTTATGAAATTTTCATCCTCTTGGGTCTTCATTAAAAAACATTCACAGAATTCCACCCTTCGAGGAAGATCACCTAATTGTAAGTGTTGCACCAAATGCTATGAAACTGGTTTCCTTTTGTGTGTTTTTTTTTTAAATGCGATGAATTGTTCTCGTCGACAAACTAAGATCTCTCTCATAATCTCTAATGGAGGCATTTGGAGAGGCCGTAAAATAACCCAAAACATTAATTTCGTTTATGTCACTGTTCACTAGTGGTTTATTTTTATTAATTTTTGTCTTAAATTGACCAAACTGACGGCAGCGTTTAAGCAATTTTCTTACAATATCACCAGTTGCATTTGGTCGATTTGGATATCTTTCTGCAAAAACCCGGCAAGTCCGTTCAACATTCGCCATAAATAATAATATGATTTAAAAAACCATCATTAGTAAATCCTACATTTGCCATTATTTACTATGAAATACAAACTGGCAAAGAAAACTGTCAAAACAACATAAACAATTAACGTTCTAACTATCAAATCTTTGACAGCCATGGCCTACCCTTTACTAATGTTGAAATAATTAAGTGTTGTTATGTTTTAACCAAGATAATGAAATATCTCAAAAATGGTTGGATTTAGGTATAGGGAATACTGATACCAAAACGAGTTGGCTTAAAAAAATACAGCGGAAAATGTGATAACATACAGGGTGTTCTATTTAAAGTAAGCAACTTATAAATGATTTAAATTGTGCATGTTGGCGGCTTAAGTTTAAAACACCCTGTATGAAATATCAATGAGATGGATATATGGAGTTAACGGGCAAGCGCTTGTTGTTTATTGGTTACAATTTCACGTCACTAGCTTCGTTATTAATGGAGATATCGTTTTTCAATGTGGACTAGAATTTTTTCAAAATTTTTAAAAAATCGAAATATCTCGAAAATACTTCATTTTTGGTATAGGACATTGTGCAAAAATTTTATCTAGAATTTCATGCAGAATTCGAAAATAAAATAAAAAATATTAGGTTCCATTTAAAATAACAAAGTTGACGTCTACTTCCGGTATAACCAGAAGTGCCACATTCAGGACAATATTATATTTGAACTCAGCGTGATCCTAAACCTACAGCTTAGTAATTTCAGATTTTTAACATAACTGTATCCGCCATTACTTTTAATCAAAACTCTTCGCGCCACACCCTGCACCTAAAATATTCTACTACAAATAATAATTAATTTCGTTTGTTCTTGAAAGATACAATGATCAACACATGCCCATTCAGACAAAGAGATCGTCATATCTCTGAAAGCAATCGATATAAGATGCTGAAATTTTGTTGAGGTAATATACGAAGCGAGGAGAATTCAAATATGGAATAATATACAGGGTGTTCCATTAAAAAATATGTGTGTTGTCACCCGGTATTTGTGAAAAAAATTTGAAATGTGCTGTCTGGCAAGCATTTTCTTACCCCATTTTAATATTTTTTGTAATCTAAATCATTTAGGATATAGTAGAAGACGGGAGCTACGGTGCAGGACTCTGTACAGAATCGCCCTTTCTAAATTAAATACATTCTACTTTTACATAACTGTGTTTCACGATCTTTTGAAAGTAACATAAAAAAATAAAGGAAAAAGCCTTTTTAATTTTTTTGCGGTACATTTTAAATGTTTTTCGGGTGTGTAAAAGCATGTGAAAACGATTATCATTTGAAATTCAAATGTATTTTATACTAACACGTCAGGTTTGTATCTGACAAGAAAGGTTTTATACTAAAACATGATCAAGAAAATAAAATGAAAAATGATCCAATAAAAAAAGGTTAAATAAAAACTTCGTTTGCGTACTACCTACCCTTGTTGATCTTTTTATATACAAAAAGACATAACAAGAAATCCTGTTTAGATGGTCATGCATGCATAGAGTATTTCAGAAATCCAGTTTCTTCCATAGATTTTTAGCTTGAAATTCGACGGTGACACTTACCTGAAAAGGAATGAAAAAATTAATTACGGATCTTAAGTTATTGTACAAGGGTGAATAATAATTATTCTCTTCAATTAAACCAAACGAATATCTTTTCTGTTTGTAATACGAAATTAATATGTTAAGTAGGTGTAAATTATAGCATGTAATCGGTGAAAATCACTTCACTGTAGTAATTAAGTTTCTGGAATTTTGCACTGTATCAAAGACAATAATTACTAAGCTACCCGTGTATCTATGGAAATTTGAGATCACTAGCTCATAATTTATAGAAAATTGCCTTTGTAAGTAGAATTAAATTACATCTTCATGATATAAGTTTATAAGATAAATATAAAATTTATGGAAAATTTATTATCCTGTTAGAAACTTTAATATATGTACGCATAACAATATACTACCAAAAAAAAAATCTCTCAGGAATACTTCAATATAGATTACTCTTGCGTATTCTAGTAAAACTTTCATAATCAAACCATTTTTTTAAAGGAGAGGATGTGAAATTTTGTTTGTCATATAAAAAAATGAAATATTACAAGTAAGTTTTGTTTTCTTCCGAGATAACTTCTTAACATTGCTACAAAATCAAATATAAGCTTAATAGAATAAAGGAATATGTCTTTTGGACAAGGCAAAACAAATTTGTAACTTTTTTGATGCTAGTAAGAAGTAGAACTTTTCAAGTAAATTGTGCCAAATATTTAGAAGCTTTTCAGCTAACATTAAGCATTATAGTCAAGAAAAAGTTTGAGTTGTTATATTAGTAGAAATTATAATTTTTGTGCTGAAGCTTACTCGTAGTCATGCGGATTTACGTCAATTTGGGTTTGTTTAATATGCAAATAAAAAAATCTTTGTAAAACCAAATCATATCTAAATGTCATTAGTTTAACCTCCAGTTTACATACAATTAAAATCTGTCATTATTTCATTGTGTTTGTCAGCTGTTCTGAAAGTAATAGGAAAAAAAGCATTACTAAAATTTTGATTTATATCGGGAACGAAATTCAATTTAATGTTAAGAAGATATTGGATAATAATAATTTAACCATGATTGAACTATCAATGTTTGCGTGCACTAACACTATTATTTGTGATATTTTTATACAAAGTTTGTGCATTAGTATCATATTTCTATACTCTGTCCAAACCACCAAGTGCAGTATGGGCTTTAGGAACTATATGTTTCTTACTGTATTTAGTCATCTACAAATTTCGTTTTCCTCGTCTTTCATGGCCACGTTGTCAAACGTAAAATGTAACTTAATAACACATAACTTCCTGGCGCTGTTAAATTATTGTACGATATTTCTCAAGTATCTGTCTCTACGTATTAAAAATCATTTTTTTCAGAATAACTAAAATCTTATACAAGCACCTTGAAAGGTAATTATGAGTATTTCTTATAATTCTAGGACTATAACTTTGTAGAAATTTCTTTCATTCATTCCTTCATACGAAAATGGAAGCTCATGCTGGTCCTGCAAATGCCAATATGGGCACCACGTAGGGAGAATATTTTTTTGCCGTATTGCGAAATACTACAGTATTAACACAGTGAACCGTATAGTGCAGCTGTTAACAAAGCGATGTGTAGAACGTTGTATCTGTACTATCAAAAAGGAGGCTTAGCGGCCGTATTTTGAAAATAGATTATCGCAGAGATTTGAGAAAAAAAATCATAATAAAACTGCACATGAAAATGATTGGAAATAAATTTCGAGTTAGTAGGATGACCGCTAGGGGGCGTAATAGGTACACTAAATTAAAAAAATCAAGTTTTTCTATAAAATGTGTCATATTAAAGTACGTCAAAAATATCAATGTTTAATTTCTTGAAAATTTAGGAATGTTATTTGTCTAAAACTCAATACTTTATTCCTGGAATAAAGTCGTGGGGAAGCGTAAACTAGACAAATTTCTAACACACTTAAATAGCATGTACCAAAAGATACATTTCACCATGGAAATGGAAAATGAAAAGAAACTGCCATTCCTAGACGTGCTTGTATGCAAGAAGAATAATGGAAACCCGGGACATACAGCACATAGAAAAAGTAGACATACACATATCTCAATACAGAATCAGATCACCACACAGCGCAACTACAAGTACTACAGGTGGTAAAACGTTAATTTAACAAGATCCAAACCTCTAGTAGACGCGAACAACGTGCATCAAGAGATCATGAACCTTAGAACAGCACTGCTATAGAATGGTTTTACCGAAGGACATATAAAAAGAACTGAAAAATCAACACAACCAGAAGACAACAACGTGTAACGTGTACAAATCGATATTGGATTTTTCTCGCATCACTTTCATAGCTTTTTCGTGGTAACTGTATTAAATCGATATTTGATCTAGTCATATCACATTAAAAGATTTACATTTAAGATTTTACTCATATCTGCTTTAAGAATAATACAAATATCTTACGTTTGTGTATGTGCGGTACGATAAGTTCGAAATTGATATAAATAGTGTCATCTAGGGGTTTCTACGATTTTCTTGTTGGGTTCGGAACCGCTTTCTTAAAGGTATCTTTTGCTTTTTGGAATTGCCACTAGAGGGCAGTATAAGTAATAAGTCATAAATTAAGTAACTATTTGATCACAGAGATCTTTATACTACAATTAAACAGAAATTTCAGTTTGGCAACAATGATCTTTTTTAACTTCCGGAAAAACGTTGTTCAGTTATGAGGCGGTAAACAATGGAATATAGGAAATGAAGAAAGACATAGTAATGTGCTGCCGATGACAAATTGCGCATATGTTATCTACATAAATAAGTATTTTTATAAATCGTTTAAATATCACTTTCAATGTTGTAACAACCCATTTAGAGTTGTATTAAAATATACCTTAATTTAAGGTCTTTCATTTATTCAGTTGTAAATATAAGAACTTAATTTGCATTTTGGTGTAACTTAAGTGCATACCTTCTTAAGGGTATATATTTCTTAAAGGTTTATATTCCCACTTCAAATTATTTCCTTCTGATCATTTTATTCGCGCAACGCGTCATCGTTGACTTATTGCTGCGCAAATCCTTTCGCGCACGACTAGCTCGTCTAATTTCAAAGCATCCATTTTTTTCACTTCCTGATGGAGGCTGTGAGATGCAGAAAGTTTTTTTGGGTTTTCCACCTAAATTTTAGTGTAAAGTGCCATTAATTTGATGGTAAGATATCTTTTAACGCATTATACTAAAAATTGAAACATTTGCTCTTTTCAGGCACTTTTATTTTCACTTTTATTTTTACTTTTATTTTTACTTCGATTTACCCTTTAATTACATTTTAAATACGCATTTAATTTTACGATTGCAATTTTTATTTGAAAATTTCAAAGAATACAATAAATATTGGTTTATTCAATTTCAATAAGATAAATTTATAAGAAGAAAAATTCCAGTGTTGGGTGTGGTTAACAACATAAAAGCATTGTTATTGCAATATATTGCGCAACATTACACAAGGATTACGTCATCTTGGTTTGCATTTCCGCATTATTTTTTATACTACCAAGGATTCTCAAGAAGATTTTGTATATTTAGTAACAGGTATTTAATGTTTAATGATTTTTTAGTAATTTAAGGTTTTTACAATTAGTTTTAAGATATATTTTATTTAACCCTATCATTTTAAATATTTAATAAACATAGTTGTATATTTTTTATTATTTTACATTTTGATAAAATTTTTAGTGTAGAACTCTGTTTAGTTATGCCGAGTATAATTAAAAAAATAACTTGGCGTCCGAGATCATTTTTATTAGTGTTACATTGCAATTTTTTTATATTGATGTTCAGTGGAAGTAACCTAGCAGAAAATTGTGGTAATCAAGCAAATCAAAAGACTAGCCTATATTAATCTACCGATTTGAATCAAAGGCATTATTTGTGGTGAATGGTTAGTATCTCCAGTTAGTTTAACGATTTGTCTTTTTGGGGAACTTTACTATTACATTTATTACTTTATTACATTATTATTTTTTATACAATTACCAGTTCGACCACTTAATTATAATGTCAAGCTGCTAGAGCGCTGGTGGTGTAGTGACAGGAGTCGTCTTCCACGCTTTTGGTGCGGATTCGATTCCCGGCTCGTACATTTTTTTTCCCTTAGGTTACAGCAGTGTTGTTTATCTTATCTAATTATGTAAGGTTACAATTGTTTTGTTTATCTTATCTAATTGTTAGGTTACAGTAGTTTTGCTTTTCTTATCTAAAATACATGACGTCACACAACGGCTCTATCCTCATCCTTCATCCTATGTTCCTTTGTTTACTGTCTCCTCTTCAGTTTTGGTTGTGAGTAGCCATTTTAGCTAGAGTGATTGTGATTGTATTCTTGAGAAATCTTCTTCTTTACGTATTATTGCCATCGACAGTTCTATAAGAGAAAATTTAATTTGAGTAATTCTTTATTGTCTTCTTACTTGAATGAGAATTACGATTCGCAGTGTATAGCGGGTTTATACAAAAACATTGCTTTCACGAATGGGTAAGGTCGTTCCTTTCTTTAAAGTTTTGGTAATCATACAATTTCTTTTAGCACTCGAAACATGTTATATAAACCAATCGCTATTCCCAAGGCGAATAGTTAAAAATGCTGGCATTATACCATTATAAGCTCACGTAAAATCAAAAGAGGTAACAACGGATTATAATTATTTCGCACATACTTATATTATTCTATTCTGGCTTTTATTCTCTTGTTGTCGATAACTATCACCTGCTTCGTCTGTGTGTTTTCGGCTGTCAATAATTATCCTTGTGCTGTAAGGATAATATCTTTCTTCTCCTGAATCGTTGTGGGAATGGTCGTTACTGTGAAGACAGCCTGTACCCGTAAGTTTGCAAGTAGGTTTACCGAACCTCGTACAACCTGTAGTCAGCCAGACGTATCAAATAGGGTAACTCCTCGGCAAAACCAGGTCTGAACATTCCATTCTAGCATGCTATAAGATTATGTAAACACTCAATCGTATTATGAGCTTTCTTGTGTTGTGCACTACCTTCTGCAGGGTCGATACAACGTATATAAACTAAAAAGTATGTGACGACTAATGAGAGCGATAAAGTGTTATAATATAATATAATAATCACCCTTTGTTGAAAGCTGTCGTCTGCAGTTTTATTTGGTTTGTTTGACGATCATATTCTATAAATCACTCTTAGGCCACTCACTATTTTGAAATGTATACGTAAATTAGGGATAACATTAACAATTGGAGTTGTAATTATATATCTTGGATGTAATGGCCTATTGACCCCACCAACTAAACAAGCGGTTACGTTAACGTTAGGCGTCCATTATCTTCGTTTGGTTAATTACTTACTGCATGCGCTGACGTTTTTTTGTGCGCAGTAGCATTATATGTTCTACCGGTTGTGTTTTGTATAATTGAATATATAGCGGGATATTATAAGTTTGTCGCGGTCAAAGACATCTTTGTTTAGTACTCGAGACCTAAATGTAGGGTTTATTAAGGACGAATGCATATTTTTAAAATTAAGATTTCGTTCAATAATTAATATAAAACTGTTCCATTGTAATGTTTCTTGTTTTTTTTATTACTTTTGAAAGACGGGGGTTGATTTTGGGGAGTAAATATAGTTAGTTTGAAATCGGAGGGGAAGACAATTAAGGTTAAAGTTTTGATTGAGCAGTATTGCTTTTATTGTTTAAATTAGAAAATCCCATTGTAAACCGTTCGGTCTATTAATATTTTGCCGTGTACCTTTTAGAAGAACTAAAACGTTAATTCGTTTTTCCAAAAAATAATACATCATTAATAGTCGTTGCCTCGAGTTTAAAACGCGTATCTTAACTCGTCATGTTGTGGTAAAGTGTTTAACAAAAGGGAATATATTCAAGGGTAATTAGGTATTTTAATATAAATTAAAGCTCGCAGCAAATAAATCTACAAGCCTATGTAACATATTAAAAATCAAGCATTGCCTTACAAAAAGTATCCCATTGCGCACGTGGGCTCAGTTGAAATCTGTTATAATAAAAGGGCTAGCATCACACAGTACAGGGCTCCCCCCCTCATATATCTGGGCGAATTAGCATTGTTGTTTGTTGATTATATTTGTATTTGTGTAAAGGGGCGTGGACAAACTTGCAAAAGATAGCTTTCGGCTATAATTGTAAATAGGCCAATTGATCTACATACGCACGGGTCCAGATGATCATTAAAACACCTCAAATTATATTTTGACTGTTTCTATTGTGTTGTATAGATGAATGTGTAACCTGAGAAAAGGGCGCTGTATTTTGTTTTTAACACAGTCACTCAAACTGTTTTATCGGTCACGTGGTTATATATTTACACTTACTCTTGCAAGGCTTTGTGTTAATGACTTTTTTTGTGTCAGTTTGTTTAAGTAGAATTGTTTGCCTGCGAACTAATTTCTCTTTATATGTAATTTATTGTACTTGTACGTATGTATTTTGTGCCTTATTTGTCACTAAACAATTGTGTACGTGTAAGTTCTTTGCCTATTTTCTTTTGCCCTTGCAAGCAATGAATTTGAGTAATAGTAGCATTATTGTCAGTAAAGTCAAGATAAGTCACTTAGCGATTGTTTTGTTCTTGAATTTGCATTATTGCGAATAAGTTCAAATTACACTTTTTAAGTTAGGGTACAATATATATATATATATATATATATATATATATATATATATATATATATATATATATATATATATACACACACAAAAATAGGTTATTCTCTAGTGAGAAGTTATATTTGATTGAATTCAATTATTAGTATTAATATAAATTTGTGACATAATTAAGGGCGACTAATCGCTCTACTCGATAATAGTTATATGCGTGTTGAGTCCCGTTGTTGCTTGGGGAAATTCAATAAAACAAAGTTGTTCTGGGAACTGGTGCTTATTTACTTAATTTTTTTGTTTTCTCTGTGCTTCTCCCTGGTTCCAGCTTTATAGGGACTCTCTCCGGAAATAATAATTTCCCTTTTTCTTTGCTTTTCCTTCAAAGCTGGTGGCGCTCAAACCTTACTTACCCTCCTCGTCATTTTTACTACCAATCTTTCAGTGGTTTTCTCTAGCTAACCTAACCATATTTCTACGTTTTATCAACACTCCAAAACCACCCATGCCAGCACAGTGCTCTACGGTTCTTTGGCCGTTAGGCTGAGTCCTTCGCCGTGCTCACTATTCTCTTCCTTTTTCTTGTGTAACGTAGTAGGTTAGACACGTGGCAAAGGAAAAGCCGAAATCGAAGGCGTGGTTACATATATAAAAGGCACCACCGAAGGGATACGCAAGAAATTCAAGAGAAACATTACTGCAACGATTTTCCTCACATAAGACACACGAAGAAACGTATCAACGTGAAAAGAGAGGAGCACCGCAACGCTGTACAAAAGAACCAACCAACGTCATCACTCGCACAACATGTAAGCAGTACATCACATGTAATTGTTTTTGAAAACACAAAAATAATAGCCAACGTACAACACAAAACACACCGAATAATAAGAGAAACAATTGCAATTGGAAAACGTTCAGGAAACTTAAACAAAAGAGACGATACAAAAAGGCTCCCTGGTACTTGTACAACAATTTTAAAGATAATTGCCAACCAGAAAAAGAAAAAACTTGAAAATGGTAGATGCGATTCTACAAAAACGTCAATTTTCCAAAATTGAATATGGATGAGAAAGAACGCGAGACAACGCCCGCAACGAGTTTATGGATATATATATATATATATATATATATATATATATATATATATATATATATATATATAGAAAAATTCCAAATAACTCATCTAAGAAAGAAGAAATATGTAATTTTCTATTAAAGCACAACCTATCTTATGAACCTAACATGTTTAAAAAGGAATTATTGCAATTAGTCGCAGATAATGCGATACCAAAGGTGTACGAAACAGATGAAATAGCACACAAGTGTGGACACAAAGTATTACGGTGATCACCATATCGCTGTCAATTTAATCCAATTGAACCGGTGTGGGCAAACTGCAAAGAACACTACAACCAAAATATAGGAAGACATAGTTTCAAATTTAACGATGACATTGTAAAAGAAATATGGATGGAATCCTTGCAATTAATTGATGGGACATATTGGCAGAAAAGCATTAAACATGCCGAAGTGTCTATGTTAGAGTGGAGGGAAATTGAAAAACATTTTGAGGGTGTGCAACCATTAATCCCGCTTCTGAGAGTGACACTGATGTGAATTTTTTTTTAATTTAAATGTTTTAATTCCAACGTAATATAAATATTCTAATTTTTACATAACATCTTGATAACTCTACAATGGGTGGACTGAATACATGTACTGATTTGTGTAAATTGCTTTTCATTTAACTTGGAGAAATATGAAATCTGTTTAAACTATGTGCTAAATTAAAATATTAAACATCTATAATTTCGTTGAACTTCGAACTACCTTACAATCTACACACCTTCTTCTACAAGAATGAAATAATCACAAATGTATCGATATTTATGTGATCGTAAAGTATTTAAAAGAATTATGTCGATTACAAAGCAATAATTATACTTCTAGAAGGATTGTTATAAATCTTGAGAATAACAAACTAATTGCAACTTATATCAATTTTTCCAACTGAAAGATTTAATTTATAATAAACAAAAAAGTATTTAAATATTATTATTCAATTTATTAAACACATACACAAAAATATGTAATTAAAAATTATTATTAATTTTATTAAATACATAAATAAAAAGTTTACCTCGAGTAGGATTCGAACCTACGACCTGTACTTTGCTAGAGTACCGCGTTAACCAACTGCGTCACCAAGGTTCAAGGTCAATTCTAAATATAATGAGATTACAATCAAATTACTTATATTATTTGAATTGACATCCGTTCTACATACATAAAGACAAAATTTACTATATATATATATATATATATATATATATATATATATATATATATATATATATATATATATATATGTACAGGGTGAGTCAATTTTATTATTATTTGTCTTGTTGAATGCTAATAAACGGTACTTCGTTTTTAAATTTATTTTGTGGCGTTAGAGCATTTTTTTCTTTAAAAAAGTAAAAAATTTATACCTTTACTTAAATTGTTCTGAAGACTTTAATATTAACAGTAGAACTGTAAAGTTTGGCAGACGGGTAAACAAGACCTTGCTCTATCTTTTGACCTTCATACTTCCTGGTTATACTATACTGGGTGTTTACAAAATATGGTCAGTTTTTGCAAATTTGAAATGACCATAACATTTGTTTTTTAAATGGAACACCCTGTATTTTATCATGTCATCGTGTTATGTTTTTAATTCTCTTACTTTTTTATTAAGCGTGTAATATACCTAACGTTACGCGTTCTCGAAATATTTAAGATTTGTTGCAAAATTAATGACAATTGTGACAAACTGGACGGTCTACACAATAGTAATAAAGCAAACAAAAGAATTTGTATTTGAAAAATCATAAATTATTAAGAAAATTATAATAAGTTATGACTAAATCAAATGCTCGATGTGTCCACCGTTTTCTTGCAAACAGGTGTGAATTCTCCTCAAAAAAGCATCTTCAACATTTCGTTGCATATTTTGGTTAACCGTTTGAAATGCATTCCGTATTCTAATTTTCATATCTTCTTTGGTGGAAGGAGATTCTTGGTATACTAAGCTTTTAATATAACTCCACAGGAAAAAATCTAATTTTGTCAGATCAGGAGTCCGAGCTGGCCATCCTACTGGCCCTCCTCTCCCAATCCATTTATTGGGAAACGTTCTGTCTAGATGTTCTCCAACAATGCGTCTATAGTGGGGAAGCGCACCATCCTGCTGAAACCACATCCTTTGACGTATGTCTAACTGCAATTCTTCAAGGAGCGGAGGTAACTCATTTTGAAGAAATTCAAGATAGGTTTGACCATTAATGTTTCTTTCAAAAAAGTAAGGTCCAATTATATGGTTCCCTACTATCCCGCACCACACATTCAAAGACCAGCGATGCTGATGATCTATTCTTCTAATAGCGTGGGGATTTGTATTGTCATAATAATGGAAATTATGCCTGTTCACAAAACCATTTTGGCGAAAGGTTGCTTCGTCGGTTATCAAAATGTGTTTAAATAAATCATTGTCCTGTCCTAATCGTTCCAGTGCCCACTGGGAGAATTGCAAGCGTCTTTGAAAATCATTTTCATTCAGCTCTTGGACTAGTTGAAAATGGTATGGATGAAATTTATTTTTTCGAATAATCTTGGAAACACTTGTTTGATTAATACCTAAATCAGCACTGAGGTTTCTTGTGCTAACGTTTGGATTTTCCACTACACTGGTTAGTACCACAAATTTTTCTTTCGTATTGTACATGTCCTGTTCTTTCAAATCTTTCTTTAAGTTTTCCAAATATCCTTGGATCAGGATGCCTGCGCTCAGGAAATCGTTGTTGATAAATTCTGGAAGCAAGAAATGAATTTCTTTCACCTTCGCCCAAAGCGTAGACCATGTCAATACATTCATCTTGTGAAAATTTCATTTTTCACACTAAACTGAGGAACTAGTGAATGACGTTTAAGCCAAACGTCAGGATTTATAAATCGCAGGCCTACTGGATGCCCTTTTTACACGTATTGCCATATTATAAAATTATGATTTTAAAAACTCGAATAAGAAGTAAACCTTTGTCCATTAATATTTATTGGACCATAATGTCAACAAGACATTTACGATTTGTAAATATTCAAAGCAAAAGTCATAATTATTTTATTAATTTTGCAACATTATTATTTCGAGAACGCGTAACGTTAGGTATATTACATGCTTAATAAAAAAGTAAGAGAATTAAAACAGAACACGATGACATGACATGACAATACAGGGTGTCCCATTTAAAAAACAAAAGTTATGGTCATTTCAAATTTGCAAAAATTGACCATATTTTGTAAACACCCAGTATAGTATAATCAGGAAGATGAAGGTCAAAAGATAGAATGCCAAACCGTACAGTTCTACTGTTAATATTAAAGTCTTCAGAACAACTTGGCAACGCCACAAAATAAATTTAAAAACGATGTACCGTTTTTTAGCATTCAACAAGACAAATAATAATAAAATTAAATAAATATAGGGTTCCATTTAACAAAACAAAGCTGAGTCCGGTCCTGCAATTATGGAACACCCTATAGGGATGAAAGTATTTTTATTCGATGCACATCTAAGTCTGGTATAGATCGGCGCTATAACATTTTTTTAATTTTTAATAATAAAGCCAGGATCTTCCGACGGCGCACTAATGACTCACCCTGTATATATATATATATATATATATATATATATATATATATATATATATATACGTACTTAACTGGTTTTTTAAGTATAACTTTTTAAGACATAAGACATTAAAACAAATAGCTCCTGATTAAAAGTAGACCCTTAGGCACTGTAATGTGCATACGTTTACTCAAAAATTAACCACCTTCTTAATATGAAATCTATTTAAACTATGTGCTAAATTAAAATATTAAACATCTATAATTTCGTTGAACCTCGAACTACATTACACTGTACACATTTTCTTCTACAAGAATGAAATAATAACAAATGTATCGATATGTATTCTTCTACAAGAATTATGTCGATTACAAAGCAATAATTATTCTCTTAGAAGGGTTGTTATAAATATTGAGAATAACAAACTAACTGCAACTTTTATCAATTTTTCCACCTGAAATGATTTAATTTATAATAAACAAAAAAAGTATTTGTTTACTTACAAATATATAGGTTATGTATTGTGATGGTATGTAACTATAATCAAACCATGTCCTAAATTATAACAATTCACTGCCGCAGAAAAATATTTATGACTCTATCAATAAAATAAGTGGATATAATGGATAATTTTTCTATTATCGTAAGTTTTTTTAATTAAAAATTATTATTAATTTTATTAAGTACATAAATAAAAAGTGTATCTTGAGTAGGATTTGAACCTACGACCTGTACTTTGCTTTATTTACTTTTGAATTTATTTGTTCATAAAAAAAATAATTTAATTTAGTCAATTTGCTTTGGTATGAGTGAATCCTTGCGATATTGCAGGCTCTCATTCCATAAATATTAGTAATTTGATTGTAATTTGATTATATTTAGAATTTACATCAGTTCTACATACATAAAGACAAAATTTACATCGATTAAGGCTTGTACTTCGATAGCGCAGTTGATTAGCATGGTACTAGTATAAAATATAAAAAAAATCGAATAACTTTCAACTTTTTATGGAAATTTATGTGGAGACATCTGCCAACTTTATTTGAATGAAACTAGATAAGCCTACGCCTAGTAAACTTGTTCTAATTATTATCGTCGATGCATCATACCAACGAACTGCATGCTGTTGTTTATGTTGAAGCAACTCATTAACCCTTGACAAGAAATTAGACTTCTTTGTGCTTCAGCAAGTGAAACAAACCGTTTTCAACGTACTGCGTGATAAACAGCCCGATAGAGCACAACTATCCAAAAAGATGACCAATGGGGTTTTTGGTAGGCAAACACCAAAACAAGATCCGAATAAACTGCACCACTCCAGCACAATCACTTTTTATAAAGTATTTGTAAACCTGTTTCTGAGCGATATGCTTAAATTAAAGTACTTTAACAAGTACTTTAATGCATGCACGTTTTACGTATAGTTGGCATCCTCTGGAGTTAAATAAATAGTTTCAACAGGTGTTGAAAGCTGTAGATCTCATTTATAAACAACCCGCAATTCTGTCACGTTATCATAATGGAATAGTCCGTTTGTATTTAAAATAACAAAACCTCTATTACTTCCGATTAAACCGGATGTTATATTGATGGTGCTGTACCGTAAAAATTTCAATATACTTTTATTACAGCATAAAAGTTTCATATTTCGGCATTATAAACTACGAAAAAAATAAACGGGTGGGAGGAGACGATCTACATCCTGGATCACTTTTATAACAATCAAAGGAAGGGTAAAGGGGTAGTTCAAGGTAGAATGTGATAAAGGAAATTAGAAGTGTAGGGATAAAAAATGTAAACAATTACTTCGTAATAGGTAATACTTTGTAAATGGGACCAAGAATATCAAGCATCTGAAGATCACTGTATGTGTAAGAAAATTTCACACAGAAAATGTAATTCAACTCGATTAAATCACATGAAAATCATAATGATAAAAAATGTAACTTGTTAATCTATTTCACGAAGTAAAAATTAAAAAAAATATTACCAATACCTTTATAATACTCGGCATTTAGTACTCATGCAGTTTACTCATAATTTTGCTTGGGTTTAAAAATTTTGCTCTAATTACCTTTGTTACCGATAATAATAAATGACCTCAATCAAGTACCCAACGATAAAACCCGTTTTAAATGTACCAAACGTTGTAATCAAGAAAGGGTTAAAAAAATTACTGTCAAATACTTAAATAAATATGTAACAAAAGATCATGTAATTTAAGTAGGGGATCTTCACGGTACATTTGATATAACCTCCGTAACTCGAGAGCCTCCATCTTAATTGATGGGTCAACCTCACCGATTCAGAAACTATATCTCAGTACAGCAATCATTTGCCATAAATTTCGTTTTTAACAGGTCATCAACAGTTGAATTGAAATTCTCAAAATTCCAGTAAAATCTGCGTGTTAAATTTAGGCTGTTCGTCAATGTACGTGTGTATAGAAACGAGAGTGTCTTATTGCAATATGCCGAAACGAGCGAGGGCCGGCTGGTTGCAGCAACAACCAGGTGGCCAAAGGACAAAAGCTCACGCAGCCTTATTGTTCCTTACAAAGCTCTTGGATCCTGTTTCCTGCATTACATCGAGGCTTACCTTACCTAAAGAATATAAGATTCCTGATTCAAATAAAGAGCTTATACGTAAACAGAAATCTTAATGAATCTGATATTAATTAAATGTCCAAATTTACTTTGAATTAATACGGGAAACAGTCAAAGTAATCAAGTCGTAGATTTAAATTTATGATTGCGCACTTTTGTGGCAATTTTAGTGCGAGGTTAATTTAATGTTGATTACGTAAAGAAACTAGATTAAAGGCGTATTCTTACTTAAAATTAATTAAAGGACTACAAAAAGCTTTAAAATGAAATTTTACTAAACTTTGAGAGTAATCAAATACGGATTTAGCTTTTACCGACGTTATATAATTTATACAGTTGTGTGTTTATTTATTTAAGGGATGTGCGCGTACACGTTTAACATAATTAACGTGATATATTTACTGCAAAGTTTCTGAAAGGATTTACTAATATTTTTTTTAATTTTTTAAAGGAAGTAAAGAATTTTGCGTAAAATTCTCATGCAGTAAATAAAGTTGGTTTCAATTCAAATAAAGGGCAAGGCTAGTAAAACGTTTGCAGAACTTATTCAAAAAAGGGATTCTTATTTTGTAACGCTCCACGATGTCTACCTGGAATTTGTACTTTTGTATTTGTATATTAATGTTTGTGTAACAAAATTGTGTGCTAGCTACTTTCCTTTCCTCTTTGAGTAGAAATCAAAAGATACTGTAGTGTTTGTATTTGAAAATTGGTTGCATTTTCGGATAACGCTTATAAATTATACCTAACATTATGTAAATATGTTAGATAACCTCAATATTTACATATATTTAAAACAAGTCAAGAATTTAAATTTTTTCTGCAGGATTGCTAAATCAGAATCAATGCAAATGCAAAGTATATTTAATATAAGTCCTACGTATTTCGTATACACAGGATTGAGGATATGTTATGAAATTGTAATAACTTTAAATAAATTTAGGTAGTTAAGTTCGTGGACGAAGTTAGAAGTTTTTTTTTTAAACTTAACAAAATCTTATTTTAACAAGAATACAGCTCTCTAATTACAATACAAGTAATTAACTAACTCTATTCTAAAATTAGTTCGGCATTAAATAAACCTTTCGTTTGCTTGTAACTTGGAATTAAACAGGGTTAGACATTTTCAGAAAACATGGTAGCATGTTTGTACAATAATAGATTTATTTAACATAATCTATTATTGGTTGGTAATCGGTATTTGCCATGATATTATTATGGAAATAAAATATTGTCTTTTGGAACGTAACTTCTCCCCCATCAGACCTCAGACGAAAGCTTCAGGTTTGAAGGAACCGGAGACGATACGGTTGAGGTATTCTTTCGGCACCGTTCAAGGATGGCGTTCTTAGGGCGTGTTCACACACACACCGGTAAAACCGGAGACGGTGACTGCACCTATTTCAATGTAATTAAATAAACTCTTTCACACATATCCCGGTCCGGCAGCAGGCACCGGTAAATGCAGCTGGCGATGAACTCGACAAAATGGTGGCCGGACCGACCTCCGATATACCGAGTTCAATGTTGGTTTATGCAAACATGTCCACGCAAGTCAAGATTGGTCGGTGCCAAAGAATTTTCGTGTTTGTTTTTATATTTTTATTTTAGATTCAAGTCGTATTTTGGTAATGTTCCATGGCGATTAATTATTTAGTATTGGGATGTTTGATAATATTTGTGCCAAATTGTTTAAGTACGATGTTGTTACTTTAGTACAACTTGTAGAAAGTAAACCTTGTTTGTGGGATAAAACAACAGATTCGTTTAAAGATAGGATTGAAAAACAAAATGCATGGAAGAAAGTGTATGAGTTTCTGGAAGAGGATTTTCAGAAAAGAATAAAACAGAGCAAAAAAAATAGGTAAGTTAATTATTTATTGTTGTTAGTATGTGATAAGTTATAAAATAGATATATTTTTATATTTTATCCATTTCCCATGGCAATGCCCCCTCGGCAATAAAATAGTCTGCAAAACGATCCCTAATCGCAGATGCAGTACTTGTTGGTCGAGTACATAGAGCTTTAGGTAAAGGTGGTAATTTTGTTTGGGTTATTACGTACGTGTCCAAACTTTGTGCATCTTTTATTCGTACGATGTTACGTAGAACTATGCATGCTTTAACGATGTCTTTAGAAATTCTTGTGACACATTTAACGCCCTGTGAAAAATTCTCCACTTATTAGATAAAATACCAAAAGCACATTCCACGTATCGTCTTGCTCTAGTTAGCGGTAATTGAATACTCTCTTTTTCTCTGTTAGGTTATGTCCTGCATAAGGCCGCATTACGTACTCCGATAACCCAAACCCTTCATCTCCTGCAAGCACAAATGGGAAATTATCGGTACCCGCTGAATGTACGGGACATGGTACTGGGATTTCTAACTGATGTTCCGTCATTAACTTAAAAAAATTTGTTCGCTGAAAGACAGATGAGTCACAATCTTTATCATAGGCTCCTATATCGGCATATGTAAATTTGTGATCTGAATCTGCAACTGCCATGAGAACACTAGAAAAATAACCTTGTTAGTTAAGGTTCATTGAGCCACTATGGGGAAAGTTGTATGTGCTTCCCATCGACTGCACCCAAACAGTTTGGAAATTGAGCCGATATTGTCAATTCCTTTACTATTTTTTACCATTTCTCTTTTGTTGGATGTGGAAGGAATTCATCTTTTAGTATATTCGATATGAATTTGCATACCAAACGTACAATTTTGCCTATGGTACTTATTCCTAATCTATAGTTATAATGTAGGTCGGTAAAGGTTACTCCAGAAGCAAGATACCAAAAAAAGAAAAAGAGTTATATTTATAGGTAAAATTTGGGTTTTTCATAATTCTTTTAATCATTGTGTGTGTGTGTGTGTGTGTGTGTGTGTGTGTGTGTGTGTGTTTGCGTGTGCGTGTGGGTGTGTGTGTGTGCATGTGCGTATGGGTGTGTGTGTGTGTGTGTGTGTGTGTGTGTTTGTGCGCGTGTGGGCGCGAGCGCGCGTTGTTCTTTTAAATTTCTTTTGTATGTTTTAGGTGAAATAATTACAGGAAAATGGCAGGATATTCTTGATTCCTTTATAAAATCTTTAAGGAAAAAATCTGCTGAAGGCAGAATGAAAAAATACATTTACCATGATAATCTAGTATTCTTGCTGAAAGTGGTACAACCAGATGACACGCAATCGAGTATGGATGACTCCCAGAATGACCAGCCGTCACAGGTTAACGAAACTCAAGCAGAAGAAGAGGAACACATAGATGACAGACAAACAGAAGTAGTGCAATCCCAGAAAAATATTAGAGCAAAAGCGCAGAAACCATGCAACACCCGGAAAAAAGTTAGGATGCAAGAAGACGTTGATAGACAACCTTTAAAAGCCTTGAAAGAGCCATCTGACGAAGACGAAGCATTTTTTATTTGAATTACTCCTGCTGTACGAAAAATGGCTGATGAGGATAAATTGGACTTCCGCATGAATGTGTTGCAGTTAATACGCAATATTAATCGCCGTAAAAATTATCAGCAGCCACCATTTTCTACATGCGCTCCTGGACCATCTTCTGCATCAAGCTCTCGTTTTTCTATATCGTCATCAATTTCCGTCAGTCCAAACTCATAATGATTATACACCAGCCTATTTTGAATCATTGTAGATTTTTACATAAATGCCGCGAATGTTAATTTGTAACATGATAATGCGTTACTTTGTAATCTGTGTGTAATAAATACAAGGGTCATTAAAATGCATTTATTTATTTACTTACCTTAAGTTACTGCGATCATTGCTTTTGGGGGAACACATGCTCTCATTGGAGTGTCCTGATATACTCATACGAAAGTAATTAAAGAATTTTTTGTTGTCCTATGTAAGTTTTTCAAAAAGCGTGTAAAAACTGCAATATACTTATGAATATACCGTAATAGACTACCCTTAATCTATACACATCGAATCTTTGAACTGTATTTTTTAGAAAAGCGAAGTAGGCGTATGCAATGTAGGGGTACATAAGTACATTACACATGGCAATATGATGGGTTAGATTACCTTGTACATGAGATTGTGAATTTGATTAAAGTTAGATTATGGCCGCATCATTTATTTCCATTGTAATATAATACAGGAAGTGCAGCTATTAAACAACGAGACTGACGCTGTAAAACATTTTATTTTGATATAATATAAGTAGAAGGAGGCCAGCAACCTCCCACAACCTTTTTGTGACGTCTAGCCCCGCCCCGGAGTGATGGTCTGGGGTGGGGCGAGGCGTAGGGTGTGGGTGGGGCTGGCATTTTTCAACCCCTGGGCGGGTTTAGCCACTAATTAAAGCCCTTTTGGCATTATTAAGAGCCTTTTTGCCTGTATAACCCCCTAGTTAGGGGTGTTGGATGCCCCTAAGGTGTGAACTAGGGGATATTCTGTCTACGTTAAGGTGGGGTGTTAAGGCCCTTATAGCTTCATTAAGACGTAGCCGTACCCAGTCCCTTCTGATTGGTCCTTAGCCCTACTACTCAGCAGCTGTGCTCTGATTAAAGTATTAATTCTCTGCATTCTGATTGGTTATTGCGGGAAATTTGAAATTGTATTCTAATAAAGGGGCCTAATACACTTGTAAGACAGGTGTAGGGCTTCGCAACTTATTCTCAAGACTTCGCCCCTTGTCGTGATCGGAACTTGTTCGTGGTTTTCGTGCATTGTCGAGACACCATTGGCGGGAAATTTGATTTTTCATGTCTCATATAGGTAAAATTTCGCGACGCGAGGCTTTCGGCGAAAACTGTTTCTGCGATACCCACACCAACTCTCCCCGAACATAACCGAGATTGTAAGACAGGTATAGGGCGTCGCAACTTGTTCTCGGGTCTTCGCCCCTTGTCGTGATCGCAACTTGTTCGTGGGCCTTCGTGTATTGTCGTGGTACCCTTGGCGGAAAATTTGAATTTGTATTATAATAAGGGGCCTAATGCTAACTTGTAAGACAGGTGTAGGATTACGCAACATTCTCTCGGGGCTTTGCACCCTGTCGAGGCCCAATGACGAAAAATTTGAATTTGTATTTAAGTCTCTGCAGGTTATGACTGGAAATATGAATTTGTATTATAATAAGGGGCCGAATGCTAACTTGTAAGACAGGCGTAGGGCTGTGCAACTTACTCTCGGAAGTTTGCCAGCTTGTCGAGGTCTCATTGGCAGAATATTTGAATTTGTATTTAAGTCTCTGCAGGTTATGGCTGGAAATATGACTTTGTATTGTAATAAGGGGCCTAATGCTAACTTGTGAAACAGATGTAGGGCTTAGCGACTTACTCTCAGGCCTTCGTCCCTCTCGACCAAAAATTTTAATCAGGGTCTCAAACCACTGTTACATACAATATATTTTGCCACAATGTATCGCAATCGTTTCGTTTTATTTATTAGTCATAATTAAATCTCTCTTCCGTTCAAGCCAATGACGACCAAATTAATCTCATGCACAACGAAGCAAGAATTTTATTAAACCAATAACACATAACAAAATAATTTTATATTACCGTGTACTACTCGAATATTAAATTTGTTGTTTTCCATGTGGCTCTAAAGAAATTAATGCAACGTCTTTAATCTTCAACTGTTCATTAAATTGGTATATGTGCTGGCCGTCGGTGTTGAAAAATTTGTAGAAACGCTCAGGTAGTATGCATTTAACTCGATTAGCTCCACAGTAACCCTTTCACCATACTTTGTTGATACGACTATAAGTGCGCCTATTTACATTAATCTCCAGGTCCTTAATATTTTTAAAAGGTTTAAAACAAGTTGCAGCGTTTAGGTTACCTAATTCCATATCTGTAATTATAACACAATATTAAAAAACTGCACGAGCGAATAACATAAATAAAGTAAAAGCTAAGGCAAAAAATAATAACTCACCAGTATAGAAGAAGAAGAAGCGGAAAGTTGACACACGAGCGATAAAATTGCAACTGAAGCTAAATAATACCTCATTCGTTTTTTATACACACAATATAATTATTCCTAGGTCTTTTACGCAACAAGAAAAAACAAGTAGCGTTAACAATGTTTCCCTAATTAGCGCACCTTCTAAAAATAAGTGTGGAATTTATGGATAATAACATATTTTAAAGTCGGCCAAGTTAGTATTCAAAACAATTTTGATAAAACAATATCAAACTTTCACTATTCAACTACGATTCTAAAGCCTGCGTAAAATCCGTAATTAATTAAAGGTGTACAATTCGACATTACCTCCAAATTTTGTTAAAGTAATGGCAAACTTTCACAAGGTTATTAAAACTGTTAATTAGCTAGTTACTTAAAGAAAAATAATTATACTTAACAATACATTGTAAAAGACATTCAATACGTCATTCATTCACAATTTTGAAAAACATCAATAACAAACTTATACTATTCTGTTACTTCTATAACGTCTGGGGTAAAAACCCATTATGTAAAAACGTGTAAGTCGTCATTCACACTCAATATTGATAAAGCAATAACAAAATTTGACGCTGCAATTAAAAATATGATAATTAGCTAATTACTTAATGGTTAATAATTTTTATGATTATATTGTAGAAAACAAAAAGCCACTTTTATATTAAAAGATAAGAATGATAAAAGTAAGTTATACGGCGCCCACAGATTTAAGAGAGGTTAGATAAAGACGTGTAAGTCGTCATTCGCTTGCAATTTTGATAAAGCAATATCAAATTTTCACTACGTAATTAAAAAACCTGGTAATTAAAAAAAACAACTTTGATATGTCGAATTTGAAACACCCTGTATATGTGAGATTAATTTTAAATTGTACCCGTTATTAATATACATATGCCTGTAAAAGGACTTTTTATTATTTCTTACCGTTTGCCTAGGAGATTCCGTCCCGTTGAGCTTCACTCACCCTGTACAATTCAGCGTTAATTTTTTTTGCGAAATTACAAAATAGTAATCGTTTCTGTGGGGGCCTCGTGGTTACCTGAAACCTTCACAGAACCAAAGCTTAGATTCTGACTTTGATGAAATGTATACATTAAAAAATGTATCGACTATAACATTCAATTATTTACTATTCTTTCCTACAAACTACATGAAATATTTTGCTATAGTCGATGAAGTCGTAGTAAGATTTTTTGCAGTAGGTACCTAAAATTGATACAAAGACGTAAAAGAACTTAAGACTAGTAACTACATATTTACAGGTATCCGTTTAAGTGTGCATATACAATATACAACATTGTTTAAGTAATATTATCAGGCTAAAGGGTGGCTGAATTTATTGCAACCACACTCACAATTACCTGAAGTGTCTGATTTAGGCTGGAAAGTAGATTCGGAAGGAAATATTATACCGGTACTGTAGCGTCCCCCAAGTACCGTTGAAAAGCGTAATGTGAACGTATTTGCAATAATGCACAATCGCTAAGTGATTTATCTTGACTCGACCGACAATAATGGCACTATTACTCAACTTAATTGCCTGCCTTACTTTAACCTTCCGGGCAATCATTAAAACATTAGAATTTACTTACAAGTCTGATATTTAATTACTCGCAAACCTCAAATCTGATCAAACGAAGTGGCTGTCTAGTGTTAGGTAGGTTAAATTAGATAGGCTGGATGAGGTAAGTGTTGCATCATGAGGGGCAGGTAAAAAAATGAAACTACTCAAATTAAAATCAACGAGCGTTGCGCAGCGGTGGTTCAGCCCGTTAATCTACTATTGTGAGAAAGAACCACCAATAAAACCCACTTTATTCATAAACAAGTAACTGCACAAGTACATTAATAAATCAAATAACAAAAAAAAATACAAGGGTTAAATATATAACAAAACACCATTAAATCAGGTTAAAATGCGTACAAAATTCTAACATTAAGAGAAAATGAATAAAAAGCAGTTTATTTACACAGAAACACAATAATAAAAACACATGTAGTCACACGTACAATTGGGTCATAAATAATCTAAACAAAAATCATAATAAAAATCGTAATACCAAACATGTGCCCTTTAAAAACCAATCATGCCGGCCTTTAAGTAAATAAGCAAATAAAACAATAAATCAAATTACGGTACCTATAAAATACAACAGTAAAATTTCACAGGTGATAATAAGGTTAAGGCAAGGACAAAAGAAAATAGATAAGGAATTTGCACGTATCCAATTGTTTAGTGACCACTAAAGAACAGAATACATAAATCAAATTACCATAAAGCAGATACAAGGAGAAATCAGCTCGCAGGCAAATAATTCCACTTAAACAAACTGTCAAAAAAACTCATTAAAACAAAGCCTTGCAAGGGTAAGTTATAAATAGATCACTAACATCGTGACCGATATGTAAGTTTGAGTGCGTTAGAAAAATACGGTGCTCCCTTCTCCGTTTACACACTCATCTATACAACAATAGAAACAATTAAAATAAAAATTCCAGGTGTTTAATGATCTGACTTGGGAGTATGTACTTACTGGCAATTGCCTTTTACAATTAGTAACCAGCGGAACCCTATACCCATTCACCAGCCACCTCGACACAATTATAAATATAACGAACAACCAACAATGCCAATTCGCACAAATACCAGAGTGAGAGGGCCCTGTACTGTCTTTTTATTTTAGCAAATTTCAGCTTAATGAGTCCGCGTATGAATAAGATACCTTTGCAAGGCAATGTTTGGTATTTAATATGTTATCTAGGCTAGTAGAAATGATTTGCTGCGAGCTTTCAGTTATATAAAAATACATACTTACACTAAAATAAATATTCCTTTAATTGATCACAGGCACAGATCGTTAGCCTACGCGGTTTAACTTCAAAAAGGGTGACTGTTATTTATAGATTAATATTTGAAACACACATTACAACTAACACTCGAAAGAAAAGACAAATTAGTGTTGGCTAATTCAAAAGAAAATGTACACGCACGAAATATTTTTAACGACAAACTGTTCACAATGAAGGTATTTAATTAACCCAAAAATCGATCTGGCTCGATTGACACTCTAACTGTAACTGCCCCCTTCGATTTCTAAACCAACTATACCTACTCCCGAAAAACCACCCCCGTCTTTCAAAAGTAATAAAAAACAGTAAACATTAATTTCCGTTGGAACAGTTTCATATTATTATTGCACGACATCTTAATTTTAAAAATATGCATTCGTCCGTAACCCCCTACATTTCTCTCGAAGTTTCAAGTAACAAACAAAGATATCTTTTGATCGCGGTCTGTACCGACACAATTACTTATTAAGCTAGTGACATTTTTTTCCATCAAGAGCGCGCATAAGAAATTCCAATGATTCGTTACGCCCCTTCAGTAAAGCATTTTTAAGCGTGCACCTGCCACTCACCCCCTAACATGTGTTTACATACATATTAGTTACAAACAATCCTACATTCCTTAGATAAAAATATATAAATAAAAATATTTTGAAAACATTAGCAAAATACGACGTATTGTTAAGATATTAAAAATCCACGAATTATCTATTCTATCGTGGTAACAATGGCGATTTGACAAACGTTTATTGCAATAATAAAATTCTGGCGGTCCGCTACCTACAGTACTATGTACTCTACCGGCTTTCCTCGAAAAATTGGACGTCTTAACATCGTATGGTTGTATGGCAGGTACTTTTATAATAACAATTTTTCTACTCATTAATCTGATCATATCACGTTTTACAAACTGCAGAAGCAAAGTTTCCACTTGCAAAAAAAAGTGAATGGGTCTCTAAATGTATGGGCCAACAAGCCTACAAAAATGAAATGACGATCCAAAATCCTTCGCTACCTATCGCGCAAAGTGATTCGGATACGTCTAATGATGAGTAAAGTGGCTCTCTGTATGTATTGTATATAAACACTTGGATATCGGTAAATAGGTAGGTACTAGTTCTTTCACGTCTTTGTATCAGTTTAGAATAGGTACCTACTGCAAAATATCTCACTACGATTTTATCAGATATAGCAAAATATTTGATATCGTTTCTAGGAAAGAATAATAAATAATGTTAGTTTTATTTATTAATGGATTTTAGAGATTTTTGAATTATTTTTTTCTAAATTATCCAGATTCAAATGTCAGTTTAAAAATACTTAAATTTTCTGCATACCCTGTCTCTACTAGTGAGCAGATTTTTTTAACTTTCTTCAGTGGAGAGTCTCGGTCTTATTGAACACCCTGTATATTCACTGTATGGTACAATGGCTACATTTGTCGTCATCATACCAGTTTTTAAATTTTAGCTTTATCTTTCATAGATCAAGAGATCAAGAGAAAAACAATTATATTTACACTTGTAATTTTCGACTTGGTAAATAAAATTTAAAGAGTGTGAAGTTGGGTTAGGCAAGATTCTTTGACGTTCTTGATACATTGTTTGATACTTCTGTCACTCTGCAAAATAATTACTACTTAAATTAAAATGCCTCGATGAGAAAACGTTCTTATGGGAAGGTGTATTGGATTGATTGAGCCAGGTGTCTCACGTGGAGAACTCAGTAGACGTTTAGGTGTGTCAAGGTGTTCCGTAAATCGGGCTTGGAAAAAATATCTGGAAAGCAACACACGGCGCAGGATTACCGCGTTGCACATCTACTGCAATGGATAGATTTTTGAGAAGAACAGTTCTGCAAAACCGATATTTAAATTCCACGCAGGCAAAACAGATTTTGCTTGAATCAAGAGGAGTTAATGTTTCCAATGCCACTATAGTAAATAGGCTTAACGAAGCAAATTTATCCTCCAATCGCTCCGCTCGACATCCAAAATGGACTGCGGAAAATAAAAGAAATCGTCTACAATTTGCCCGTGACCACCAACACTATACCGATGTCGACTGGTCAAACTTTCTATTTACAGATGAATCGCGTTTTTGATTATATCCACACAGTAATAGTAAACGCGTGTGGAGACGCAAGAATGAGAGGTATAACCAGAATTGCACTGTAGAACACGTTGCTTTTGGTAGACACTCTGTAATGGTTTGGGGAGACATAGCACTAGGCAACCGGAAAACCTAATTGGTCGTGTTTATTAACTGAACGGTGAATGCTCGAAATTATCTAAATTGGATCCAGTATTTGTTTATATGGATGACAATTCCAGACCTGACGGAGCTGTTATTGTTAACAATGTTTATGAAGAGCATGGTATTACACGAATTGCATGGCCTGCATTGTCTCTAGACCTCAGTCCTATAGAACATGTGTGGGACGCTTTTCAAAGATGAACTTCAAGTTGCCCTCGTGCTCCCAATAATGTTAACGACTTGGCTGTTGTGCTGGAAGAGTGGGACGTTCTATCCAGCGACTTAATGGACAGGATTATGAGGAGCATATCCAGACGATGTGATCAAGTAATAAGGGCTCAGGGGAGATCAACTCATTAATAATAATAATAATAATTCTTAACCGTAGCTTAAGTTTAGATAATTGATGCCATGATTATCTTTTTGATGTTTGGTGGTTCCAATATTCAATTATTATTAAAGTGTCAATACAACTGTTTTTCAATTTACCTCTTTATCTATATGAGATAGAGCTAAAATTCAAAAATTGGTATGATGATGACAAATGTATATACCATATAGTAAATATACAGTCTACTCAATAATGCCGAGACACTCCACTGAAAAAAGTTAAACAAAAATTTGCTCATATATTACCCTGGAGAGGCAGCGTATATGTAAGTATTTTAAACTGACATTTGAATCTGAATAATTTAGAAAAAAATAATTCAAAAATCGATAAAATCCATAAATAAATAAAAAGTTACGTCTTTGTAAACTTGATTGTTATTTAGGGTGGCTCACTACAAATTCGGGTCTATATACAGGGTGTCCCTAAATTGTATAGCCAAAAGTATAAGGAAGATTACTTACGTAAAAATACGCCGATTTAACTAAACTTGCCTTAGTACAAAGTTGATAACGAAGACACAGGGTGTCAAAGTTGAAAAAATAAATCACGTTTTCTTTCATTCATTCGACTGCTTTTAGCTAATTTTATAAAGTTTCTTATACGGCGGTTTCTTGGGATGAGAAATTCAAATTTATCATCGATTTCAGTGTATTTCCTAGAGGGCGCTACAAGCGACATTAGGACATGTTTAAACCGTTACAACTTTTTTGTACTACATTGTAGGCCCTTTTGTATGGAATAATAGTTTTCCCTACCTTTTCTGCTTAAATAAGGTGTACCTTCTTGATATCGCGAAGAGCACCGGTTTCCGAGAAAACGCATTTAAAGCTCATGATGCATGAAAATTATCCAAACGCATCAAAATAACCTATTTGACTATCCTAATTTTTTCCGCAATAACAATTAGTTTTAATTAATTTCAATTAATTTTGAATCTTTTTTCTTTCGCGAAAAATTGGATAAGACGAACGGTTTAGCCAGGAAAAAATATTTTCTAATGCATTGCATATTTACGCAAGCGCTTGTACTTAGGTAAAAAACTTTAGTCGCCTTTGCTTTTTAATTATCATATAGGCAGGTGAATTTATTTGTCAAACGTTAGTCTTTTCTGTCGTTTTTCCGTTGATAAAGATCCATAATTATGGCTCACAGTTTCACTAGTCTATGGACTTTACCATTGCAACGGTCGAAGAAGTGTACGAATTTATAGGAAAAAATATCCTTTTCGTAGAACTCCAAATCGGCATACTTTTGCTAATATCAAAATACGTCTCCGCGAAAATGGCAAGTTTCAACCAAGCCGTGTAAATTCTGGACGCAGACGAACCATAAGGACGGTGGAAATAGAGGAAGAGATTTTGAGCGCTGTTGAAATAAATCCAAAGACCAGCGCACGACGTGTAAGATTGCAATTGGGAATTTCGAAATCATTAGTTTATAGAGTTTTTCAAGAACGATTATTGCACTCCTTTCATATTCGAAAAGTTCAAGACATATTACCCATGGATTCTGAACAACAATTAGCTTTCTGTCGATCTAATATTCATAGAAGATCGAAAATACAAATTTTAGTAAAAAAAATTTGACAAAGCTACTTTTACTAGATGCGGTATTTTCAATGTTCATAATGAACATATTTATGCTGTTGAAAACCCTCATAAAACGAGAGTATCTTATTATAAGCATCAATTTCAAGTATATATCTAGGCTGGAATTGTACACACCTTAATTATTGGTGGTCTCTTTGTACTGCCAAATCGGCTGAATGGAGATAGGTACTTGAACTTTTTAATACAAAATTTACCTACTTTATTGGAAGATTTGCCCTTACCCCTTCATCGTAACCTTTGGTTTATACATGATAGCGCACCTCCTCATTTTACTTTAAATGTAAGACAACATGTAAATGAGGTATATCCACAGCGCTGGATTGGAAGAGGAGGTGATGCACCTGTGAACTGACCGGTTTTTTGTGGGGTGCCTTGAAATCAAAGGTTTGTGCATCCCCAGATAATACGCAAGAATAATTGTTGGTAAGAATAATGCATGAAGCCAATTTATTGAAGAATTGTCCTGAACTATTGTCCAGAGTAGAATGTAATTTTTTAAAAAGAATTAGCTTGTGCATGCAGGAAAGTGGTGCAAATTGTGAACATTTGTTGAATTAGCAAATTAAAAAATTCCAGAAAAGTCCATCAATTGCACTTGTTAAAACAAAATTTACATAACATAATTTTATATTTTTTAATTTCTATTTAGCTTTTGGTTGATAATAATGCAATTTAATTGTTTAACTTTGTTCTCCATATTGTTAATTATTGTTTTTGTTTTTTCTTGAATAATTATTGTTCTTGAAAAACTTCATTGTTCTTTATTTTTTTTTATGAAATCGGCTTTATAAATTATTCTTATTATTATTATCAATTATTATTATACTTTTTGATAATTTGCGTGCATCATGAGCTTTAGATGCGTTTTTCTCGGAAACCGGTGCCATAGCGATATCAAGATGGTATACCTTTTTTAAGCAGAAAAGGTAGGGAAAACTATTGTTCCATACTAAAAGGGCCTATATTGTAGCGCAAAAAAGTAGCAGCGGCTTAAACAAGTCCTATTGGTCGCTTGTAGCGCCCTCTAGGAAATACACCGAAATCGATGATAAATTTGAATTTCTCATTCCAAGAAACACCCATATAAGAAATTTTATAAAATTAGCTCAAATCAGTCGAAAGATGTGGAAGAAAATATGATTTATTTTTTCAACTTTGACACTCTGTAGCTTCGTTATTATCAACTTTTGGACTAAGGAAGGTTTAGGTAAATCGACTTATTTTCACGTAAATAATCTTCATTATCCTTTTGGCTACGCAATTTAGGGACACTCTGTCATTTCATCAAAGTAACATCGTGTATCTTTTCTATGTATATTGTGGCCCTTAATTATCCACAAACTTCTTTAGTAAGCCAGTAATACTGAACCTTACAGTGTAACATAAAATACAAGTCTTTAAGTAAATTAAAACTAGATTTTTTAGAATGTAACATGTAATCATTCATATAACAATTTTTATATATAATTATGTATTTGGGGATGTCCAAATACGACGTGTAACAAGTGAGAATGAAATGGAGCTGCAGCGAAAAGTAAGATGCGAGGCGGCGAACCTCAGTAGCAAGTCTAACTAGCCGAGCGTCTTTAATGCCGCAATTCTAACAGGTGCATACATTTAAATGCAAATTTCAGTTGTAAAAGGTTCAAAAATTATAATTGTTGTTTCATCAGGTACGTCAAAGTCAAGTGAAACTTTTTTAACACTTTGGCTGCCATTAGAAACACCGGTGATCCTAACGAAACGTTTATAATTGTGCCATTAGGATCCCGGTGATACTTCGGCATGATTTTCTTCCAGCATTACTATAACTCGTTTCAGTTGCCCGCGAAAAAGTCTTACAGCACGTGTAGCTCCAATTAGTAACAAGACGTTGTAGATACGATTTGTGGCACTGATTATCCATTGTTTTTGCTCATTATCAAGTTTATTGCTAGGATATATCTGAAAATAAACAAATATTGTAGTTATGATTACATAACCTCTAAATTTTTGGCTGATTTATGTCGTCCAGATCATGGATAATTTACCAAGCACAAGCAAAATGTGGAGTAAAAATAAGAAGTTGACAGAGGCGAAGTTGATTCAATGCTTAGAGGAGGATTCTGAGGAGAATTCGAGAAGGAAGAATATGTAAGTAGCAGTGATTTTGAGTACAACCCGAGTGATGAAGGAGAATCTAATTTCGAAGAATACTTTAGCAGTGATTCAAGCATATTAGATGAAAATGTGCAATTAATGGAATTTAATGACCAGGCTGGTGTATTAGATGAAAATGTACAATCGGTGGAATCTAATGAGCAGGAAACTGATGATGATGATGAATGGTCTGAAATTGACTGGACTCACTTACGCCTTGATAAACAGTTTATTGGCGATGAATTCTACGTTTATGATGACAGTTATCCTCCATATAGAACAGAACTAACTTCTGTTCATGTATACCGAAAAATGATTGATGATGAAATGTTAGAACTCATTGTAGAAGAGACAAATAGACATGGTGAGCAAGTACAAAATGCACAACGTCATAGCAGATCATCCAGAATTCACCCATGCAAACCTACCAATAAAGAAGAAATTTTAAAATTTTTGGGTGTTGTTATGTATAAGAAACTTGTAAAGTATCCAAAAATTGCTGATTATTGGAGTAAGTCGCCATTATATAATAAACACTTTATTCCTTCTGTAATGACTAGAAACAGGTTTCAGCTTCTTTTGAGATTCTCACATTTTTCTGATAACGCAGCTGCTTAACCGATGATCGTTGCCATAAAATTAAAAAAATATTTGAAATGGCACAATCATGTTTGACTCAACAGTGTAGTCCTGGATCGATATTGGTGGTTGATGAAACAATGATTCCTGTTAAAGGAAGATTACTTTTCAAACTCATCAAAGCGTCACCGTTATGGCCTCAAAATTATTAAATTATGTAATCCCTAAAAATGATTATATATACCGGCAAAATAAGTAAACCACGGAATAATTTATCGGAAACAATTGTACTAGATTTAGTAAAAGACTATCTACACAGAGGAAGAGTTGTAGTAACCGATAATTACTACACGATTTTGTCTCTAGCAAAACAGTTACTAGATTTCCATACTGATTAGGAACTCTTCGTAAGAACAGGCTGGGCGTTCCAAGAGATATAATTTTCAGTAAATTAAAAAAAAGAAGAAATAATTGGAAAGGAACATCCTGATGGCATTCTAGTAGGTAAATGGCGTGACAAACGTGATGTTCTTTTACGACTAAACATGAGACAGATATGAAAGAGACGGGCAAACGGAAGAAAGGTGATGCAGCTGTAATAAAACCTGAGGAAATTATAGATTATAACAAGGGAAGAGATGGTGTTGACACGTCTCTGATCAACTAGCAAGTTATTTCTCACTCCTGAGAAAAACAGTTCGTTGCTATCACAAAGCTGCCATTGAAATTGTATTGAATACAGCTGTCGTAAATAGCCTTATAATATTTAATTCTTTCGGCGCGCAAAAACAGCAAGTTGGTACATTTCGGCAGCTAATCCTTAGTTTAGTAAATTATAACCAAGTATCTGAACCTATCAATATTGTAACACATATCCTGGTTACCGATGACACCAAAACAAAAGTTAATCAGAAGAAGAGAAAACGTTGTAACCAATGTTATATTGAAGCAGTGGCAACACATGGTAGTAAAGTAGCTCAAAAGAAACCCAAACTTGTTTCTACGTTTTGCAATGTTTGCCATAAATTTTTTTGTGTAACGTGTTCCACTAGAAATAATTAAGTTGAATACTATCACCGATGATACTCATGGCACAGAGTTGTGCAATATGTAACTGTAGTGCCATTAGGATCACCCGGGATCTTAACATTTTTTTTAAATGTTTGATAAGAATATCCACTTGAGTTGTATTGTGATCTATTTTTATCAATAAATTATCGTTTACAAGTATTTCTCATCATGACACCTCTGGTACGTATGTCCTCTCTTATGGTGACAGCCAAAGTGTTAAAGAATCCGATTTTTCGATGAGGTGTCGCGTTTCCGAGTTACGGCGAGTTAAACGTAAAAACCGTAGAAACCAATGAAATTTTACAACGATTCGAACTGAGATATCGACGATTTAATCTATTTTCGTGCGTAGGGGCCTATGCATTTTGCGTTACGAAAACCACACAAAAAAATTCTTCGCAATTTATTCTACGTCGTAGGCTAGCTAACTCGTTTTTTGATTATAGCGCCCTTATGCACACGCAGATTTGGACGGCTTTTCGATTTTTACATTCCACAACCTAAACTTTGGTTCTGTGAAGGTTTCAATTTGTAACCATGAGGCCCCCGCAGAAGTCATATTTCGAGGCGTCCAGCGCTCTACTAAAATGGCGATGTTACTTTCACACACGCGACTTTTTTGGGATAAATATTTCTCTTATTTAATCATAACTATTTGTTTTGTGTTAAAAAGTCTGTAAAACGTGTATAAAGTTATGTAAGAGTTTTGTTTTGATTACCAAATGCCTAGAGCAGCTGATAAAACCAGTTCATTTTTGTGTTAGTGGGTTAATGAAATGACTAATGATATTAAAATAAATTCTATTCACTGTTTAGTGTTTTATCTTCATTGGTAATATAATCTTGCTGACACCGTCTAATGTACCAGAAACTTATCAGATTGAAACAATTTAAAATGCTTATCAGCATCCGCTACAAATAAACTAATCAGTAAATAAATAGCAATTCTTAGTTTTAAAATAATTATAAACGCACACGTGCAAAATAAAAGGATATTTACGGGTTTATGCATAAGACCTGTTGTCTAAGTTAAAGTCAGCAACTTACCATAATTTATTAACTAAGAATTAGATTAAAGCGTAAATGTCCATAAAATTAAATACCGCTAGATTTATTTCTTCTAAAAAATGTTACGTGTCTCGTGTATTAAGGTTAGAAACGCTATATGCGGTGGCTATAACATAACATCAATCTCTAAATTTACTGATAATACCAAAACGTGTGTGTTCATAATAGCAAGCGATTACATTGAGAAGTAAATTTAAGAGAAACGCCACAATTTTATTTAACATCAACATCGTAGAACTAACTATTATTCATTTTAAAGCATAAAAATTGGATGACAGTAACAAAGACGTGTTCCTAACACCACCAAAGCAATTTGTTGTGCAGAGAAGGATGTGGATGGTGAACTGATATTTTGCGTCAAATCAAAATAATAACATTTGGCCTAGGTATAAATTCGAGATTTATTACAATACATACTTATGAAATAGTTATTTGTACAATTAGTGATGAAAGTATTCTCATGAGTTTGATAAATCAAAGAAACGAATTAAGAAAAGAACCGTTGATCGCGTGTGTACACGTAATTTTTTCGTACACTTAGGTATAAACTTAAGCAGAATTTTTTGTAGTGTATTATTTCCTCAATCTCTTTTTTTTTGTTATATCATTTATAAGGACATACATACATATAGTAGCCGTAGTGACCTGTTTCCACAGAGATACTGTATAGTTTGCTTTAAAACGAATATCAAATTTTGTAACACTATTTTTAAGAACAGTACTGAGTGTGTGTGGGAAGAAAATGAATCATTCTGAGAACAGTGCAAACCATTTTAATAAGTAGTTTAAAAATTTGTGTAGTGCGGCAAGTGCGCAAGAGAGCTGTTTGAAAGAATTTTGCATGTTTTTGTAAATGGAAAACGGAGAGTGGGGCACCAATGAAGATATTATTTTGGCGTCGATGCATTTTGCTTATCTCTCAGTATTATGGCACAATGGCGTACTAGAAATTTTGTGGGCTTTTTGAGCCCCTATTATACATAGATACCCACAGAATTAAAATGATTTCTTTATTAAAGCTTAATTATGTATGGTTCAAGTCAGTGAAACTTTTGAAACAAACCGACAAGCGAAACTGCCAAAGACACCTTCAAACAAGTGGGACAATACTTATAAAATATTTATCTGGTAATGGAACTCACCACAAAAGGAAATTAAAAATAATATTTCATAAATTTTGGAATATAGAAAAAAATCAAAAAAAGCAATAATCTATGCCAGAATGACGTTTAAAACTTCATGTCAGGTAAAAATCAATATATACGTGTTAACTTAAAAAAAATTCCAAAGTCGACCACTTCTATCAGATATCAATAATACAGTTTAACCAATTTCATTCATATTTAATTAATTTTATACTTAAGTAATACTTTATAAAGAAAAGTTATGTAAAATTAAATTTTCTTTAAAAAATATGTCAATAGTTAAAGCCAAACAAAGTGGCGCGCACGTCCTCAAGGACGTATTTTCATGTATTATGTGGCTACGTTTCCGTTGCAAATTGTATAATAAAAAAAAAACAAGTCTAAAGGTAATACAATTAATATAATACTTTTGTGGTAAAATAATGTATGTACCGAGTGGCCAACTAAGAACGGCCGACGGCCATATCTCAGGAATGGATTATAGCACAGGTTCGGGAAATAATTTTAATAACGAAAGTGGCCTCGAGAAACGCCTGGAAATTAATTTGAGAATTGTAGGTCCACCGCTAGAGGGCGTATTTGACAGTTAAAATTTTAAAAAGCAAAATTTTTCAAAATTTACTCAATTAAGGGGCGTAATCAGACTCCTCGACAAATTCTGCATATTTTTTATTTGACAAGTTTTACTCTATCTCATCAAATAAGGGCTGGGGGAGAGTGGGAACCTTGTTACGAAAAAACGCCTTTAATTCTGCTTGACCGGTTTTAATAAGCTTGATGTTGTTTGAAAGAGCTTTTGTTAAACAATAGAAAATTTGTAAATTTGAAGCAGTCTGATTAATAACATAAATGCTAGAGGGCGCTGTATAAAATTTTTTTAATATTGTGTTTTCTCTTTACAATTTTAAATGGAAGCATAAAAATTTAAGTAGGTCTTTAAAAAGTAGACTAAATTAGTAATAAAACAGTGAAAACTGCCAGTTGATATATTTTTCTTATCCTGAGATATCGTAAGAAACAGGTAAATGGCGTGAATTGTTCTTCCAACGTCTAGTAGGCTAGTTCGCGTTAACGGAAATTATTAAATTTAGCCTGGATGGAAAGATCTTACATTGGTCTGCAGTAATTTAAACTGTTATTATACTAATGTTATGGTTGCCGCTAGATTACCTAAATGTAATGCTGTCGCTACTAACAATGAGAACAAATTATAAAATAATAATGTGATAAATCTAACATTTTTTTAATTATATAAGAATGTTATATTTGTTTTCAAGCGATATGTTTGTAAATCAAAAGCATAAAATATCAATAAAAACTGATATTTGCCCAGCAACAACAAATACAGTTTAAAATATGAATTACGATTTACTGATGACAACAAAATTAGTAAAGACGGCCATGTAAGATATAAAATAAATTTCCTGTTGAAAACAAGCAAGCTATGATTTTCACCCATAGGTCAAAAATTATTCATCGTGTTGCATTTAATAGACTTTCTTTATCTTTTCGTACCAAAATGATTCTTACAAATGAAGAAGCATTTGATATGTTGGCAGTTTATTTTGAATGTATGAGAAATGCAACCGTTGCTGCTAGAGTGTATGCACTGCAGTACCCAAACAGACGGCATCACAGCAGAAGAGTTTTTCTCCGACTCGCACACCGTGTGCGTACTACTGGAAATGTGAATCTTCCTGTGTACCGAAGACAACGCAGAGGTAGAACAGAGGAAAATGTTATTGATGTTTTAGCTTATGTATATGTTAACCCTCATTCAAGCACCGGAGCTATAGCTAGAGACTTGGGTATATGTCAAAGAACCACCGTCCAAAATATTTTAAGAGAACACAGGTATTATAATGATAAAAATGTTTTAATTTTTTTCGTTTGTCATATGTTTCTCATTTTTATCATACTGAAAATGTCATTACATCAAAGTTAACTTGTGACAACATGACTAATGTATTTGCCGCCATTTTATGTCCAGTTTCAATAAAACACCTAATTATTTAATGAAATTATCTTATGCTATGTGAATAGATTTTAACTAACAACATGATAATTAAGTGAGGCAAAGTAAAGTAAAATGGTACCAATAATAAAAAATAATGAGAGGCCGGTCGAAAAAAATTCGTAATAACATTACGAGAGTTAATGCATTTAAAGTCCTTTTTCGTTTACTAACAACGAAGGACTTCAATGTGTCTTATTGATCTGATTACTTTATAATATATACTATTTTAGAATGCACCCATATCACATGGTCCTACACCATAGTTTGAATGCTCAAGATTTCGATACCAGGTTAGATTTTTGGAACTGGCTCTCAAATATGATACATGACGACCCTGAAATACTTTCACGAATTATGTGGACAGATAAGGCTACTTTTCATAGTGATGGTAGTGTAAATCGACATAATATTGCACTACTGGTCTGAAACGAATCCCCATTGGATGCAGTAGGTCCAACATCAGGGTCGTTGGTCTGTAAATGTGTGGTGCGGGATTCTAGGTGGAGAAATAATTGGGCCTTTTTTTTAATGAGACTCTTAATGGAGAAAGATATTTAGATTTTTAAGCAACGAATTGCCACTTCTTTTAGAAGCCGTACCCTTGGCCATTCGTCGTGACATGTTCTTGCAACATGATGGGTGCCCGGCACATTATTCTAGAGATGTTCGGAATTTCTTAGATCAATCATACCCTGAAAGATGGATAGGACGTGGAAATTTATTTATTTGGCCACCAAGGTCTCCCGACCTAACTTGTTTAGATTTTTATTTGTGGGGGCGAATAAAGGATCTCGTTTATGCCGATAGGCCCACAACAAGAGCTGACATGATTGAAATAATACGACAGACAATACGAAGTATTTCAAGGGCAGAAATTGAAACTGCTATTCTCTCCACCCGTCAGCGACTTATTTCATGCATTTAAAATGAGGACATTTCGAACATCTAGGGCGACACTAATTGCGTAGTTATTTATTTAAGGTTTTAATTGTTAGATTTATCACATTATTATTTTATAATTTGTTCTCATTGTTAGTAGCGACAGCATTACATTTAGGTAATCTAGCGGCAACCATAACATTAGTATGATAACAGTTTAAATTACTGCAGACCAATGTAAGATCTTTTCCTTCAAGCTAAATTTAATAATTTCTGTTAACGCGAACTAGCCTACTAGACGTTGGAAGAACAATTCACGCCATTTACCTGTTTCTTACGATATCTCAGGATACGAAAAAGATATCGACTTACAGTTTTCACTGTTTTATTACTAATTTAGTACCCAAGTCTCTAGCTATAGCTCTGGTGCTTGAATGAGGGTTAACATTTACATAAGCTAAAACATCAATAACGTTTTCCTCTGTTCTACCTCTGCGTTGACTTCGGTACACAGGAAGATTCACATTTCCAGTAGTACGCACACGGTGTGCGAGTCGGAGAAAAACTCTTCTGCTGTGATGCCGTCTGTTTGGGTACTGCAGTGCATACATTATAGCAGCAACGGTTGCATTTCTCATACATTTAAAATAAACTGCCAACATATCAAATGCTTCTTCATTTGTAAGAATCATTTTGGTACGACAAGATAAAAAAAGTCTATTAACTGCAACACGATGAATAATTTTTGACATATGCGTGAACATCATAGCTTGCTTGTTTTCTACTGGGAATTTATTTTATATCTTACATGGCCCTCTTTACTAATTTTGTTGTCATTAGTAAATCGCTTGAAAACAAATATAACATTCTTACATAATTAAAAAAATGTTAGATTTATCACATTATTATTTTATAATTTGTTCTCATTGTTAGTAGCGACAGCATTACATTTAGGTATACTAGCGGCAACCATAACATTAGTGTGATAACAGTTTAAATTACTGCAGACCAATGTAAGATTTTTTCATCCAGGCCAAATTTAATAATTTCCGTTAACGCGAACTAGCCTACTAGACGTTGGGAGAACAATTCCCACCATTTACCTGTTTCTTACGATATTTCAGGATAGGAAAAAGATATCGACTTGCAGTTTTCACTGTTTTATTACTAATTTAGTCTACTTTTTAAAGACCTACTTAAATTTTTATGCTTCCATTTAAAATTGTAAAGAGAAAACACAATATTAAAAAAATTTTATACAGCGCCCTCTAGCATTTATGTTATTAATCAGATTGCTTCAAATTTATAAATTTTCTATTACTAAACAAAAGCTCTTTCAAACAACATCAAGTTTATTAAAATCGGTCAAGTAAAACCTGAATTAAAGGCGTTTTTTCGTAACAAGGTTCCCACTCTCCCCCTCCCCTTATTTGAAGAGATAGACTAAAACTTGTCAAATAAAAAATATGCAGAATTTGTCGAGAAATCTGATTATAATATTTAATATGCTTTTTAAAATATTAACTGTCAGATACGCCCTCTAGCGGTGGACCTACATTTCTGAAAATAATTTCCAGGCGTTTCTTGAGGCCACTTTCGTTATAAAAAAATTTTCCCAAATCTATGCTATAATCCATTCCTGAGATATGGCCGACGGCCGTTCTTAGTTGCCACCCGGTACACAAGCTTGTCTTTGTTGATACAATGTAAAATTTTGAGATACAATTTTAATCAACATGCCAGCAAGTAACGACGTAAACCTAGTCACTGTCAGAGATGGTGCTGTGTTGGCGTTTTTATTCATCGATTTATCGATATTTGAGGTTACGGATGACATAGCATTATTCTGACAGGCACATTTGATTGGTTTTTGTCGTCCACAATTTGTAATAGTGAGATCTGTATTTTTTATTCTTCGGTTGCCAAAATGCCCAAACAAATGGATAGTCGATGCAAAGAACTCGTGGCATCATTAATTAGCAATTTGGAGCAAGAAAGGGATAATAATGGGCCTCTGTTGCCCTTAAATGCTGTCCGAGATGTAAAATTTGGATAATACATATAAAATAATTGTACTGTAAGAGTATTTTGAGGACAGTAAGCAGAATCTCTCAAGCAGAGAAAAATAATGAGAAGTTAAAGTTACCAAAGAAAGATCGTTGCTATTCTAAGCGAGTTACAAATTACAAACACAACAACATTTACTGCAAGTGGTGTTCGTGATACTACAGAGTCCGTCAGAAAAATGTATACACACTTTAACAGATTATATCTGTGAAATTTTGTCGAACTTGGTTCGGATTACGGCAACAATGTGTAGTATGGTGTTTCATATGGCTGTAGATGCAACAGTGTAAAGAGTACGATTGTAAAACAAAACGAAAGAAAATGGCTGGTGAACGATTAACATTCGATCAGCGAAAATGCATTCTGAAGTGGTTTATCTGGTGTGATAATGCCGTTGAAGTGGAGCGTCAGTGGAGACGGGAATTTCAAATAGATCCCCCAACCCGCTTTATCAATTACACTCATAGTTCACAAGTTTGAGGAGCACGGAACGATTTCTGATATTCACAAAGGAAGGTCGGGAAGACGGCATACAGCTACAAGTCATGAATCGTCGGCTCTCGTGTTGAAGTGGGGATTAGCATTGCAAGTGAACGACGAATTTTGAAAGCGGCTAAGTGAAAAGTTTACATTTCACGATTACTACACGCGATTAATTATGACGATCCTGATCGTCGAATGCAATTTTGCGAATAGTATCAACAAATAGTAACTGAAGATCAACAATTTGTGACGAAGGTAGTGTGGACTGGTGAGGCTGTTTTTAAACATAATGGAACAGTTAATCGGCATAACTGCGTGTACTAGCCACCGGAAAATCCATATATTCATGTCGATAAGGAGGTCAATCTACCTGGGGTTCATGTGTGGTGTGGACTATCATCTAGGGGCTTAGTAGGACCCTATTTCTTTGATGGTACTGTCACTGGAGAAATTTACCTGGAAATGCTACGCTCATCAATTTTGCCAGATGTACGTCCGCTTTATGGAGCTGTGAAGAGGTCTTCTGCCAACAGGACGGGGCGCCACCACACTACCATCTAGCCGTACGAGCTTTCCTGGATGATAATTTTCAGGGACACTGGATTGGACGAAGAGGGCCCATTGAGGCGACTACCAGATATAAATCATATGGACTTTTACTTGTGGGAACTGTGAAAGATCAAGTCTACCGACGTAAGCCACGCACACTGTAGGAACTTCGCCAGGAGATTAGAGCGGCATGTGCTGCAATCTCCATTGAACCATTGACTGAAGTAGTTGCGGCTACCGCTCGTCGTTCCGTTATGGGTCTAGCTGCCAACATTTTGAACATTTAAAGTAACCATGTGCTGATTTGAAGGCAGTACAACATGTAAAATAAACACATACTTTTCGTTCCTGAGAGTGTACATTTTTCTGACGGACTCTGTACTTATAATATGTACCAAAGAAGTAAGTAATTACGGCTAATGTACATTTTACAATTATCTTTTATAAAATGGAATTTATTATTATATTTATCATTAAAGACATTAATATAATAAAAACGTTTTACTCTGTATGGTTTTAGAACAATACATAAACATTCACTGTGGTCGGAACTACAAGATGGGGAATTATTCAATGGCAGTACCACTTCTTTGACAAGATTGCTCAAAGAACTTGGATTTAAATGGACAAAGAATAATCCACGACGTGGACTCATGAAACTACCGAATGTGGCTTTTAAAAGAGTGGAATTCCTGAGATCATATAAACAAACTAAGGATGACGCTATCTACCAGTTTGTATTCCTTGAAGAGACTTGAATATTTCAAAATGGAACTATAGGCCGTTCTTGGCAAAACGAAAATCTAAAGAGTATTAAAACTACTACAACAGATGGCAAAAGGTTGTACTACAATACAAATAAGTTTTTAAACTAAAATTTAGACAAAATCCCCTTACAGATGTATTATACTTCGTGGAGGCAGCTAAAATGTGAAGCAATATTCTGCTCAAAAAGTAAACTTGGCCATTATCATGGGGAAATGAACCAGGAGAACTTCTTGAAATGGTTCACAAAACCTACAGAATCCTTCTCTGATTATACTGGTGAAAATTTTTAGTGAAAATTTTGAAATAGCTTACCTATCTGTTAATAATTCCTTTAATTATAATTAAGTATCAAAACATTTCATGGAACATAATTAATCGATATATTTAAATTTTAAGGTCTGTATCAAGGTAATTTGATATCCTTGAAATATGTCGCTGTTTTAGAAATATTTGATAAAAACCCCTCTCCGCCTCTGGATTTCTCCCAAAATCTAATCAGCTCCAAGACAAATGAAAATAAGCTTAAATACAAAATTTTAAATGCGTAGGTATTTTCGTTCTGGAGTTATCGTGGATACGAGCATACATCCACACACACAGACATCCAGACATCGTGGCCAATCTTGGTGAAACTTGTCCAAAAGTTGTAAAATGAGCTAATACGACGATTTAGCGATAGTGAAAAAAAGTCGATTGCATAACCTTCTATATCTACATATGTTGGTTGGAAGGTAAAAAGTGTTGAATGTATTACTGAACGAAGCCAGGAAATAAAAATGTATTGAATTTTCTACACCAACTATGATTAAATACTTTCTTAACAAAATTTTGAAATATAAATAATTATACATATACTTTTTCGGGCCTTTTTTTGTTAGTATGCTTATGTTTATGTTAGTACTTATTTATTTTAGTTTATTAATATGCTTCTCTGTAGTCCTCTTCAGTCTTAGTCAATTTTTTTCTTGGTGGTGTTGCGTTTGTTTAGTGCATGAAGTTATTTCTTCTTGATTTCTGTTTTTATTGTGAAATCTATGTTCATTTAGGATAAAAATAGGAACCCACACGAAAAAACTGTTTTTTGACACAGTCTTGTAAACACGGCATAACGATTTAAAACTATAGTAGTACATTTAGAAAAAAAGTGTGATCATAATTTTGTATTTATTAACAAAATGAAACCAGCAAAAGTTTCATTTTAGAAACTAAAATATAGATACCTACTAAAAAATATAAAATGTAGTTATTGTCTTGTGTGATAAATCTTGAAGCACAATTGTGTATATACACCCACATTGCACATATTACAGATACAATTGCTTTTCTTTGTACATTGTTTGCATCTTCTATGTGTCTCAGAGGTACACAACGAGGTGTCCAACATTATCAAATCTGACATCTTCGGTTGCTGTAGACACTCGTCCTCTTGAAGGGCCTTTTTCATGTTTACCTAGTAGTGCTTGAGCCAAAATCTACGAAATTTCAAAAGACTTACGCAGTTACGATTTGTAGATGTTTCATAAGCAACCAACTATTTGAAATTGTAACGTCAAATAGGCATGCGAATATAGGTCAATGCCATTTCCTTTGTCTGATTCCATTTTTGTTATCTGCAACTAGTCCGTCCACCTTATTTACTCCTCACCTACCTTTGCTATAAGCTGCAATAATTTCTGATTGATCAGTTTTTTTGTTTTGGTTTCCCTGTACCAATAAGGAGGTTTAACAATGCTATTTGAAATAAACTCACATGCACCCCTTTATACCACGACTGTTTTCTAGGAAAAGGACATTGTTCTGTTCTATTTTCTCTTTCAGTACCAAATGCACATATTTGTTTTCAGCTAAACGCGTAGTTGACGTTAACCGAAAATCGTACGTAAACCGTGAGCGTGAGGTAAGTGTATGATTTTATTTCTGTGTTATAAGTGTTTTGATACTGTAGTTTCATATTAGTAGAGTTGATCGGCCTATTTCCACAGTTTATGTTGGTGCAGCGCGATGTTTCAGAAGCGAACTCTGGTTTCGTCATCAGGCTTAGTTTGAGAAGAACTGTTTTCTGACTTGCGTCGAATCATGCTACTCTGATTTTCACAAGCACTTGACTACTGTCGGGTACCAACTAGGAATCTTTCGCTTACAAGTCTTACAACTTTATTTTACCACTGAGCGACTGAGTAACCCAATATATATTGGTCAGGCTTCTTTTAGTTTTCGGCAAATTGTCTCATTGAATTTGAAGGTCGTGGTTCCAGACAAGTTTGGCGGTTCTAAATTTTTCTGTTTCGCCTTCGCGGATGTTATTCTTATGTTCATGTGCTCTAACTTTGAGTGGTCAACTCTACTATGTATGATCTGCAGCATTCACGTGATACGTTGTATACGCAGTTTTTGTAATTCTAGTCTTCTTTGTGTGGTTTGGTTTTGGTGAATATCCCCTGAGCGTTATTGTGGATTTGAAGACAGTGCGTATCTTTCTATGCCTATCCTTCACGTTTTGCCTAAGGTTTCTGGTATGTATGGTATGGCCGTTGTGTATTTATGTTCTTCTTTTTCGGTTACCTTTTTTCTGTGTGAGTTAGGTATTAAGCCTGGGTAATCGTCTTAGAGGTATTGCCGTTATCTTTTTTAGGTCCTTTTGTTTCGGGCATTTTGTTTAGCTCTACCGTACAAGCACCTTGTCATACCTAATTTTCATACTTTTGTGGTGATCGAAGTAGTAGTGTAGGTACATCTCCGTGTGGGTTTCCTGTAAAAGTGTTGTCATTCCTGTGTACACGTACATCCGGAAATGGCAGTTGACTCTAAATACGTTGTGAATTTTATGAAACATGCGAGGATACTTACATGGTCAAAAAATTCATCCAGTTTATGCTTGCCGTGTTGCCAAACTACAAAGGCATCGTCCAGGTATCTAAGCCACATCCTTAGTTTCTACGTGAATTTGGATTTCGTTTGGTCCATAAGATCCCACGCCATCAATCGAAAGACGGATATACCAGACGCTGGCGAAACAGCAATCCTGTGAGGATCAGAGAACTAAACTCACTCTTAAATACAGCAAACCTTCGCACCTGTACGGCGTACCAAAGATCCACAGACAAGGAATTCATCTGAGACAAATTATGAGCTCGAGAGGTTTTCCGTGTCATCCATTAACACACTATCTGATAGGCATCATCTATCCCTTATCGGTAAAAACTGAGTCTGTGGTGAAGAATACGCAGCACTTCGTGGAAACCATCAGAATATTTCAACCCAACCACGACGAAATACTGATAATTTCGATATTGTGAGCCTACCACAAAATGCGCCCACTAACTATGGCACTAACTATGTGCGAAATCGTCTGGAAAAGAATGAAACGTTAGAAGAACGCACTCAACTCTCGGTAAATACAATAATTGAACTTCTGACAATGTGCATAAGGCCAACATACTTGGACGTGGCTTAGATACGTGGACGATACCTCCGTAATTTGGCAAACAGTATTCATAAACTGGATGAATTCCTAGATCATCTAAATAGCGGCAGACCCTTCATAGAATTGGAATCGGAGCAAAAAACGGCAATTCCTGGACTGACAACACTTTCACAAGTATATACAGGAAACCCAGCCACACGAAGGAACCTGCACTACAACTTCCGTCACCACAAAAGTATGAAGTTAGGCGTGGCAAGATGTGTGCGAAACAAAAGGACCTAAAAAAAGAAAAAGAAAATATCGCTAAGACACGTAAATAAAATCGCTACTCTGATCTAACACCTAACCTAAGAAGGAAAAGATTAACAGAAAAAGAAAAAGCTAAATAGACAGCGACAATACCACATATACCAAGTTCCTCGGACAAAATAAGAAGGATATACAGCAAATATAATAATATAAGCACTGACTTCAAATCCACAAGTACGCTCACGGAATGCTCACTAAAATCAAACCACACAATGAAAATCAGGATTCCAAAAATTGTTTATACAACCTACCATGCGAATGCGGCAGGTCATACATAGGAGAGAGCAGTAGACCACTCAACGCTAGAACGCAGAGACAGAAAAATAACAACCGCAAAGGTGAAACAGAAAGATCCATAATCGCTGAGCATGCTTGGAACCAAGACCATCGAACCCAATGGGATAACTTACAGATAGTGGTAAAAGACGAGAATACAACTCGCCGAAAATTAAAGGAAGTTTTAAACAATATAAATTGAATTACTCGTTTAATTATTGGTAAAGGTGTTAGATTTGTAAGTGAAAGGTTCCTAGTTCGAATCCGACAGTGGTCAAGTATATGGAAAAATCAGAATAAAATGAATTCAGTTGAATTGCGAAAATCCTTCTCAGGACTAAACCTAATGACACAAGCAGAGCCCGCTTCCGAAAACTGTGAAACTAGGCCGATCAACTCAACTAATAAGAATTTTAGCTTATACAGGTTCACGTTCTTTAAATTATGGAAAACCGACCTAGTGCGCAACTATTTGTAACTGAACTGAAATTAAAAAAATGATAGTGACCAAGAGTTTATACCTTTAACATTGAAAAGCAAATAAAACACGTAATAAATTAAAAAGCGTATCCATTAATTTACTGCGCCAAAATAAGAATTATAGACACAAGGGCAAGCCAAAATCATCGAATGGCAATGGATAATTTCACAAGACACTAACTGTATCAGGAGAGAATTTCACACGTATTACACATAAGTACATATTATAAAGTAAGTAAAGTAAATCTTAGAAATACAGTAAATGCTATAGGAAAGTAAAGACAGTACGAAATAGCTCGAGTAAATTAATAAATTACAAAGTATCACTGATGAAGTTTCAAAACGTAAGATAGGATCTGGAAGATTCTAATCACTTTCCTTGTGGTAAATCTGTTAGATAACAACCACCGTCGAAAGCGCCTCTATAACCAGGTAGAGTAATAGCAATAACATGATTAGACAGGTGGTAGATACAGCATTGCTAGAGTAGGTATCTTCAAGTAGTGAGAGCACCAAGTGACGCATCGAATATATTGAAAGACGCAAACAACGTAGGAGTAAGAAATGAAAAACGTGCCTTTAGAAATTTTTTGCACGGAGAAAAATGTGTTGGCGCTGTACGCCTATTTTTCATCCTAGCAGCTAGACGGCGATAATTTAACAATTTTTATTAGGTATAATTACTTTAAATAAATTAAACGAATCTATTTACCTTGGAATAGAGGGTATATGAAGTTGTGCAAAATTATACTAGTTTTAAAGTATATTTTATCTCAAAATTTGTACCTTAAACGTTGTAATTTTGTGAGACTGCAAATATATTTCATTCACCGTCTATCAAAACAGCTCTTAAAATGTACATATTTTATGTACTTTGAGAAACATAAACTTCATACTTGCTTTTATTCTTGTATAAACTACAAGCGTAACAAAATTGAATGTTCGAAGCATATAAACAACAGTAGATTTCAGAAACAATCAAATTCTTACAAAGCATTTATTTATAAGAACTTTTTATATAGTAAAGATCCTGGTTCAGATTGTGGAAATAATTCATTATTTTTGAAAATACAATATTAAAAAGAAATATTTGGTAGATTTAACCAGCAGATGTTCACTTTTGTTCAGACACAAACGTGCAATCCTAAATAAACAATTTCGTCTCTATTTATAATAAATAATGCATTTATATTTGCATTTCGGTACATCTTTAGTAAAAAAGTTATTTTATATAGCTAAGTATTCTTTGCTCTAGTAAATGTTTAGAGTCCAAAATAGCGGTCCTTTGATAATAACTGCTCTTAGCTTGAAATACGTTGAAGAAATTTAAGGTATTCGACACAAGAATGGAAAGGAACAATTGTTTCACAGTGTTACAGCCCAATTACTTTGATTGCATTGATGGATGTCTTGTATAAAACGTTTTTATTTTTGATAAAAAACCATCCAAGCCTAGAGGGTCTTCCATATAAGGCACCCCATTCTTTTTTGCGTTTTATAAATTTATTTCCAAACAAGTTAATTGAGCTAAAATTTGAGTCGGATTATTATTTTGCCACAATCAATTTTGGGGATGTTCAGACCAAGATCAATAAAAATAATACATAATACAACAACGGTGGTTAGATCACAAATATTTATAAATTGTTATATTTTTTATAAATTGTGTAGGTGCGTGCGTGTTGCCGCGTGTGCCTGCG
>JARFJB010001708.1:1387500-1392500 GCA_036346205.1 Vesta saturnalis
GGACACAGGACACGGACACCACATACGGACACGGACCAGGCAACAACAAACACACACACAACACAACACACACACACAACAACACACACACACAACACAACACACAGACACACAGACACAGATCACAGAACAGACACACAGACACAGACCACAGACACACAGACACAAGCACACACAACACAGACACACAGACCACAGACCACAGACCACAGACACACACACACAGACACAAGACAACACAGACCACAGACCACAGGACGACACAGACACAGACACACAGCCACAGACACAGACACACAGACACACAGACACACAACAACACAGACACACAGACACACAGAACACACACGACACACAGACACACAGACACACGGACACACGACACACGACACACGGACACACACACACACACACACACACACACACACACGACACACGACACACAGACACAGACACACAGACACACACACACAACACACACACACACACACAGACACACAGCACACACACGACACACAGACACACAGACACACAGACACACAGACACAGACACAACACGACACACAGACACACAACACACAACACACACACACAACACACAACACACACACACACAACACACACACACACAGACAACACAGACACACAGACACACAGACACAGACACAACACAGACACACAGACACACAGACACACAGACACACAGACACACAGACACACGACACACAGACACACAACACACAACACACAGACACACAGACACACAGACACACAGACACACAGACACACAGACACAGCAAGACACACAGACACACAGACACAACACACAGACACACAGACACACAGACACAGACACACAGACACACAGACACACAGACACACAGACACGCGACACACGCGAACACACACACGGACACACAGACACACAACACACACAACACACACACACACACACACACACACACACACACAGACACAAACAAGACACAGACACACAGACACAGACACACAGACACACAGACACACAGACACAGACACACAGACACACAGACACACACACAGACACACAGACAGACACAACAACACAACACACAACACACACACACACACACACAACACAGACACACAGAACACAGACACACAGACACAGGACACACGACACGGACAGGCACGACACGGGCACACGGACACACACACACGCACAGGACACACACACGACACGGACTCACGGACACGACACACAACACACACAACACACACACACACACACAGACACACACAACACACACACACACACACACACACACACACACACAGACACACAGACACAGACACACAGACAACAGACACACAGACACACAGACACACAGACACACAACACACACACACACACACACACAGACACAGACACACAGCACACAGACACACGGACACACGGACACACGACACAGCACAGCACAGACACACGGACACAGCACACGGACACACAACACACACACGGACACACACACACAACACACACACACACACAACACACAACACACAGACACACACAGACACACAACACACAGACAACACAGACACAGACACAGACACACAGACACACAGACACACGACACACAGACACACAGACACACAGACACACAGACACACAGACAGACAACACACAGACACACAGACACACAGAACACAGACACACAGACACAGACACAGACACACAGACACACAGACACACAGACACACAGACACACAGACACACAGACACACAGACACACAGACACACAGACACACAGACACACAGACACACAGACACACGACACACAGCACACAGACACACAGACACACAGACACACAGACACACAGACACACAGACACACAGACACACAGACACAAGACACAGACACACAGACACACAGACACGCAGACACACAGACACCAGACACACAGACACACAGACACACAGACACACAGACACGCAGACACGCAGACACACACGCAGATACACAGACACACAGACACACAGACACACAGACACACAGACACACAGACACACAGACACACAGACACACAGACACACAGACACACAGACACAAGACACAGAGCACACAGACCACAGACACAGACACACAGACACACAGGACACAGACACACAGACACACAGACACAGAACACAGACACACAGACACACAGACACACGGACACGACACACGACACACAGACACACAGAACACGGACACACGGAACACAGACACACAGGACACAACACACACACACACACACACACACACACACAGACACACAGCACACAGACACACAGCACACAGACAACACAGACACACAACACAGACACACGACACACAGACACACCAGCACACAGACACACAGACACACAGACACACAGACACACAGACACACAGACACACGACACAGGACACACAGCACACGACACACAGACACACAGCACACAACACACAGCACACGACACACAGACACACAGACACACAGACACACAGACACACAGACACACAGACACAGACACACAGACACACAACACACAGACACACAACACACAGCACACAGCACACAGACACACAGAACACAGACACACAGACACACAGACACACAGACACACAGACACACAGACACAAAGACCCAGACACACAGACACACCAGACACCAGACACACCAGACACCAGACACACAGACACACAGACACACAGACACACAGACACCAGACACCAGACACGGACACCAGACACCAGACACCAGACACACAGACAACACAAACACACAGAACACACAGACACACAGACACACAGACACACAGACACACAGACACAACACACAGACACACAGAACACAGACACACAGACACACAGACACACAGACCACAGACACACAGACACACAGACACACAGACACACAGACACACAGAACACAGACACACAGCACACAGACACAGCACACAGACACACAGACACACAGACACACAGACACACAGACACAAACACAGACACACAGACACACAGACACACAGACACACAGACACACAGACACAGACACAGACACACAGACACACAGACAGACACACACACACACACACACACACACACACACACACACACACACACACACAACACACACACACACAGACACACAGACACACAGACACACGACACAGACACACAGACACACAGCACACACAGACACACAGACACACAGACACACAGACACAGCACGACACACACACACACAGCACACACAGACACACAACACACAACACACAACGACACAGACACACAGACACACACACACGACACACAGACACACAGACACACGACACACGACACAGGCACACGGACACGACGACACGGACACACGGCACACGGAACACACACACACGGACACACGACACAACAGGACACGACACACACACAACACACACACACACACACACACACACACACACACACACACACACACACACACACACAGACACACAGACACACAGACACACAGACCACAGACACACAGACACACAGACACACAGACACACAGACACACACACACACACACACACACACACACACACAGAACAGACACAGCACACAGACAGGCACGGGACACACGACACACGGCCCGGCACACGACACACGTCACAGGACACAAGGATTCAACTCACGGACCACGACACACACACACAACACACACACACACACACACATGCATAGACACAACAGACACACAACACACACACACACAGACACAAGACACAAGCACAAGTACACACAGCACAGACACGACACACAGACACACAGACACGACACAGACACTCAGACACACGACACACAAACACACATACACACAACACACACACACAACACACAACACACAGACACACAACAACGACACAGACACAGACACACAGCACACGACACAGACACACAGACACACAGACACACAAGACACACACGACACACAACAACACAGACACACGGACACAACACACAGACACACAACACGACACACACACACAACACACAGACACACAGACACACAGAACACAGACACACAGAACACAGACACACAGACACACAACACACTACAGACACAACACAGACACACACACACAGACACACAGGCACACAGACACACAGACACACAGGCACACAGACACACGGACACAGACACACCGCCACACAGATACACAGACACAAGACACACAGACATCCAGACACACAGACACAGACACACAGACACACAGACACACCGACACAGACACACAGACACACAGACACACGGACACCAGACTGACACAGACACACAGACACACATACACACCGACACACAGACACAGACACACAGAACGACAGACACACAGACACACAGACACACAGACCACAGACACACACAGACACACAGACACACAGACACACAGACACACAGACACAGACACACAGACACACAGACACACAGACACACAGACACACAGACACACAGACACACAGACACACAGACACACAGACACACAGACACACAGACACACAGACACACAGACACACAGACACACAGACACACAGACACAGACACAGACACACAGACACACAGACACAGACACACAGACACACACACACACACACACACACACACACACACACACACACACACACACACACACAGACACACAGACACACAGACACACAGACACACAGACACACAGACACACAGACACACAGCACACAACCGAGACACAGACACACACACACACACGTCACACGGACAACACACAGACACACAGACCACGGACCAGACACACACACACACACACACACACACAGACACACACACACACACACACACACACACACACACACAGACACACAGACACACAGACACACAGACACACAGACACACAGACACACAGACACACAGACACACAGACACACACACACACACACACACACACACACACACACACACACAGACACACAGACACACAG
>JARFJB010001708.1:2002500-2275393 GCA_036346205.1 Vesta saturnalis
CTATGGTTCTTGGTGGTGGTGTTTGAGGGGTATGTAGCTAGAGGGAAAACTAATTTTTTTTCGCCGGCAATAACTAAAAAAATTGAAAAGCAAGTGCATTGAAATTTGAGGTAAGTGTTTGAGACCAACTTGTTTAGATTCCAATAATGCTTGGTGGCGGTGGATTTGTGTGGTAAGGAGTAGATTTGGTTTTCCTTCCGATCGCAGTAACCTCATAGTTTGAAAAACGATTGCATTAAGATTTGGTTGAAGACCTAAATGTGTGAACCTGTGTGATTTGGTTGAGATCGATTTAGAAACTCCGGAGTAATACAAATAGCGTGAACAACGTGCTTAACACTTTTCGTCAATGAACGTAAGGCGCGATAGGTAAAATGCTTTACAACATCAGCATCACTATATTATATGAATAGTATTCATAAATAAATATTATAAAATGAAATAAAAAAAACCTACTGTATAACATACCTTTATTGGTGTTGGCCTTTAAATTAATTAAGACTTGTTTTGCAAAAACGGTGTAAATATCGAAAAAAATCATGGATGATGCTATGCCTGAATACTTTTCTAATGATGTGCCACACATGGTACATTCCCTCTTTTTAATTAAGGTGTTGGGAAGTGGAAGTGAGGGCGTTGACAAATAGCAGATATCTGTATTCTTAAAAATGTCTCCCCCTTGGAACAAAAATCGACGTGTTTGAGCATTTCCTTAAACTCTAATGAATACTGCCAAATATCGGGATGGACCGTTTTCTGTGGCCCACTCTGTATATTGTAATTTAAATTTATTATATTTATAAAGGTGTTTCCTATTTAATTTTCAGTTTCTAGATAATTACACGAGCATAAGCAAACAAAAGTGAAGTTGTTTATGTCATTTTATTGTATAATAACAAAATTATACTAGCAGAAGACAAAAGTACAGGGAAACCTATTTTAATACGCTTTTGGTAACTTCACAGTTGGTAATATGCGGAAAAATACATTCATGTTTTCGGATCAAGTAGTAAAGGCATATAACGAGTGATAATATACTAAAAAACCATGTAAAGGTTTAACCATGTTATACCTTCTAAATAAAGCGCCAAACTTGAAACATACCGCCTGAAACTGGCATTTAAATTTTTCTTAAAGCTTCTGGGTTAAAAGTGCTATTCCACATAATTGTACAGGGTGTCCCATTTTTGGCACTTTTACGGGGCATCTCGCTTATTTAGAAAGGTATAGGGTTGAGGTTTTTTGCGACAGTGTGCTACTTTTTTGTGAAATTTAAGATGGCGCCAGCAGAATTTTCATAGCACTTTAGGTTTCTAAGATACAGTGTGGAATTGAAATGTATCACTTTTGAGGGACCCTTCATCTTTAAACTTATCGAAGAAGTTAGTATCCCTATATAATTTTTTCCATAGAATCCATTGGCGTAATCAGTTTTTTAGTTATGAAGCAAAGCTATGTTTTTTTTAATGGCACACACTGTATATTATTTCTTATATTTATTAGACATAATGTGGGATTTCCAAAAATATTTAATAGTATAAAACTGCTTTCAAAAACATGCTCAGAATGTAAGATCTAAAATTTTCTTGTATGTCCAACTAGTAGTATTAGTAGTTATGGTAGTTTTGTCAGTTGTTGATTATAAGTAAAATATTTTTGTTGTTTTAGTGTTTTTATTTTACTATATTCCATATGTAATTTATTGTTTTACAATAATGGCGGTTTACGAAAATAATGAAAAGTATGATATGTTTGTTTTATACAATCTAATGAAAATTCCCAAGAATCTTCGGAATTATATTTACAAAGGTAACGTATTTTGAGCGCTATGATTAGGATAATATTTTAGAAGCTCTTTTCGTTCATATTAGATATCCAGAGAGACGACAACCATTGCTAGACTTATTTGCCAGCCTTAAATAAAATTTAGTAGAACACGGACCATTCAACAAGCCCCGTCCTAAGACATACGCCAAACAAGATAGCGAGACAAGAAATAAAAGTATTGAGTTATGGAGAAGCCGCATGTCCATCTTCTTGCAAGCAAATAGAGGAAGCAACTGGTGTATCCAAGTCTGAATTTTGCAATAATAGCAGTATCACCCCAATAAATTCCACATAGTTCAATATTTACACCCCGCCGATGCCGAGCGCCGATCTGGTCCGATGAATCTTATTTTTCAAGTGCGGGAATTTTCAATCGTCATAATACAAGAACTTGTTCCGCAGAGAATCACTTTAGGGTAGGGGTCTCGTGTTTCATTTTTGTAAGGCGCATAGTCTACAGAATTTATGAAACAGGTCTTACAGCGCTTCGGTACCGGGAAATTCTTGAGGAAGTTATTCCAGAACTGATGTAAAATGTTTCATTGGCCCTTTATAATGCTATTCATCTTCAACAAAACGGTGCCATAAGCCATAACAGCATTTTTAGACGATAACTTTCCTCAAAGATAGATTGGTGTCTACGGGCCTGTAAGATGAGCCCCTCAATCTCCGGATCTCTCAATTTACTTATGGGGTTTCATGCAAAAATAAAACCTATAAAATACAATATCAGTATGTAGCGGAGCTTCGTGTGATAATCGATTTAACTTTCCGAAATTTGTAAAGAAGGCCTATGTTTCTTTGTAACGATATTAAAATAATAACGAAAGCGGCCGTCATTTTGAAAATCACCTTTAAAAATACTGTTTCTTTTTGTTTTCATAACTTAAGTTTTAAGTAAGATAGGTAATTATTGTTCTGTTTTGAGTAAAATTCAATAATTTAATTATAATTAAGTTAAAATGCTGTAACAAATAATTAAGAGTTGGGAATTATAAAAGATCTTTTGAGATTGACAGTATAATAATTACTTACATGGATTTTGTTTTCAATGAATTTAAGCCATAGCCTGCTACCCTATTACTAATTGGACACAAAGGAGAATTTTAGAAAATTTTAAATTCTGAGCTTGTTTTTGAAAATAATTTTATACAATTAAATATTTTTGGAAAGCCCACATTATGCCTAATAAAAATAAGAAATAATATACAGGGTGTTCCACTTAAAAAACGTATGTTTGCTTCATGACTAAAAAACGGAAGTTGCTAGAAATAAACGGACTACGCCAATGGATTCTACGGAAAAAAATCTGTAGAAATATATTTTAACTATTTAGATAAGTTTAAAGATAACTCAGATATAAGGGGTGTCTCTAAAGTGATACTTTTCAATTCCACCCTGTATCTCAGAAACCAAAAGGGCTATGAAAATTCTGCTGGCGCCATCTCTAGTTTCACAAAAAAATAGGACACTGTCGCGAAGACCGCAACCCTTTATCTTTAAAAATAAGGGAGATAACCGCAAAAGTGCCGAAAAATGGGATACCCTGTATACAATACATGGGGTTTTCCTTATCAAATAATTTTCATTGTCAATATGAAAATGTAAACTTTCACTTTGATTACACATAATTAAAATACTTAGCTTTTTTGAATATTTTAATAGCGTACTTTTGTATTCATATTTTACACAAATTTACACGTTTCGATAACAATTACAGTAGTGTTTTAAGTATTATTTAAGATGTTGAAATAAATATATGAAGTATTCCATAAATTTATTTTAACGTCTCAGTTAATTCTTAAAGCACTACTGAGGAGTATAACTGTAAATGGTATCGAAACGTATAGATTTGTGTAAAATACAAATACAAAAATACACCATTAAGAAACCCATAAACGCTAAGTATTTTAGTCATTGTCTATAATTCGAAAGATAAAGTGTAATAGGTACATATAGAATGCTTATAGTAACTGTAAAATAATATCATTTGCAAACAAAGTTTTATTGACATCGAATATATGTAATTGATATTCGACCTACACGCACGCGTTACTAGATTTGTAACGTTTCGTCGAAGTATATACTCATTGATGTTATTAAATTTTATGTCTCTCAAAATATCTCTCACCCACTTGCTTGTGGCGACAGACTTAACAAAGAAATGAGGAATGTTTAAAAAAAAACTTTGACATTTATACTATTGAATGTATTATTAAAAGGGAAAGTGAAAATAACATTAAACTTATGTGACAAAGTAATAAAAACAAGTTTACACTTTATATAACCTCAATTTTTATAACGTTTACTCTAACTGTTTTTTAATACAGCATTCAATCAAGCCATTAACTTTTCCCACGAATATACGCGTACCGTAGTAAATGTTATTAAATTAGGTAAATAAAAAAAGGAATTAGTTTTAATATCGCATGAAATCGATTTCAAAAAACACTTTTAGGATACATGAAATACTGTTACAAGATTATGCATTCCCATTCTTTTACATATAGTGTTATCGATCAAAATTTTGCAACATTTTTGTTCACTATATAAACCGTTAAGGCTAATGGTAACATGAAAGCCTTGGGGGCTATACTAAACTGTTGTTTTTGCTACTGACAAGAAACAAAATTAGTAGAATTTCTCGTTCTTCTATTAAGAAGTTATTGACAGAACGTTGTTGTTTAGTATGGTAATTAATAACTCCATTCTCGATTACCAAGTTCGTTTTCTCGCTTTAGTGTAATTTATCATAGTTTATTAATTTAGATAAAATAACCTAATTTAACGGATCATTAATTTTATGAAATACATATAATTTTGAACACAATTAGGAAGGTTTTGTATTCCTCCACTTTAAATGGGTAATGTTAACCACTCCAGCTATGCTTTTCAGTTCAATCTACGCAGTTAATAACTCTATTTTGCACTTTAAGCACTAAACAAGTACGTTGCTTTCTTATTGTGCATTAAAAACAATGGGATTATTACTGTTAGAAATTGTTAAAAATAAATATAGAGGAATCTCAAATTGAAGTAGAAATAAACAGAAAATAGAATGAGATGGGCGAAGATAAAAATACTCATACTTGCCTTAATTACCGGACTAATCTAATTCTTGAACAATAATATTTATATTCAATTTTTTTAATGATCTTAAATTTGTAAAAAAAAAACAACAAAAAGAGCTTAACACAACTGGAAAGGAACGTTATGTAGGTTTTATTATTAAACTTTACTATATAGTCAATAAAATCCATGTTCCAAAAACAGATTAGCGCTTATATTGATTATTAGGTTTTACATGGTTGCTCATTAGTGCGTCAAAGTGCGATATCTCTGTAAATATGAGTTTTAGAAGGAAATGTTTCCTATCAAAATTAGTGCTGTTTAACCCTTTCGCTACTGTGGGGACATATATGACCCAACTTTTAGTTCCCGAATATACATTGAATTGTGGACATTCAGTGATCTTTAAGGGGTATATGGAGCGCGTATAAAGATCCGTAAAACTGTCAAACTTTCTGTTAGGTTCAAGTTTAAAGAAATTCTCAATACTGGATATTGTTTGTCAAGTGGTACATATTAACCGTGCGTAAATATTTTCTTGATAATCATCTTAATTTTGGAAATAATTACCACTATTGGTAAAACTTACTTAAAAGATATCTCAGTTGGTAAACGCGATATGAACAAAATTTTTTCGGTTATATGTTTCTTTAATAAAATTGTACAGCTGTGCGTAAAGATATTTTTTTCAACTATTATAGTAATGCAGTAAATACACAAAAAAGTATTTTATATTTTGAAAAAATTTTCAATCAGAGATTGTAAAGTTAGGCAACTTACATGACACCAAAACCTAAGGCGAAATTGTTACTACCTGAGTATTGACAACGCTACCTGCTTACTGTATGACTAATTCATTTCTAATAATTGCAACCGAAACCCATTGTTGTTATTCATTTCTAATCTGAAGGCAACTATCATAGGGTTTGGTGTTAAATTATGAGTTACTTTATACTTTTTAACACAAAGTTGTGTGAATGTTATAGAGGGCTTTTCACGATGACCGTTAATTGGACGTTTCTGGTAAATCAGACAACGGATCACCCTGAAAATTTGACAGTATGCATAAATTAATATGATCTACACTCCTAAAATATTTTAGATGATGCGGGGTTGCCGCTGCTACTATAAAGTGGCGACTACTTTGATTTTTCAAATGGAACACCCTGTATATAATATCATATTATGATTTCATATTACTTTGTCAACAACTTCATGTACTATTTCCCTATACCTATCTATTACCGTTTAAGAGATATAAATTAATTTCGATTTTTTTTTTACAAAACATGTACTTTTATAAACGCTGATAATCTTGAACTCTCTGGTGCTAAGACGATCAAATTCGAAATGGAGTGGCGTAATATCATGGGGATCTTCACTTCGAGTCATATTTTTATTTGCCTCATACAGGGTCTTTAAAAAATGCAGATACTTTGCTCACACGAAAAAAGGAGTGGAAGTCAATTTTTTCAAATGGAACACCCTGTATATTTATAAATTTTTGAGCTCTACATCCAATTTTAGATTGACTTTAATCAGATAATGCTATTTCGATTTCGAACCGTTTTCGAGAATTGCGTTAGGTAGGTATGTTTTATTATTATTTTGTAATTATTTTTGTTCTGAACAAAAAAAAAAAGAATTATCACAAATAAACATTGGTATAAAATAAAGCCAAGACATAAACTTCTCTTAGAGGTTGAGTTCGACTTGTTCGTGGGTCAACTAATTCTGGGAGTAAAGAATTATAAAAAAACTCTTAATTTTTCCACCATCTTTGTAATCCAAAAAGAATCATTTCTGCAAGTAAAAAAATATATAAATATTTGTTTTCTCTTCTACGTACGTCTATTTAGTTACCTTCCGATTTCTTCAACGTGCATCCCCCCGCTGGTATAGATGACAAAATAACAAATATTCCTTTTGGTAATGTAAAGCAATCCCTAAACTTAGTAATAATAGTTATGGTTTTTTTAAGGCACCATTTTTGCCGTTTCTTTCACGCAATAATCTATTTTACCTTTTTCAAATGCTTGAATTGGTGGGAGGTTTTCACTTTGTGCAGAGCACTTGACTTCAATTACCGCGTAGTCATCCACTAAACCATCAGGTGAACACACCAGAAATGGAAATTCCTCGTTAATAATTAACCCACTGCGTTGAACTTTTTTTTGATGTTGGTCTCCAAATAAAGAAACGGCAGTCGTTTCGTGAATTAGACCAAATTCTGTAGCATATGTGCCCTTAAAACTATAATACAGCAGAGCAGCGACAGTTTTAGCCGTGGAGGTGCTTTTTTTCATTTTGCGTGTTTCCAAATGTCGATGCAGTTAAACGTTTTTTCCGCTCGATTTTCCATTGCGCACAATTACCTTGTAACACCGTTTCTTCGCATATCACTGCTCGATCAACGCTTTTCAATTCCTCCATTAGTTGGTTTACTTTTTCAATAAATACTCCAGGTCTAAGTCCGGTATTTCATCAACTGCAACTTCAGGACCATAGTGTTCATCTGTAACAGCAAATAACTCTCGTTTTAGAACACGACCTGTATAAGTAACATCGTATTATGACTGTTTAATAATGCATCCAGAATCTTACGTTTGGCGGTAACCTGTGGCGCTTTAATTTTTTCCTCTCGGAACTGCTGCAAGTATAGTGGTTTATAGTCGTCCCCACAAAGTTTGGGCTGCATACCATACAGAAAGTCACCTTTGGTGTTAAACGATATAGCAGCGGACTTGCATCTGCATTCATGTGAACCTTTCAATGCAAAGTTTAATCTCTTACCTCCTACAAATTTAGCTACTACGGAATTAAAAGTTTCAGCAGCATTGGTGTCGAGATCATACAGCAAACTGCTCACATTTTGGACCAATCTTCTATTAATGTTCATTATTGCGTCATATAATCCGCTTAGTTTTGAGTCAGGAACCAGATTAAAGGCAATAGCTTTTGTGACAGCACATCTGAACCTGCGTAATGAATCACTTGAGAGTGATAGGGAAGGTGGTATTCTTTGAAAGGTCTGACAATTTATTGATGTAATTTCTCAGGAGATGATTTCCACATTCTACCTTTTGGATCACAAAGCTTGGTCGGTATAGTGCCGCTTCTGTTAATTTTCATTTATTTTCCGGCGTGACAAATGCAAATAAAAGTTTTCACACACCAATCGTTGATAAGTATGAAAAAATTCACAACTACTCACTGCCGCAGTAGCACGCGATAAATAATGTTTTACGTTTTGTATAAATACCTACATAGGTGCAATTATCAACCTAATTAGTTACTGCAGATGATTTATTTATAATGGTAAACAACAATTAACAAACATTTCACTAACGTACTACGTAATTAATTGTCAATTATGCACAATTCATTCCTCAATTTGAGAAATTTTTACCTACTTTTATTTTCAATAAAGTGTCATTATCAATTAAGATAATTATGTTATAATATAATGTGGGTAAATAAATTTCTATGCCTACATAAACCTTAATTTATACATTCGTATGCAAAATTGGTTCTTAATTACACTAATCATAAACCTATCAATTTGGGAATTTGAGAACAAAGTTGTAACAAAAAAAAAAGGTGCGTAAAGGGTAATCGTGTAAGTTTAATTATTTCTAAGGCAATGGACTGAATAATTTTCCAATAATAAACCACATAAGTTACAAAACTGGTTTTACTATCCCCAGTTTCAACAATAGAGGATTAGTAGTCGTTATATTGCCAGATCAGGTAAAGATATGCTACGTCAACAGCTATGTAAACAATACAACGTATATTTAAATACATGTGGAACTAGAAACGTTTTCAACAAGTTTAGTTTTATCCCTCAGGGAGTATTGAGATATGTATGTTGCCTATCGGTAAGGAGTAGGTCAATCATTTTTACAGCTGTATAGAGGCGCCTTAACATATTCTTCAACGTCGGAAACGTCAAACTCTTTTTTACCGGCCAAACATGCTCATAACCTGTGTTTGTAGCATACTTTCATGCTATTTTCGGTGTTTATTCGCATTGCACGAAGTGTAAAGGTGTGTAATGGACCCCATGTATACAGGTTTTGTATAAATCTTTAGTTTCATTTGTCCAGTTCGTATGCCATACGGTACATGGGATGTATATGTCCCAGTAGTGTTTTCTAGTGGGGCAGAATTATTCCAACATTTTACAGAAAGTGCCTATACAGTAAACGCCAAATATGGCAGACAATTTGCGCGACTTTTCTTCCGATGAAGAACCGTACGCATGCTCCGATGACGGTAGTGTTATCTGACGATAAAAATTGCAACAGTGTGATTAAGTCTTTATCAAATGATGTCATTTCTGGATCTGATCATGAACAATAAGAAAATGACTAAAATGAAGAGTTTTCCGAATCGTCCTCGGAATATGATGCTTCCTATGAAAACTCTAACTCTCAGAATGCAGCCTCAACTGCCATTAATTTGAAACAAATTGCTTAAAACTTTGTCCCCCGAAAATCTGTTCCTATAGAAAAAAAAGAGTTGTCTTTTTGAATCCAAATAGGGACTGTTGCGAGTTAGATGTCTATCTAAAACTATTTCGCAAAAGACTCTTTCCCTTTATGGCTCAATGCACAAATAAACGTATTGAAATTATTGACCGTAAAACAAACATTCCAGCTACAGACATGCATGAAATTATGACGGTACTAGGATGTATCCTCATCATGTCATACAACAAAGTTCCTCGAATATATAACTACTGATCTTCTAATGAATCGCTCTGCAACGTGGTGATAAAACGGACAAAAAGTAGAGACCTCAAAATTGCTTCAAAACCTATTACGTAGGTGAAGTAATAGCTTGCTTGAAATAAACGTTTCAAAAGGCACGTATAGACGGATCTCACCAATCTATCGACGAAACTATGGTTATGTTCAAAGGCAGATCCTGCTTCAAGCAATATCTACCACTAAAGCCTGTTTAGGAAAGGTGTGAATGGAAAACTGGGTATATCCATGATGTTAACATTTATCGCGGCAAAGAAATCCAAGTTGTGGACGGTACTGTAGTGGAAAAAGTTGTAAAAACACTAACAAGTTCAGTGGAAAATCCGAACGGTTATTCCGAGGTTTGCTTTTCCTTCGATAGGCATTTTACCAGTGTAAAACTGATGATCCCCTTACCATTTGTATGTGTTGGGACGTATCAGCAATAAAAAGAAACGAAGAATTCTGCAAGAGGTGATGCTCAGTTTCTAATAAATCAAAATGGAACACTTGCCATGAAGTGTAAAGATGCAAAGGATGTCATCGTGTTGTCGAATTGCCACGAATTTGGGTGGTTCTTCAAACACAAAGCCAAAAGATGGCACTAACGTAGAATTTCGGTGTCCAGATGAAGTTATAATAACTTCATGGGCGGCGTTGATCTGGGCGATCAGTAAGTAGGAATATACGATATGAGCAGGAAATCGCGAAAGTGGTGGCGCAAGGTCCTTTATAAATGATTGATGTCAGCTGTTGTAAATACCTGGATTATCTTTGCACAAATTCAGCATCGCAAAATACCTCTTTTTCATTACCTGGTACCACTGACCGAACAATTGATTGAACATGGAAGAACAGGTGTCAAAAGACGACTAAGTGGAAGATATACGAAGCGACAAAGCAAAATTGTAAACGTTGCCTATAGAAGGTCCCACGTGGAGAAGGTACCAAAGATGCAGTTTGAATAAGAAAGAGACAATCTGTACACCTTGTAGGGTAAAATGTGTTTTTTTTACTGTATCATGCATAGTATCATTTTCGTAATATTGTAATAATGCCTTATGTTCAAATACAGAATGTCATTTCGATACTATTGGGACATAACTATCCCAGCCAACATCACTGTAGGGATGTATGTGATCCAGTCTTTTAGTTTGACTAAATAAGTAAAAATAAATAAATAGACTTACCCATATCGTTTGTTTTTGAACCCTAGATAATGGATTTTGAACAGTAAAACGATAAATATACGGGGTGTGTCATAAGAGTGTAACAGTAACAAATTATGTTTTTGAATAAGCTACATTTCTTTAAGGGTCATTTGAATTCTGCTGACTATTTGTATTTTTTGCAAAACGATTGTCCACAATTTTTGCAAAGCATTCCTATTGTTTTAAGGCAAAATAAGTGGTTACAACATGACGGTGTTCCTACGCACTTTACATTAAATGTCAGAGACTACTTAAATCGAGAATTTGAAGGTAGATGTATAGGCCGTGGTGGTTCCGTTTCTTTGACGCCTAGATCGCAAAATTAGATTTTTTTTCTATGGGGTCACATAAAAAAACGTTATATATCAAACTGCTCCGACTACGGCAGAAAATACGCATAATTCATGCATTTATAGATAGCGTAAACATTGAGGTACTACGAGAAATAAATCGGTCTTTTCTCGCAATACTACAATTGTGTTATGATCGAAATGGGGGACAGTTTGAGAATCTGAGTACCACATTTGTCTAAAAACAATTTTCTGCAGTTTAATGCATTTTTCGATTGTCAACATGTAGCCGGTTGACTTGATCAAAATAAAAATTAAATAATTTTTGTAACTTTGATGAATAGATTTTAAAGGACACCCTACATAAACTGACCTTAAAATTTGACGATAAATCCGAGAACGGTATAAAAATTAGGATATTCCATTTGAAATAAGTAAGTTATTGAGGTATGAAATCATGAAACTTCGGATCAATATTTCGGGGATTATCGAAGAATTTTTTAAAAATTAAAATACGTCAAAGCGTAACGTTTTAGGTTCCCTTAGAGCCTCAAAATACCGATTCCCGAATTCGCAGAGGTTAGGGTACAGCACAGATTTTTGTGGAACCCTTTAGTTTTTCGAAATAATTGGAAAAACGGTACATTTTTAAAGTAAAACATCTTACATAAATTGACATAAAAATTTGACGATAAATCCGAATATGGCAAAAAAATTGGGAGGTTCTATTTTAAAAAACACTGCCACACTTTTATGACGCACCCCATATATTGTAAAATAATTTTAAATACCCCCTCTTAAACACCAAAAACTTTGATAGGAAACATTTCCTTCTCAAACTCATATTTATTGAGATATCACATTTTGACGCAACCCTGTACATCTTTGTCATTCTAATGCATTTCTAATCATGTATTCGTTATGCATAGGCGATTGATAATTATAATTAACGTCTTCCTGTCGCATATGGACATCTTTATCCTATCGCAATTGGTTTTATAATGTATACGAGTACATATATGCATTTTCCTTGGATTACTAGTAATTCGAGTAATTAGAGTAATCACAAAAAAAATGCGAAAAGAATGATAGTGTAATCACCTTGTTTGTAATAATTCGGCAATTTCTTAATTATGCGAAAATATTTTACACTATTTTGCACTTTAAGCACTAAACAGGTTAAAAGCAATGACTTTATTACTGATATAGATAAAAAGTTATATAGTTAAAAATAAATGTGGAGGAATCTCAAATTGACGTAGAAATAAACAGAAAATAAAATAAGATTATATTACATAAAGAATAAACAGTAGGACAATTGCTTTAGAAGATTAAAATACTCTATAACTATTAATAACCATTGCATTTAATTATCTGACTAATCTGACTAAACTGAACAACAATATTTCTATAAAATTTTTTTAATCATCGTAAATTTGCAAAAAAAATAGGATTTTTACTAACACAAAGTGCTTAACACATGGGTTTCATTGTTACGCTTTACTATAATCGGCAAAATTGATGTTACAAAACCAGATTAGTGCTTATATTAATACTGATCATTAGTTTATATATATATATATATATATATATATATATATATATATATATATATATATATATTATATTGGTTGTTCTAATACATGGAATTTGGGTGTATTCAGTTTTTTTTATTGTGGGCGGTGAACTAAATAAAGTGCTGCATGTTATACGAGTTTTAAATTAAGGTATCTGCACTAAAAAGAAATAACGATAGGGTAAAGCATTTGGCAGCATGGAACACGTCTACTTAAAAGCATAAGACAGTGATACTCTAAATGCTTTACTTATTACATGGATCACCAAAAGAAAAGCTTTAATTTATACAAATGCAATGTGAGTGATATATAGGTGATACATAATTATAATTAAGGCCTTCCTGTCGCATATGGACGTCTTTATCTGTCGTAATTAGTTTTCTATTGTACACGAGTGTCCATGGACCACTGGACAAGGTAATTAAAGTAATCACGAAATTTATTATTTTTTATATACTTATATTTTGACAAGAATAATGTGGTATTTACCCTTACTGTAATAATTCGGTATAATAGAGAAAAGATTTAATGTGATTTCAATAGGGTGCGTGGAATATAATTAATAGGTAAACTATTTCCTAATAAATGCTAGAGGAATTAAATTTTAATTCAGTGAGGTATACACCTTTGCGTTTTCAATGTGATTGAAAATATTCTGAAAATTTTTAAACGAACGTTACCAAGAGCTGATATTTAACGTGTATCAGTGTTCTTGGCAAGACGAGGATAATTTTATTTATAATTGTATTTTGACAGGCAAATAGAAATTCTCTTATCAAAGAAGTTTGTACCCTTATCAGAAACCTTGTAAAAGCGGGATTTTTAAATTTTAAATTGAGCACCGTTACAACATGCATGCATTCGTGTGTTGTGGATGTACTGATCAGACATTTGAAGGATGTGTGTGTGTGTGTGTGTGTGTGTGTGTGTGTGTGTGTGTGTGTGTGTGTGTGTGTGTGTGTTGGGGTGTATGTGTGTGGATGTATTTTAGTATCTACGATAACTTCAGAGCAACAACACTGGCGTATTTCAGATTTCGTATTTAAGCCTGTTTTCATTTCTCCTGGAGCTGACTAGCGTTTGGGAGAACTTCAGCGGGGAGATGGGAGAGTAGGTTTTTTGTATTCATCAATTATTCCTGAAACAGCTGTATATTTGAAAGATATAAAAATACCAACATATAAACCTTAAACATATCAATTAATTATGTTCTACCCAATTTAAGTACTAGCTCGAATTTTTTCAATGTCAGAATAACTATTAATTTTATAAGCAAATGTGTAGACATATTTTATAAGAAAATTTTATTTTACATAGCTTTTTTTTTGATAAAGTTTCTTATTGTAAAGAAAACTAAATGTAAAAATTAATTAAATAGGATTGAAAATGCTTAAATTTGGAATTTTTTTTAAGTTAGCGTCTATAGATGTATCTATTAACCTCTAACCGACATTATTATTTTTGTAATTTTGGTTTTACAATGTTGCCTATTTTCGTTGTGAACGTAGAGAATGCTTAATTATCCTAAAAAAAATATTAAAATTATTTCATTCCTTTTAATTTCCACCTTTTAGGTTGGAAGATTGTGTGTTGTTCCACACCAGATACTTTTACCTATCGCCCTCGAGATCTATCAAAGCTAATGGCATATTCGCTTTTGAGCGATGACACATTGTGATGCGACATTATTGTTAGTTTGGTGTGCCTTGTGTTAGTTAGTCCGTGATTAGTAGTTTGGTAAGTAGATTTTTTTAAACCAACGTTTAACCAATGTTATACGTGTCACTTTTGTGTAAGGAAATTTTGGGACGAGTTGTAATGTTTATGCTTATTGATTATGCAACATCCTATACTTTAACTTCAATATTAGTAAGTTTGGCAACAGTGTACATTACACCTTTGCTTTTTCAAATAAATTTGAACATGTGATAGTTTTAAAAATTTCTAATTTGTTGAAGAAAATCACATGTCTTCTTTTCTGATTCTTTTTGATAAGGGAACGCCTTTTCTTTAAGAAAATTGATGCGTCGTTAGAAAACTAACATGCCATATGGAGAAGATTTCTATAATTTTATTACCTATAATATTACTTAAAATTAACAGTTTTGGAACTGGATTTAGCTTTCTATATATCTGATTGTACTAAATTTGGTTAGTGATCGTAATTTGCGGATCTAATTAGTTTCTAACACATATTTCGCTTCGAATCAGGAGGTATGTTAAACCACTTCCTTTTGTTACACTAATAATTTGAAATCAATAAATACATATTGTAAGATAACTTAAAATTACATTTTACAAAAGAAAATTTCGTATTAACTCATTTTCTAACACAATTGGTTTACACAGGGTGTTTATTAATTAGTGTTAAACTTTCAGGTAGCGTTATAGTTATAGCAAAGCTGAGAATACTATTAGTTGTATGGGAAGGAAATGTTACATAGAAATACCCAGAAACATATTAGAAAAAGGAATTTAGTAATTTTGGCTACCTATGTAAAATATTAATGCAGTTTTGAATTCAAAAACGTAACTGCATTTGGAAAAGCGAATGCTGTGTCCGTAGGTGTAACAAAAAATTTGAATTATATGACCATCTCTACAAGTTGTATTCGTAGATGAAATGGTTTGCTAGAGCATCACAAAAATAGTGTTGCAAGACGGCAAACCGAAACGTGCAAAATTCTTGGAATGGTAAAAGGTTTATAATTTTGCATACCGGAAATAAAGATAGTTTTATTGAGAATAGCAGCTTAATATTCGTTGTAAACACAAAATCGTATTATATTTACGACAGCATGGGGCGACAAATTTAATTGTGGTGGATAACGATGCTTACCATTCACGTTAGTACAAAAATCGCCAAAAAGAAGAGCTACGAATGGTTAACAAGAAAGATAATCCATTTTTAAAGCGGACTTTAGGAAAGATGTTTTAAACTCTAAGCATTACCAATATGAAAATCAATAGTAGGCAATATAATTGAGAACATGGACACTTCATGCTTACTGTCATTCACTGTCAATTAAATGTAACTGAAAATGTTTTGGGTATTTGCAAGTCATTCGACCAGCATATGTAAAGATAGCTTCTTATGTCGCAGTAATCCAAATTGAAGAGTCTTGCGTCAATGTATCTGAAACTTAGATGATGGATGTGGTCGTTCTATCAGATACTGTAACAAGATTGGGATCGGTGCTGAATTATACATTTAAATTTACTAATTATGTCACAGAATCCATCAAAAGCACAGTGGATGTTTAAAGCTATATATCACAATTGATACATTGATAAAGAACTAAGTCCTACTTTGTTCTCTCTTGTTCTCTTGAGGTTAAATCATTGCGATGTCGCTTACGGGCCCTTTTAACTGTCATTGATACAAAACGGATTCAAAACAACAGAGTTCATGGTTAAGATTATTTTGGTAAACGAAAGAAATCCTGAAATTCTAAGAAGTGAAAAATTAAACAAGACACTTATTTTAGAAATGATCGAAATTTATATAGAGGTTAAATCATCAATAAAAAACTGATGTTGATGGTTGAATATTATTTATAATAATATTTTAAATTATTATAAGAATACAGTTAAACTAATACTGTTTGATTTCTAAATTTATAATTAATTTCTGTAAGTTCGTTAGTTTATGTATTTTACATTTGTACATAAGTTACTTGTAGCAAACTTGAAGCAAATATATTTTGCAAGTTCGGCAAAAAGATTGATTAGAAGATAAGACTGTTTTAGAAACACTTTATAATTTATTTATAATTTATATATATATATATATATATATATATATATATATATATATATATATATATATATATATATATATATATATTATACCGTGTAACTTTGAACGGTCGATTTTGTTCCAGTTTTGATGGGTTATATTAGAGTCAGTTTGGGATTTTTTATATAAAAACAATATGAACGACTTCGGTTTCATCGGAACTGACTAACACAAAAGCTGAAAATTTAAATGAAACTACCTGTAGATTTTTACGGCTTCAAACACATACAGTTCATCTGCCAAATGTCAACTCAAACGCCGTTTTACTTTGACAGAGTCGGCTTCAGGAGCATGTTGTTTAATAAAATGAGAAAATTGAAAATTACTGCGTTATTTAGGAACTAAGGAAGTTACTATGCATATCGTTTTACTAGTATTTGAAGAGCTATTTAATACACGATGGCCCATGTATGTTTATTGAACAATGAGTTTTAGTTAAAGAACCGTAATTTTTAAATTTGATTGTTACAAACTTCACAAAAATTTATTGATAGAAAAATAATATTGTGGGACTAATTTTACGTCAATTATCTATAATTTAGATGACGTCATAATGATCTAAAATATTTAAAAATAAAATTAAAATGGCGCCTACGTTGACATTTGACAGATGAACTGTATGTAATGGAAGCCTAGTATTCAAATATGAAAAATACAGGTGTTCCATTTAAATTTTCAGCTTTTGTTATTTCCGGTGAAACCGGAGTCCATTATGTTCTTTTTATGTAAAAATCCCAAACTGGGTCTAATATAACCCACCAAACTTTGAACAAAATCTAATGACCCGTTCAAAAGTCACAGTGCCTCTATTTGATTTATTTTTAAATAATATATAAATTTTTTATTAAATTAATATTAATTATATAAATTTAATAATTTAAACTCCAAAATGCCGTTCTGATATTCGGAACTTAAAAGATAAAATTTACTTATCAATTATTTATTACTACCAATTTTAAATATATTTTTTAATGTCAAATGAACAGTAATTTAAAGCATTTAACAATTTACAAGTAATTTAATTTTACATATTTTTATAAATAAAAAATTTAAACTATTTTATTTATTAATAGTTGAAAGTATTGTTTAATTTTTTTAATAACGTCTATAGATTATTATTAACATTACATAAATTTTTTACTTTGTTTTTACTTTGTTGTAAATAAATCTTAATTATTAAAAAAATAAATATTATTTTAAATTCACATAGGTGAAAGTTGTGTTGTTCACACTGAATTTCCTAAGCTGAAGATTCAAAGCATCATATTCTTTGGCTGCACATGTGATAACATATTTTTTTTTGATTTATTATTGATTATATTTGGAATAATTTTAAACCAACGTTACATTATGTGATGTAGAATAAATTTTAAATAAGTAAAGTTCTGTTATTGTTTCCAACATCTTATTTAAATATATTGAAGTTTGCACGTGACATTATTTTGATTTTTCCTTTAGTTGAGTTCGTAGTTTTAAAATTAAGGTTTAAAAAAATGTCCTTTCATCTTTTATAAAAGCGCCTTTTAACTTATTGAAGTCTAGAACTAACGTCCATATGGATGATGCTGAATTAATGTAAGTTAAAATTAAAGTTTTGGATGGTTTAGCTTGCTGTGATCTGAGTATGAGTGTGATTGTAGTGTATTTGGTTAATTATTGAAGTGTTTGGCAACGTGTAAACTTTGCTTTTTCAAATAAATTTGAACATTATATTTAAAATTGCTAATTTGTTGAAGATACTAAAAACATGTCTTTTAGTTTTTGAAGGAACCTTTTTAAGAAAATTGGTTTAAAAGTTATGACATAGTGGAATTTCAGGTAGTTATATTATAAAATTAAAAAACCCTTTGAAACTGGATTGTTAATGGTCAATTGTTCACTAAATTGTAGTTCGTAATTTGACGGACTCATTAGCTTTTATCTGGGAAAGTATCCGATGAAAGATTCATTTTCAAACAAAATATTGATGTTGAATTTATTTGAACAATAATTGTTGGTTGCATTCCGCACCTCAGATTAAGATTTTAAAAGAAATTGCAGAATTTGAGAAAATACGCTTGGCAACTAGGTCTTATTAATTGTGGTACGTTTGTATACATCAGTAAGTGAAACCTAGGCAATTTTGCACCCATTGCGTCGTTCGATTTGATATTTCACTGGTGATCATGTACTCATTCAACGAGTACGCAGATATGTACATGGTGTATGGGGTCTGTGAAGCGAACTCTGTGGCTGGTGCAGAATAATGCCGAAGAAGATTTCCTAACCGGCTTGCCATATGACGTTCACTAGGCTGGATCGTCGTCTTCGTGAGAAGGGACAGTTCACCCCGAAGCATACTGATGCCGGAGCGGATAGGCAGATGCAGTGTATGAGGATCCAACGGTTAGTACAAGGGAAATCTCGTCAACGAGAATCTTCTACACCCGTACAAGATGCGAAAAGTACCAACCGTTATACGAGGGCGATGAAGGGAATCGGATGGAGTTTTGCAATATCATGAGGAATTTGTTGATGAATGACGATGCTGTGTTGAAGAAGATTCTGTGGAGTGACGAGTGAATGTTTACCAGAGACGGTAATATTAATTTGCACTTTTTGGCGGATGAAAATTCTCACGCTGTCAAGGAGTTTGCACATCAGAGAAGATTTAACGTTAACGTATGGATGGGAATGGTGAACCAAACATCCTTGGACCCATATTTCTCCCGCCTCGACTGAATGCGCAAGTTTACTTGAGCATGTTGGAAGAAATGGTAGACGATTTACCGTTAGCATTGAGAAGGAATCTAATCTACAGGCACGATGGCGCTCCTGCTCATAATTCTCGAGTAGTGAGGCAATGGCTTGACAAACATTTTCCTCAAAGATGGATTGGTCGGAACACAATTGCCTGGCCAGCGAGGTCGCCCGACCTGAATCTTTTAGATTATTTCGTATGAAGCTTCCTCAAGGACAAAGTATACAAGACGCTCCCGGAGAATGAGCAGGATGTCCAGGAAAGAATTCGTGCTGCCGTTCAACAAATAACCCTGGAAATGTTGAAACGTGTTTTGGATTCAATCCCTCTTCGATTGGAATTGTGCATTAACATGGACGGTGGTCATTTTCAACAATATGTTCAATAATAAAACATGTGTTCTGTACTTTTTGTATTGTTTTGATCACCAATATGCTTCTGACGCCTTGTGTAACGTATCATGTGGTGAATTTGTTTACATGTAGCTTCCAACGTTGCAATTTAATATCATTTTTGGATGGCCCGTTAGAAGAAACGGCGCATCGCCTAGCACTAATTCTTTTATGAGGCTTCTCAGATTCGCATGGGCTATAACGCTAGCTGAAACTTTAACACTATTTAATAAACACCGTGTATAGGTTCTTTTCGTCTTATTGGATTTTATCGTCTTATTTCCGTCCTCAAGATATTATTGACCGATGTTACCAGTATAGTAGGCCAATTTTTCTGCGGGTTATGAAATAACATACAACTGCTCTCCAAAACCGAGCATAGGACATTTTATGGGTACTCCTCCACATGGTATCATCCGCTTGACTAAAACACATAAATTATATCAGGTAATAAATTCGGCTAAGTAATATGCACACGTACGTCACCCGGTGAGTGCATTTTAATGACTAATTCTGCATGACGAGGTTCTCGTTACCTATAAAATTGCTGGGGTTACTCTAAGAACAACTCCCTATTATCACGAATTACCATTGTACTTCTACGTTTATCCTTGTGAACCTCTTATCAGGATCATATGGATCGAGGTTATGTACTTTTAACTGCAAACGTTAGTTAGCTTGCTTACACCTGTAATTTGAGTTGGTAACTGTTAACCTTTAACTTAAATTTTCGACTGTTTTTGTATGTATTTAGTCTTACAGTTACATTAAATTCACCATTTGTTTGAATAGTTTTATGTCAGATACCTACAGTTCAGTCATCAGCTGTTCTGATATGTACTTTGAACTTAGAATATTGGTCGCTATTGTACAGAGTGCGTCTTAAACTATAGTAACGTTTAGGTTATATAAATTTAAATTGCTTGTTTAGGGAATTGCTTGGTTAGGGGATTGCTCCTATAAGAATTTCATAAATGTTATGCTTATTTAGGTTAACGCATGTGTTGTATTTCACTGGTTAAAATTGTTTAAGCTACAAACGCTATCTTAATAAGGAAGCTGTTCAATTTTTTATTACGGCCTTCAGTCACATGTGTGAAACTGACGCTTAAGATTTTCCTTTGTGCTCATTTAAATTTATGTTTACAGTTATAAAGCTAGTGACAAACTCAGCCTTTCTGAACCTGTATGTATTATGTTTGCTTTGTTTATACTGCTAATTGCAACTACCTAGTGGTAGTTTTAGTTTATATTTTGGGTTTTAAAGTGTGTTTTGGGTTGATTTAAAACTTAAATACCAGTTTTAAGGAGAGATCTTCCTAAGACTTCCGTTTAAAATTATTTGGTTGTCTTTATACATATGTTTTGTTCTTTTACTTTTAGGGTCAACACCGGATGTCGAACAGTGCACTTATATACTTTGATTTTACGTATTATAAAGCTTGTTCAATATCTTGTTTAAATTATAGGTTTAGCGCTTTCCAGAAAGGTAAGTGGGTTACTACTAGACCATTTGGGTCAGATTTTATTTTAGTTAGTTTTAATTTCTCTAAAATATTGGGTCACATATCGGATAACGATTGTGGGAATTTTTCAGATTATTCATTCTTAAATTACCACGTTTTATATAAACATTATCTGGTTATCTACAAAAGTTTAGATCAAGTGGTGCCCTTTTAATCCTTCTGTGTACTTTCCTACGCCAAAACGCCCACGCATCCAAGTGACCAACCGACTGACTGAACTTCCGGTTAATTTTTTAATTCGTGTTACCGCACACTTTCTCATTTTCTACCACAATCCTTTTGTGCACGTAACAAATGTGTAGGTTATTTCTACAGCGCTCCAACTGTAAAGTTATACATTTGGAAACTGGTTTTGCACGTAGCATGTACAAGTCAACTCAGTGAGCGAGAAGTAAATTTTGCGTTCAGCGTTCTAATTTTTGGAAAGTTTTAACCCTACTATTGTGTTAACATTTTGGTTTCACATATTGTGTTCCGGTCATTATGACCCCGGAGCCTATAGTTGTCGTTTTATTGTCGTTAAATTGATATAACAGTAAATAATAATAAGAAATAAGATGTAATAAATATTATTACATTTTATTACGTTATTTTATTTTTATCACATATTATTATAAACGAACATCTGAAAAACGTAGTAGTTAGGTACATACATTTATTTGTTACAGTCTTGACAGTAGTAATATACATGAGCTTTACATAGGTATTTTGAGCAATTACAACATACCATTTGAAGAGGTTGTGGTTGATTGTTCCTTACTTCGGCATTACTGGTTGAAGAACGTGACTTTATAACAATTTCAGCTGCAGGAATACTTCGAGGTAGGCGTCTTCTTTTTTGCAATAATGGAATGATCAAGGAATTACCCAGTTCTTCAAGAAATTGTCGCCGTTTTGTAAGTTTTCCAGCATTCCAGGTTGGAGTTACTTTGCACCACAGAACATAAGCGTTGTAAGCTGAAACGTCCATGATATTGTGAAAGATAGTCATTGGCCATCTTTTAGTTTGCTTATTATTAACTTGTCTAATGTGTCTACAGCACCTTTAGTTTTGTTGTAATCTAAAATCATAATCGGATTTTCATGATCTTGGTTACACACTACGTTATCGTGGTGCATGGTGCTTATGAGCGTAACATTTTTATTCCGTTTCGGAATATAGGAAACTATCGAAGTGTCCTTGGTAAAGTAACATTTTGAAGAAAGAACTTCTTTTCTGTTGCAAACCAATCCGGCTGGCAGTTCAGGCTTATTTTTGCCAAGCATGGTTATTTTTGTTTTCAATAGTATCTGCCCCAGATCGTACGAGGTAAAAAGTTACCATACGTTACGTTGTGACTTTTAGACCATAAGTAAGGTCTAGCACAACTTTTGTACCTTGACCCTTTTCTGGAGGTTCACCTTCCTTTTTCCAGAGGTAAACTTGCATGTTATTTGCATAAGCAGTTACAGAAACGCTTAAAGTCCAAATCTCCATATTTAGCAGGTTTATTCGGGATGTACAACGGGACAACGACCTCTAAAGGTTACCAGTTGCTCATCTACTGTTACATTTTCGTGAACATTATAGAGCTTAGGTAGAATTAAAACCCATTCATCTAACAAGTCGAATATAATTCTCACCTCTGGGTTAGTGCTCCCCAATACGCTCTCGATATCGTTGATCGTATTCAAAAGAGAGCGATTAGGGTTATAAATGACCCGTCCTTAACTTCTCACATACAGTCCCTTCAGCATAGAAGGATGGTTTCAGTTCTTTCTTTGTATTATCGTTATTACAACGGCTATTGTGCTGCTGAATTATATTATTTGATACCACCTCGGGCTATCTCTGCGAGAAATAATCGGTTCGCTCATTCACATCATCAGTATGCAGTACAAATCTCCACTTGTCGTACCAAACGGGCGCAATCCACATTTTTCTACACGGCTTCTAAGCTCTGGAATGATCTCCCTAGTTCCTGCTTTCCTCTCACTTATGATATGAGAAAATTTAAGGTAGCTGTTCATAGGCATCTATTGGCAATTCATTATCCCTCTATCCATTCTCCTAAGTGTTCCTGAGTGCTTTAGCACGATAGGCCAAATTTAGCCTGTTCAGGTCCACAATCATAAAAAAAAAATCATTTATCAGTTTGGCGTCGTTGTGGTCGAGTTTTTTTATCCTCAAAGTGAATTATTCGTGCAATTACGTGAAGTCGTTGTAGGGACATCGTTGTTCTGAATATTGGACGACCTACATTTCCATCCTACAGACTGGATGTTGCTTCTTTATGAGATTTATACAATCCAGCTAGAAACAGTAGGCCAAAATATGCTTCTAGTTCAATTAATGTTAGTTCTTGAAACGTGTCACCACAAAGTCTTCTGCCTTCTATATTTGATATTTTCAAAATTAGGTTTACAATTTTGGGTCTGACATATAAGAAGTGCGCGGATTTTATATCAACTATTCGGAAAGTAGCATACTTTGTTGGCCCAGGAATCAATGAAATAATATTTACTCCTGCTGACCTTCCCAATTGATGTGTCTTTTCATTCCATACTATATTGCCATCTTTTCAAGTTACGTGATTATTGGTATCAGCTTCATCTGAAATCGTAGCTTCCACTTCATCATTTGATTCGCGATATCTCGGTTTCGGACAAATGGTTTTCTTCAGAAGCATTAGAAGCACTATCAGAAACACACAAAAGTTTCTCAAGTTCACTATCCGTAAGCACTCTCTCACTACACGTTTACAATAATAAATTTCAATTGTTAGGTATTTCTTATTAGAGAGTAGCATAAAGTTTGATATTTACTACGAAACTAACACACAGATGCTCAGTGGCTGCATGTATACGGGGAGCCACAGACAAGGTTCGACAGGGAGCCACAGACAAGGTTCGACAGGAATAAACTTGTTTACTGGTACGCAAATAACGCATGCAATATGTTCAATATTGCGCAATAATGTGGCAATATTATGTAAGCTATTTATATTTATGAAAATAAAACAAAACTAACAAAACACATCCGTCTATGATAATAATCTGCTTCTCTCTCTTCTAATTTGAACCACACAAATCACCGGGTCATGTAGACCCAAACACAGTGAGTGGAACAAATGCATTTAAAAAAACACTAATTATAATTTTCTAATGTCAATCTAGATATACTGTTATTAGACTAATGAAATAAGAGTCATGCAGTGGCAACGAAGCATTTAAACAAATTAACGAATTATGGACATTAGAAGAACGCGATTGGGTCATATTGCCCGAATATAATAGAAGGGTTAATAAGGCGACCAAAGTTATACCGTTATCGTTTGCATCTGCTACAGTATTGTTATCCTACGACAAACAAACACGCTTTGACTTTGAGACTTGTGCAGGTCTTCAAGAGCGTATGGAAGATGATTGTAATAAAATGATTTCTAGTGATGATACTGCATATTTTTTGATTCGTGAACGGATATAATATACATATTTGGGAAATTGAAAAGCCGCATGTGTTCATGAAGCACGTTTGCGACTTTTCTAAATTCAAAGTTTACTGCGCGACCTTTAAACTTAATCTCTTTTTCTTCCATAAGAAATGCATCACAACGGACATCTACGTAAACATTTTAGAGCATTGGGCATGCCACAGTTGCAGGCGAATAGAGGTCACTTGTAAAAGCAGCGTGGTGCTCCATCTCATTTCCATCTTAATGTTCGTGACCTCGAGATGGATTGATGGGCCACACAGGGAATGAAGATCATATACTCATCTCATGATCTCCACTCTCCCTTGACCTCTCCTATTGCGATCTTTTCGTATGGGGGACCATTAATGTACGATCCACTAGAAACGATGGCCCGCATCGCTAAAGTTTTATATCAAATTAACGGTGAGATGTTACGTCGATTGTGATATTTGTAAAATAACTCGTAGAGCACACATGGACTACTTGTAAATTTATAAAATAAAGCTTATGAGTTGTGCTATTTTCCCGTACAGTTTTTGTGATGGTAAGTGAAATAATAAATCGACATCATCAATGAATATTACTTGTGCGCGGTTCGCCCTGTATTTTAGCTGTATGTATTTACATGTATCAAAAATTTGTGATCGTACTTCCTTTTGTTAAGTTATTGCAATACATATGTAAGAATGTATGCATTTTCTCATTCTATGTAATTTCACACGATTAGTAACGTACGTTTATGTGATGGTTAACCGTCTTTTATTATTAAATGTACGAAAAATACGAGATTCCCATTAATTATTGCTGAACAAAGAATCTAATATTATTCAACATTCCAATTTTTAATTTCTATTTGAATAAGATACCTGATTAACGCTTATTTACAAATGGCCGATGAAAGTGACCCCGTGTAGAGTTGAATTAATTTTCTTTTGTAGCGAAATCGTTCAAATGAAGAGTCCTCCAACCGTTAGTTCACAATTAAACCCCAAATTACATTGTTAAAAAAAAACTGAGACAATTTAAAATTGAAATTGATCAAAATCGTCCCACTTTATGGTAAAATATTATAGGTAGTAGTATTGTGCTTAGAAGCTATCTAAAAGGAAGTTTGATTTAATGTAGCCTCGTTATTAACATTACTTTTGTTCAAAAGGCAGATTAAACCAAATGCTATAGTCGGTAAAGATCTGTCAAAGAGTTGTAGAAAAGTTTTCAAATGTATATTGCATTTTTTCCAATAAAGAAATGTGTTGTTTCCTTTTTTTATGTGTTTACAAACAAAATTTCACATCAACGTTTTCCTTGTCTCGTTCACATACATTGTCCTCTAGTAACTCGGTTACTCGACGCATCACTTAAAAGTAAAAAGCAAATAAAATGGAAAACGTAAAATTTTTAGATATTTAAAATGCGATCTAAAAAGACGGTGCCTTAGAAACATAGTAAAAAGCGGTATTTGACGACATTATGACATCCTTTGTGACAGCTCTGTCAGAAGGAAAATATATTTAGGAATTGTCTTTTCATACAATATATAAAAGAGATATAGCTGCCGTTTCAAATGTATTGCATGGAAGAAATTAGATTTATTTTGACGTCTGTAAAATTCGGTTTATTTCGTGTGCGCTTCTATAATACGATAAATAGCCATTTTAGATCTTGAATTCAATTGTTCAAAATCGAATTGATGTTTGTCAAACTTTTTTGTATCTACATCATTCTGTTTGTAAATTAAAATGGAAAGACAAATCTTATTCCAAGTACATAATTCAATTTAAAAACCTCCCCTTCGCATTAAAAACGATTCACACGATAGAATTATCGTTCAACTCGTAAACCGAACCTAACGTATAACATTTCATCCCATTCAATATTCAAAAAATAAAACTTACAACCGCCACTTATAATATCACGTAACATCTTACATGAATTACAATAACAACAAAAAAAGATTTCAATGCTTGTACAGCAAACGAACCTAAACCGGGTCAACCCCTTATTTTGGTATTCTTCCATCGCCTCAATTTAAAATAACAACGAGAAAGAAGGAGATTGTTCAGGGGATGACAATTATTAAACACACATCGGTCATTATACAAAAAAAAGATTAATAAAAACCGAGCTTGTCCTTGCTTGACGAAATCTGATCCTTATAAAACTGGTCCCTTTTGTTAACACTCCATTCGCTATGGTTAAAAGTAAATCTTGCATAATCTCGCCCTTTTTTTCCATATAGAAAGGTACCCAATTTTAAGTAGGCCTCTTTGAATTTAAAAGAATTATTAATCCCCGAACTTTATGCTAGGAAATCTTTTGTTAATAGTTGTTCTCGTATGCGATTCGTTGAATAAAATTTGCATGAGGAATATAAAATTAATCATCCGATATAAAGAATATTCTTTATTCAATTAAATGACGAAAGTAAAGAGAAAAGCGTTCAACCTTATAACTCCAATTAGAAACAGAGGATGCTTCAATGCTATTGTTGATGCTCAGTCGGTAAGTAGACCCGTTCAATCGGTAAATCACCCACATAATTACCAACACACCCATACATAATTACGGGTCTGACTCATATGATCCTATTATAACGGAAAATATTGGCCATTCTGTTATGTAAGCATGTACAGATAAAATAATGGCTTGATGTTTCGATAATATTATTATCCTACGGTAGCAATTAGTTGTTATAAAACCTTCAAAACACAATTTCATTAAACATTTATTTAAATTTTTTTATTAGTCTCACTATTACGGTGTAATTTAAAACAATGTGAATAGTCGAATGCCATTAAAATATTTCTCATTGTTCACAAATCATGCAGTCCACGGCAATATAAACTTTATGACACTATAAGCTTAATATATATTATAAAAAGGAAACGGTTTTTTATACAATACGATAGACATCCTCTCTGTAAATATACGATCTTAATTTAAACAATTACAGCTTCAATTAATAGCATGTTTTCAAGTAGGAATATATCTTTAACTACGCGGTTTAATAGAATCCAGATTGATGACAAACTATATGTTGGTGTAGTCCGTTATTTTTTACATGGTTGTCTTTCAGCTACCGCCTTGAAATAAAAAAAAATTGCGGCCAATTGTAATAATAGTATATTAAAATACAAGTATTACAGGGCGAGCGCAAGTTATTAACACGAGACCGAAGCGTCGAGTGTTCCAAAACACGAGCACGACAATATACGCTATGAAACGTGTGTTTTATACATTTTTTCTAATTCTTATTGTTATAAAACAATTTTAGAAATTGCCAATAGCTAATTTGCATTATTGTCAGATTGAATTTTTGTATGTTGGCTACACTGATAGTAAACTGACATTTAGAAATTGCCATTTTTTCGCACAATCTTCAGAGGTTAGGGCTAACAGGTGTATGGAAAACCTCCAAATCCAAGATAGCCAATGCCATAAATCGAAATGCACCAAAAACTGTAAAGTAAAGATTGCGTTATTCATTATTATCGTTCTGTTTTCACCCCAAAACAGAACGATAATGTAAATTTTATGATTCAGAATCAGAAAAACGCGGTTTTTGTAGTCTTTAAAAACTAGGTTATCACATTTTTGGTGCTCGGCCTTGTATTTTATCTCTCGGCTACGCCTCGGGTAAAAAAGAACGGCCTCGAACCAAGATATGTGTAAACAGCGCACTAGTTACGAAAATAACTGTTTTCACTTTACTGTAATTGAATGATAACGCCTAGGTTACGAGATTTGTAAACATGTCCGTAACAACCGGACGCAATGAATTCATTCATTCTATTGAATAATCAAATTTATTTTACAAAAAACAACTAGTACGACTTGTAATACAAAAAATTAAGTTAATTTGCCAAAATAAAAAAAAACAGTTTTAAAATTTTCCCAAAAATGTAACATTTTTATTAGAAAGGCCTTCAGGAACGTTTATATTTTCAGTTTCCAGGTGCATATGATAATGACGGTTCCTACATCTGTTCCAAATTGGATGTAATCCTAACATTAACAACCTTATCTGTTTCAATAGTTTGACAATTAGTTTTTGAAGTTCCTCCTTCAGATAAATTCATCGCACTTGCAATCATGCTGGAAATACGTTTTTTCGAAATGATGCTTTCTTCTACGTAACTCTGTGTAACCGTATTACTCTTCCATTTTACGAGCATTTTTAGTGTTTCAAAACTAGCTCCTGCCTCAATCAAAAGAGTGGCTAATGTTCGTCTCAAATCCGTAAACTGGTGGAGAGTTTTCTAAATTTAAGTATTTGGCTATTATATTTGGGACACCACCTATAGTATTCTTTCCTACAGGTTGCACTGTGCAAAGACCCTTTCTATATGTGAGAAAAAATTAGCGCTCTTTCATTTGCTTTCAACTTAATGCCATGGATTGTCGAACTAACTTCAGAGCATTTATTTATTTTTCCTCTACAGTTGTAAAACCTTTAGACGTACCTGTTTTAGTCTGTTGCACTTTTACAATTACAACAGATCCTTTATCAATTATATGGTCGATACACATTTTGACCATTCCATCTCTTCTTAAACCCCCAAAAACTCCCATCACCAAAACTACTTTATGTAAAAGATAGAAGACGTTAGGAGCACCTCTTATGGATGCTAAAACTTAGTCTCCTGTTAAAACCTGTGATTTCTTTGGTTTATATCTTTTCGATTTGACTTCCAAGAAGGAAATCAGTTGATTGTAACTTGACATGTCAATTTTCAGCTTAACTATAAAAGTAGATTTCAAAAGTCATGGAATGATAAAGCCCTCGAGCTAGGTTTCATCGTTCTCCGGACGTAATCATCCTAGTAACGCCCTTGGTGCATAAATAGCTATTAAACATATATCATTTCTTTATTAACCATCTATTTACTGTTTATATTAGAAGATCATTCAATAATTTGTCGTTACACTTCAATGAATAACAATACAATCTGATGTATCGCAATAAAATTTTTAACCTTCAAATCGTTTGGAAGAAGTACTAGGAAGATTAAGATGTCATTGATCTTACATAGCACTGTGCAATGGTATATGTTTTGCATTAAATGTGGCATGGGAAATCTTACCTGTTTTTATTCTCCCAGTCTTCGCGTAGCATGTAGAACCGTCTGGATTCTCCACAATTAAGCTTCGATGTCTTTGGAAACAAAATTATACTTACAAAGATATTAAGTTTTAACTGAATTAAATGATTTTTTAAACGAAATTGTTATGTTTTTTGTAAGTGTATCAACAAGAATTTACCCAAAAAGTTGACCATACTTTTTTATTGCTCAACCTGACAATTCCTAGAAACACTTGACAGTTTTTGATAATAATAAAATAATAAAATAATATCGGACCTGAAAATAAGCTGTTTTGATAATCACAGTAGGCTGGTTACCCTTTTTATGTTGCAAATGCACAGATAAAAAAAACGACGTTAGGAAAATTTGTTAGTAGTAAGTAGCCTTAAATTAATTTATATAAATGTTCATTATAGCCAATACTTTCTTCAATACATAGATTGATTCTGGACGAACGATTGAGCTACACTTATCACAGCATTTGTTGATTATTATTAATTGTTTCTGCAGCGTTAAATCCTGGTCCAAAGTTCGGCTTCTGAATTAACACCTTGCTTTAATTGGTCTCCACAAAGACGAATCTAAAACCGGTGATCGATCCGGCAACTTCACAGGAGCGTTAGATGCTACACCAATTTATTTGTTGGGGAACTGTGTATGAAGTGCTCCCGATTATTTCGTGTAAAGTAAAGAGGTGCTTCTTCATGTAAAAACCACGCCATCTCTCAGAATCAACAGCAAATTTTCGAATAATCCCGATAACGTATTCAGAAAAAAAAAATAAGTGCACTTCGTCATTAACCGATTAGATAAAACCAGGGGATCTATGAGATATTCATCGACTATTCTACCATATATTAATCCGAAATTACTACTGAAAGTGGTAATGCCTGATGGGATGTAAGTTTTCATCTGGATATACATGCTCGTTATGTAGATTCGGTGTACGCCTCATCGGCGAACAAAATCATGTTATGTAAATTATTATCTTTAAACCATCATTCTTGAATAAACCCGAAAATATTAGATGCCTTTGGAATCGGCTGGTAAAAACACCCTTGCACAGATTGTACGGTTGCGGCCACGGAAAAGTTAACACGTAGGTTTATCTAGCAATCGTTTTTTGAAATTTTTGAATAGAGTAAAAGGACTTTTAATGTCAACATGACGTTCATTTACAGTGGCGTATCATAATGCTTCATAATTTAAAACGTGCCCATCACTTTCGTATTAATCAAGTTCGTACGGCAATGATTTTCTATTGAATTACAATAGAAAAATGATAGTGGTAACTTTTCCCTGGCCGTAATTATACATGGTATGGATGCAAAAGTTGTATTGTAATAGCCCTGTGAACTATATCTTTTGAAACTCTCATTTTACAAGATAAACCAGAGTGCTCTCTTAATGTACTAATGTGCTTACAAACTATTGATGATGATCAAAATAATATGGAAACGTGACGTATGGTCACAACATTTCAAAAACATTAATAATTAAAATGAGCTAAGTCTACTATTTATCTGGATGCTATGCAACCGTTTGGAGACACGTTGTATATACAAAGTGTGGAATTATCGATATTAATGTTAATATAAAGGAATTAGGTGTTAATTATTATTATTATTAGAATACTCTTCTTAACAGCCATACTGCGCCCAATTACTTAGGAGGAGAACAAGCGGTATCAATTATTATAATTTTTTAATAATAATTTTTAATTAAGCGGTATCAAGTTTACAATAAACAGAAATTATTATTTACTACGTAGAGTCTAAGATTAAATGTTTACCTACATTCAAAGAAGATTGTTTTAAGGTATATTATGAATGGGTAGATTATGAGTTACTAGAGCCGAATTGATCTGCTTAATAGTGCAGTTAAAAATATCCCGATTAGCTTCGATTGAAGAGTAAGCCGTGATCATTCTGTACAAAGGGGAATATAAAAGGACGTTAGTTCGAGTGACAGGTAGGTGGCACTCATTACTTGAACGAGAATTAAATCTTGGAACTCTAAATTGGATTATGTTGAGAATCTCTGTGCAGTCGATTAAAGGCGACATGTATAAAAATATTACAACGTGCACATTTCTTCTAACCTCTAAGGATACAAACCTATATTCATTCAATAAACATTCATGAGAAAGGTTTCGAGGTGGATAAAACAAATACTTTAATAAACATCTTTGAACCTTCTATAAAGCACTAATGTACACACCGTAGAAAGGGCACCATACCACTGCTACATATTCCAGTTTCGCACGAACATAAGAGTTGTACAGAATAATAATAGATTGTATAGAAAAATTCTAAGTATTTCGAATTATGAAGCCTAGGCTTTTGTATGCCGAGTTTATAGCTTTATTTACCTGAGCAAAAAATGTCAATTTCTTATCGAAAACTAAACCAAGATCACATACAGTACCAGGTCTACCCAAGACAAACCCGTCTACATTATAGTGAAATATAATGTCATTAATTTTACGTGACAACGAAACTACCGAGCATTTAGATTCATTGACTGTCAAATTATGCGAACTACACCAGGTGACAATGCTCTGCAGAGTGCCTTGCAGAATTAAAGCATCATGATAATTATTAATTACTTTAAACAACTTAATATCATCTGCATACATTAAACAACTTACTTGGTAAAAAACAATGGACCCAAAATAGAACCCTGCGGCACACCTGAGGTTTGAATATATGGAGCTGAGCCATAACTCAATAATATTGTTATATTAATAGTGCGCAATTCTTTGTATAATTTTGAACGGAAAGAGGAAAATTAAGCAGTACATGAACTAAAAAACTAAAAGCCGCGAGTTTATGCTGCCTATTGTGATTGGACTTATCTACTTATCTATTTGTAGTTTACTAACATTTCTTGTTACCAGAGTATTAAGAAATGGAAGACTGTCATTTACCCCATACGTAAATTAGAAAAAAATACATTAGACTAGTTTGGCTACCCAAGATTCATGAATCAGGTAATGCAATGCGATCTATAGTTTCTAGTATTGATGCACCTATTTATCTGTTGTCCAAATGATTCCCTAGTAAATTTCACAATGTTTCCTACCATTAGCCCAATCTTAGTGTTTCAAATTCGTATGAATTTATTGATAAAATTAAAAACATTTGAACTTGCAGGGGTGAAATTTTAATCTTATTCGACGTTTCTTCATTATTTCCGAGCGATCCAATAGACCAAATTTTAGTTTATTGAGATGTTTTAAAACAAAACCATTTGGGCGATGCAGAAGTAGACGAATTTCTTAAATCAACAAAGTTGTGTATGAAACAAACCTTTTTCAAAATTAACCACCAATTTTTCAAACAAGAACAAGGTACGACAATGGACAATAGCTTATCTACGTTTATGGCCAATTTATTCATGGGTAAATTTAAAACAGACTTAAAACGCGACTTGCCTTGTTTTCCTATAGTTTGGATTAGATACGTAGATGATGTATATCACCCTTAAAACTAAAATTTGTAGCGTTGAGAACACACAAATTTACCTATGACATTGAGGCAAATGATAAATGTTTTCATTGTTCTGTCCAGAATTTACAAATCCACGAAAAATAGGGTGCTTATTTATTATCATGCAAGTCAGGTATACAATTACATCAACTCACGTGTAGTTCACTTTTCTACAAGAACAGACAACCTTTATACTGCTCACAGTGGAGTGGCAACACAACACGTAGTTTTAATACTAAACATAAAGCACACACGATATTATGCAAATTGGGTTAATCAGAGAAATCTGCAGTAGCTGACTATACTTTAAACAATTTAAATGACGATATTCAATTGGAACGTTTAAAATTTAATAAATATGTACATTCTGTTTTCAATGTAACATAATACAATTACTAAATGCTTAAACGGTGAATCGTGAATTCCTTCATTTGTAGAGAGTATTCTGGAATATCATTTTTTTTCAGTGTAATAATATTTAATCTATTACCGGTTAATGATTGAACATTAATCATACAATTATTATAGTAGTCTTTGCGTTTTCATATACAGGCCACGCTAAATAAGTCTGTTTTTCATCAAAATGAGTTAGACACGCCATTTTGTGTCTACACAAACATCATATGGGGTAGTCGATGTTTAAAATTGAAAATGGGAAGACATCCTCGTGCTAGAGTGAAAATGTAACGGCATAATGCACATAGTGTTTCTCTGTGAAAATATTTTATATGTCTAATGTATGTGAAGAGCAAGTTTCGGTTATTCAGGTATCGAAAAATATGTAAAGAAACCACACGTCGTATATCAGAAGGCATCGATTACCGAAAGAGGAGAAAGGTTCGAATTTGCAGAAATAAATTTGTACCAATGGTCCCGTATTTGTAGGTGCGTTTATCGTATACGTGATGTAACAAAGTGAACACTAGTAACAATAAACTTATGGACCAGGCAAGCATTTCACAAAACATCGAAGATTCTTGCTTTCAAATAAACGCATTTATTTAAGTACAGGACTAATCAGAGCACAAATACTTCCAAAAAACTCTACCTGCCAGAAGAGTTAAAGATTGAGAAGATGCACTAAAAATATGAAAATTGTCCTTTGTCGTATAATCTATCTTTAACAACTAATTTAACATCCTTTGATATCCTCGTTCAGACACTGCGAAGAATTTATAGCAAAAATTACATCTCTAAAGGAAAAGGTAGCAAAGATAATTAAAAAAATCAAGGCTCAAGTTATCCAATTAACGCTTTCAAATAATGCCCATAAAAAGTTTTCTATTTGCCCAATGATAAGGACAACATTCTGGTACAGCGGCAATATTTACGTACTATCAGAAAATTCTTCGCTTCTGAATATATCTACGATGATATCAATAATCATTGACACAGCCGCTCTTATGAAGCATCACGTAGTCACCTTTTGCCGCAATATATATATGATGGTGCGCCCATACTAAACATAACCTCAAAATTGGCATTTGATGTTTAATGCTTAGGAGTGCCCAAATTATTCAAAACTATGCAAAGAACAAAAAGCAAATTGAAACATAATTTAATTTATTTTTCAAATTATTGCTAACAATTAACAATTAAAGGTAACACTACAAGTATGTTATGTGTGATATTGGTGTACCATAATAAGTGTTGCGGCAAATGGTTACTAACTATCAGAAAATTCTTCGCTTCCGAATGTATCTACGATGATATCAATAATCATTGACACAGTCGCTCTTATGAAGCATGACGTAGTCACCTTTTGCCGCAACATATGTGATGGTGCGCCCATACTAAACATAACCTTAAAATTGGTATTTGATGTTTAATGCTTAGGATTGCCCAAATTATTCAAAACTATGCAAAGAACAAAAATCAAATTGAAACATAATTTAATTTATTTTACAAATTATTACTAACAATTAACAATTAAAGGTAACACTACAATTATGTTATGTTTGATATTGGTGTACCATAATAAGTGTTGCGGCAAATGGTTACTAACAACACGTTTCATAGGAGCGACCCCACCTTTCTTTCCATTCATAAACATTAAACGTCAAATGTCAATTTTGAGGTTATATCTAGTATGGGCACTCTATGACATATGTTGCGCAAATGGTTACTAACGTCATGCTTCATAAGAGCATCTGTGTCGGGTATTTTTGATCCCGCCGTACTATAAATGACAACTGTCCCCTTTCTCGTTAAATAAACATAGACTAATTATTATTGACTCTACACGATTCATACACCGATCCTCGTGAAACTCAACTATTCGATACAGTGGCGGAGATACGGCCTGGTCGAAAGGGTTTTTCAGGTTGAACTTCTACATCAGTGTATGTATTCGAATATTGTTTCTATTTTCGTATTTGTCAACTCAATATACACGAATAAGGTCACTTGCGATTTTCTGATTTGACGTTTCGTTTCCAAGATAAACAAGAAAATTTGTTTCATGTACATCATAGCGTACGCCACTGGATTCACTATTTCCGTCTGAAAATCTTTGAAGCTGAAAAATATTTAGCCAAAGAAAAAATTCCAAATAAGATTTTTCTGTAAATCAATTCGTTTCAGGGATACAGGGTGTTGTACATTATTATGCGTATTTGATTATCACACCTTACTTTTACGTTTTCTGTTTTATGTACAACACCTTGTATCTTTGAAACGAAACGATTTAAAGAAAAATCTTATTTGGAATTTTTCTGTGCCTGATGTTTTCCTCAACTTCACAGATTTTCAGATCGAAATAGTGAACCAGTGGAGTACGCTAGGAAATATATCAAATTTTCTTGTTTATCTTGCAAACGAGCATCACAAAATCGCAAATGACCTTATTCGTGTATATTGAATTCGTAAATAAGGAAATGGAAGCAAAATTCGAGTAGATCCAGAGTCGTAGAAGGTCAACCTGAAAAACCCTTTCGACCTGGTCATATCTCCGCCACTGTATCGAATAATTGAGTATTGCGAGCATCAGTGTATGACTCGTGTGGAGTGTGGGTAATGTACATAATATCAAATTGTCTGGGTATATAGTTCCTGACAAATCAAAAGAAAATGTCCCTTTTTTCAAAACTTCAGCACCCTGTATCTTGAAAATTGTAGTATTTGGACCATATGTTCATTTGACAAAATTAGCTTAATTTCACACACAGAATACGTCCTAGAAAGTTTGGCAGACATTTTTGAAATGTGGGGGAATAGTCTAAACGGAAGACTAGTGTCGTGGAACGTATATCGAATTTCATCAAAATCCAGCCGCTAATAACGGAGATATTAACGTTTTAAGTTGCTGGGAGCACGGGTAAGGGAAAAAATGCTTAAAACCGCCATATCTCGAGAACGGATGGCTTGAAATAATTTCAAGGTCATCTTAGAGTGGGGGAAATTGTCGGAAACTGAAGACTGTTGCCGGCGGACCTCGGAAGAGTCGAGGGCCGGAGAGTTGGGACAGGGTAACGGTAGACTCGCCGAAGTTGTGTCGCAGCCTAAGCTGTCTACCTTCCAGCAAGTGAGAGACGGTCTCTAGGAGACAGATGTGGTTATGGTTGAACGTTAAGTTCAACCAGGGAAGGTTAAGGGATTTCAAGAAATTGAATAGAGATTTCTAGGTAGTCATGGATTTGGGGCTATTGCAGGTGGGATTAGGATTGGGGACGCGGGTAAAGGAATCACGGCAGGTACGGTTGGCTGGGCGGGTGTGAGTAACTGGGCGGGTTTGTGGATGTGTATGTGTGCTGGTTTGGTATGTTTATGTGTAGGTTTTGTAGAGGTGGCGGAGCATGAGAGATGTAAGAATGTGTTGATGTGGAGGAAATGGAGGAGGCGTGTCGGATGGATGGTGGTGGCAAGGCGAAGGTGTGTGTGTAGGTTGGTGTAGGTGAACGGACGGCGTCGGTGGTTGGGGATACAACCGTGAGTGTTGCACTGTGGTTACCGTGCTTCATCATCACGACGGTTGTTAGTAAATAGAAATAAAGAAATAAAAAAAGAGACCCAATAGAAATGGAAGAAAACAAATGTTAAAATAAAACAAATTTAAAAACAATTCAATTCTTTTTATTAACTGCTGCTGCTGACCAACGTCGATCCTTGTGTTGGCGGTGTCCTGGATTCTTCTTTTATTCTTGTTTTCTTGCTGTCTTGCGGCTCTTGACCGTTGCCTGGACCGTTGGGCGTAAAATTAAGCTAGCTGACGCTAAGTACGATGTTACTCGTTCGGTTCCCAGATCTTGGAGTTGAATAGAACATAATTAATCGACATGTTTAAGATCTATATCCAGGTATTCTTATATATTTGAAACATCCAGCTGTTTCAGATATTACGACAAAAACAAAACTATACTTAATAAATCCCCTCTCTCCACCGCTGACTTTTTTCCAAAATGTAGTGAGCTGCAGGGCAAACAAAAAGAAGCTTAAATACGAAATTTGAAGTACGTACGTCTTAATTGCACTGAAGTGATCGTGGATACTAACATACATCCACACACATTCAATCACACTCTTACGCGCGTACATGCACACGCACACGCATACACACACACGCACACACACGCACACGCACACGTACAAGTACACGTACAAGTACACGCACACGCATAGGTGCACGCATAGACCTACGTTTACGCCCACGCGAACTACGCACCACCACACACACACAAACACACACACACACACACACACACACACACACACACACACACACACACACAAACACAAACACACAAACACACACACACACACAAACACACACACACACACACACACACACACACACACACACACACACACACACACACACACACACAAACACACAAACACACAAACACACAAACACACAAACACACAAACACACAAACACACAAACACACAAACACACAAACACACAAACACACAAATACACAAACACACAAACACACAAACACACAAACACACAAACACACCCACATACACACATACACACCTACATACACATACATACACACACACGCGCCACACACACACACACACACACACACACACACACACTCACTCACTCACTCACTCACTCACTCACTCACTCACCCACTCACTCACTCACTCACTTACTCACCCACTCATTCACTCACTCACTTACTCTCATTATGGTCTACGTTGGAGAAACTTTTCCAAATGTTGTAAAATGAGCGAAGAGGTCGATGTCGCGTTAGTAAAAAAAATTCGATCGCATAACTGTCTATACCTACATACGTACAGAGTGGCCCAACGAGAAGGTCGCACTCCTCTTAATGACTCTCCTGATGGATTTAGGAAAGAAATGCTCTAACACGACAACTTTGATTTCTAAGGGAAGACATTGTCGACTGAAACTCCATTATACAGGGTGATTCATAAAGACTATGCTACGTGTCACTTTTGATTTTTAAATGAAAACCTACTAGTTTTTATATCATTTTTGCTCCTTTCTAAAGTTTGCAGTAAATTCTATATAACATGACGTACCTATCTTCAACTGCATTGTATTATCGATTGGTTGAGACTTTAGGAAGCTTCGTACACTATTGTCTCTTTGGACATCGAACTAGAAATTCCTTTGCAATTATCTCTTCTGTCAATATTTATTAATACAGGACGATTCATAACGAAAATGTAACTAATAATTGCCTTAAAATAAAAAAGCTCAAATAGTAAGCAGAGAAATGAATTTATTAAAAAAAGAATTATCATAATAAGATTTGAAACTGGTGCCCGTTTTCCTCCATACAGTAATAAAGATTCTGCTCAAAACCGTTGCGAACATTTACCAGCGTATCTAAAGTTATTCTTCTGGAGTCATCTGTAATGTAGTATCGAAGATCTTCAAGACTATGGTTTCGATAAGTAAATTTTCCTTCGCAAATGTCCCCAAAGAAAAAAGCTATAAAGGACTAAGCCGAAACTTCGGTGGACTCTCAACTGGACCTCGTCTACGAATCCACTGATCAAAAAAATTAGTGTTCAAGAACTGACTTACACTACGTTGTCGAGCGGTACTCCATCATGTTGGAAATGCAGAATGTTTTCGTTTACGGGTATTGTTGATTAACCGTTGGCTCATTTCTTTGCAGAACTCCAACCTTCTATCATAACTGCCTTCATTATGTTCTTGTACAAGTGTTATCTGGTAAGGGTGAAATTTATGATCTTTCAGTATCTTTTGTATTGATGTGTGTGAAACTCCTAAATAAATAACCAGTTGGTGAGTGCTTTGGGTATTGTCATGTGCTATGTGTCCCAAATCAGATATTTCTATGGCATTGTTTCTCATCGTTCGTTCTGGATGGTGCCGAATATCATTCACAGATCCAGTGTCTTCAAATTTCCTTATTAATATTCATACATACTTATCGTTAATAGCTGTGTCTGGATGTAACTGATTAAATAAGTGGTCTGTAGTCATGGCAGAACTTCCATTTTCAAAGTTCTGTTATTTCTACTCTTTCTCAAATGGAAGACTTCATAATATTGATAGCAGTTCGATTTGAATTCAAACAAAGTGTAAGCTTACACTGACGTACTTTGACAGTGACTGCAAGGATTATTACTAGTTCGAAGGTATATAGAAACAATGGTGTACCAAGTTTCAAGTCTCAACTTATCAATAATACAATATTATCTGAACTACAGAAACTTAAATAAAATTAAAACGATCGAAGATAGGTATAGGATATGCGGTGGTCGAAAAAAAACCCGGATAAAAGACCGCCGGTAAAAAAACCCCGAAAAAAACCCCTAGGAAAATAGACCCCTACAAATAATTATAGATGGCTGTGAACAAACAGTTTTTAAATAATAAATACACATGCATTATTATTAATGATTCGCAATGCTTAGGGAGAGTTATAATAAAACTAGATATTTGCTTAAATGCTTATTGCATAATTATTATTGACAGAAATAAAACAAAATCTGTGAAACTTTTTAATAAGCGATCGAAGATTATGGATTTGAATTATTTCACTGGTTTTATCTTGATCTATACACGGCTTATACAAAAATATTTACACTTAAAATCTAATTAAACCTAATATTATGGCTTTTGTACAAAAATTAGTTTAATGGCATATAAGGTATTTAGCATTAGAAAGTAGTTAGGAATCAGTCAAATTTAATGGCAGCATCAAAAATGTAATGAAGTCATCGCATTAACAGGATAAAATAAAAAAAATAAAGAAAATACGTACCAAAAAAGTTTAAAAATTACATCAATATAATTATGCAATAAACATTTAAGCAAATATCTAGTTTTATTATAACTCTCCCTAAGCATTGCGAATTATTAATAATAAAACAAGTGTATTTATTATTTAAAATACTGTTTGTTCACAGCCATCTATAATTATTTGTAGGGTTTTTTTCCGGGGTCTATATTCCTAAGGGTTTTTTCCGGGAGTTTTTTACCGGTGGTCTTTTATCCGTGGTTTTTTTTCCGGAGGTTTCTTTTCCTAGTTACTACAAACTTGAAGAATGAGCAAAAAATGACATAAAACTACTAGGTTCCCATTTAAAAATTAAAAGTGAACGTAGTATCTTCTTTATGCATCACCCTGTATAATAAAGTTTTAGTTTTCCTAAGAAGTTAATACATTGCTTGCAATTTACATTGATTTATAATATAAAGATTTAATTTTATTTGCATCTTAGGTATTAATTGTCCATTCACATTGGACATTATTTCAGGATTGGATTGTCACCGCAAGAAAATTTATTCTAAATATCGTCATACATCATTAAGTATATTGTTAGGTCCCTAATTCAAGCCACTCACACGCTTACAATTGTAAATTGTCATATTATTTCACTTTACTAAAGGTTCAATTAAATGTCTAAAAATTGATTTTATTTTTTACACCAATCAGAAACTGTAGCGAATCTTTATGTAATCAATACACGTCGCGCATTCATCTGCAGATAATTTGTTGGTGGTAAAAACCGTCTAAAATTTTTGCTATAATAGAAACAAAAATTTCAACAATAGTTTAATAACGGAACCCCAATTTTTTTTCTTGAATAATAGAAAATAAGGTCGGTTTAGGTAAACTCAGGTAAAAAAAAGGCAAAATAATAAGTACGTCGACCTCTTATAGTAAAAGAACGAAGGGTTTAAAAGATAATACTGTGCTTGTGAGCGCTTTTCCCAGAAAGGTATAGACACCATTTATATCCCAATTCGCCAACTGTCGTTCAGTCATGCAATCCAAAAAGTAAAATACTTAACAGCTGCTCTGCGCTTTCACAATGCACAACAGCTTACAAAGTTTGGAACCTCGAATTTTTTTTTCTGTTAAATCAAGATTGACGGCCGAACAAATTACTTTTTGATTTTACAGTTACTTTTTTTAATAGAGAATTTCCGGATTGGGGTTGCTTTATTTTGTGAGGTATAATTTTATCACACTACGTAATTACGCTTAAAATTGATTCACATTTTGAAGAAAAAAACTGTAGATGAATCCAAAGTGATTTTTACACTTTTGAAAGTGATTAATAAAAAAAATAGGACTGTTATAATAAATATTTGTTAAAGCTTTCCTATAGTAAATTGAGAAAATGATCGTGTTTTAATTTTTTTAATAGGCAATTTTGTTTGATGTATCTTTCACGTTTTTAACTTATTTATTGATTGGTTTCTTTGAAGTCAAAGGTTTAAAAGTGATATTTTTTCTTAACTCAATTGACTCAATTTGTTCTGAAAAGAAGGCTCAATCATGAAAGCGTTGATTATCAATATAACGAATAATTACCGTACGGTCTTCACTCACAATTTCAATACAATTTCATTTTCGATTACGTCCAAGCAGTTTATTTTAATTTGTTATGTATATAGGAAGACACGTCTCATATAAACATATGATTTTGTATCTATAGAGTACATAATACAAGTTCTATCATTATTCATCCCGTAATTTAATAAAGGCAGACAAAACGGTTTAATAAACCTTACTTTTCTTTTCTAAACTTCATTTTCCTTTTTGATGTAGTTTTATGAAATTATGTAGTTCCATTCAATCTTAAGCAACAAATTAATTTTTTTTTTCTAACTGGGTTGTTTGTTTATGTATATTACTTAAACTCTCTTTTGTAAATATTATAATGAATATATATATATATATATATATATATATATATATATATATATATATATATATAATATGCATAAAGAATATATATACACTTAATTTAAATGGAACCAGTGTAAGTATCCTGGCTCTTATTAAGTTTAGTAATAAAAATGTTATAGCGCCGATCTCATCAGGACTTAGAAGAGCATCTAAAAAAATAGTTTCACCCTAAATAGAGGAAAAAATCCAAATAGATGGACCGTGAACTCAGCTAGTATTGTTAAATGGAACCCTAAATTATTTATTATTATTATATTGTCATTGTTGAATGATAATAAAACTAGTATTGTTAAATTTTATTGATAATTATATTGATGTGATTTTTAAACTTTTAAAAAGTGAATATTTATACTTTTTACTTAAATTATTCTGTTAAGACTGTTAATATTAACAGATAACTGTAAGGTTTGGGACATAAATCAAGACTTCTACTATCTTTTACTTCATACTTTTGCATTATACTATTGTTTACAACAAATATGGTTATCAATTTTAGCAAAATTTTGTAAATGACCATAAACTTTTGTTTTTAAATGGAACACCCTGTATTTTATCATGTTATCGTGTTATGTTTTTAATTCTCTTACTTTTTTATTAAGCATGTATTATACCTAACGTTACGCGTTCTCGAAATATTTAAGATTCGTTGCAAAATTAATGACAATTGTGAAAAACTGGACGGTCTATACAAAAGTAATAAAGCAAACAAAAGAATTTGTATTTGAAAAATCATAAATTATTGAGAAAATTATAATAAGTTATAACTAAATCAAATGCTCGATGTGTCCACCATTTTCTTGCAAACAGGTGTGAATTCTCCTCAAAAAAGAATCTTCAACATTTCGCAGCATATTTTGGTTAACCATTTGAAATGCATTCCGTATTTTAATTTTCATATCTTCTTTGGTGGTAGGAGATTCTTGGTATACTAAGCTTTTAATATAACCCCACAGGAAAAAATCTAATTTTGTCAGATCAGGAGTCCGATCTGGCCATCCTACTGGCCCTCCTCTCCCAATCCATTTATTGGGAAACGTTCTGTCTAGATGTTCTCTAACAATGCGACTATGGTGGGGATGTGCACCATCCTGCTGAAACCACATCCTTTGACGTATGTCTAACGGAAATTCTTCAAGGAGCGGAAACTCATTTTGAAGAAATTCAAGATAGGTTTGACCATTAATGTTTCTTTCAAAAAAGTAAGGTCCAATTATATGGTTCCCTACTATCCCGCACCACACATTCAAAGACCAGCGATGCTGATGATCTATTCTTCTAATAGCGTGGGGATTTATATTGTCATAATAATGGAAATTATGCCTGTTCACAAAACCATTTTTGTGAAAGGTTGCTTCGTCGGTCATCAAAATGTGTTTAAAGGAATCATTGTCCTGTCCTAATCGTTCCAGTGCCCACTGGGAGAATTCCAATCGTCTTTGAAAATCATTTGCATTCAGCTCTTGGACTAGTTGAAAATGGTATGGATGAAATTTATTTTTTCGAATAATCTTGGAAACACTAGTTTGACTAATACCTAAATCAGCACTGAGGTTTCTTGTGCTAACGTTTAGATTTTCCACTACACTGGTTACTACCACAAACACGTTTTCTTCGTTTATAACCCTTTTTTCTCGTATTTTTCTTTCGTATTGTACAAGTTCTGTTCTTTCAAATCTTTCTTTGAGTTTTTCAAATATCCTTGGATCAGTATGCCAGCGGTCAGGAAATCGTTGTTGATAAATTCTGGAAGCAAGAAATGAATTTCTTTCACCTTCGCCCAAAGCGTAGACCATGTCAATACATTCATCTTGTGAAAATTTCATTTTTCACACTAAACTGAGGAACTAGTGAATGACGATTTAGCCGAACGTCAGGAATTATAAATCGCAGGCCTACTTTTTACACGTATTGCCATATTATAAAATTATGATTTTAAAAACTCGAATAAGAAGTAAACCTTTGTCCATTAGTGTTTATTGGACCATATTGTCAACAAGACATTTACGATTTGTAAATATTTAAAGCAAAAGTCATGATTACTTTATTAATTTTGTAACACATCTTAAATATTTCGAGAACGCGTATCGTTAGGTATATTACATGCTTAATAAAAAAGTAAGAGAATTAAAAACAGAACACGATGACATGATAAAATACAGGGTGTTCCATTTAAAAAACAAAAGTTATGGTCATTTCAAATTTGAAAAAATTGACCATATTTTGTAAACACCCAGTATAGTATAATCAGGAAGTATAAAGGTCAAAAGATAGAGTAAGGTCCTGTTTACCCGTCTGCCAAACCTTACAGTTCTACTGTTAATATTAAAGTCTTCAGAATAATTTAAGTAAAGGTATAAATTTTCAGTTTTTTAAAGAACAAATGCTCTAACTTGGCAACGCCACAAAATAAATTTAAAAACGAAGTACCGTTTTTTAGCATTCAACAAGATAAATAATAATAAAATTAAATAAATATAGGGTTCTATTTAACAAAACAAAGCTGAGTTCGGTCCTGCAATTATGGAACACTATAGGGATGAAACTATTTTTATTCGATGCACATCTAAGGCTGATATAGATCGGCGCTATAACATTTTTTTAAATTTTTAATAATAAAGCCAGGATCTTCCGACGGCGCACTAATGACACCCTGTATATATATACAGGGTGGCCCAATAGTACGTGGGCGGAAGATTGTGGTTTATTAAGGAATATTTCTAAAGTTTGTTGATGCGATGTGGCGGAGTATCCTTAATGCTACAAACCTAAAATATTTTCACTTGTATCGCAAAGTTCATACAGGACGATTTATATCAAAGTTACATTTTCTTTCCCCTGTATATTATTGCATATTTGGATTCCTTGGTCAATTCTAGTGCGACTTTATGTATCACACATAGTACCTAAAACGAATCGTTTAGCCGTAATTCATCATTTTTACAAAAAAGTAGATGTCTGAAAAAGACTAAATATTGCTGTGATCATAAAACTTAGAAGGCCACGACTCTGCGATGTTACTAGACATGAAATTTACTAGCGTAAACCGAATGGCCAATTTCGAATTCTTCTTGTGTTTACAGAAACTACTTTGTCGATTTAGAAAATTTCAATCAATGGTAACTTGATTTTTTCAAATAGAAGGGTCATTTTTGCATCAAATGCCGAATTTTTTACGTTTCTAACAATACAAATTAGTTGGTATCTATCTTCTGTAGATTTCTTTTAATTTCTTAATTTCTGATTAATTTAATGTATTTTTCAACGTTTCCTTAGTATTATCTTGGAAAGTAAACCAGAAACGATTCACATTATAAAACATTATTTATTAAGTAGAAAATTTCATTCTTGCTGATTTGCCCTGCTCGTTTTCAAACCCCGAAACACAAATTACTTGCTATTTAACTCAAACGGTTCTCGAGATAATATCATTTTTCTTGAAAAATTCGAGCTTTTCGTAATTTTCTGAAGTAAATTGATTTGTTTCAAAGGAAAAATCAAATTGGTCTCACAAATTTTAATTAATAAATTTAACAATTGATGGTAAAATGAAATGAAACTCTCAAAAAACTGAACTATTAATTTTCTATTCGAATAATGCTCCTCCTTTTTCCGCACAGATTTCAATGCGAGCTCTGAATTCATTGAAACTGCACCTTATTTCTTCGATTGAAGGGACTGGACAGCATTCCGTATCCTATTTTTCAATTGCTCTTCATCATTGTCTAATGGCTCACTGTACACAATTTGTTTTAAACGACCCCACAGATAAAAGTCCATTATTGTGAGATCAGAACTTCTCGGCGCCCATAAAATGGGACCATTTCTTCCTATCCAGTTATCATGGAACTCTGTATTGAGCCACTGGCGAACAGTACCGGCATAATGAGCAGGGTACCCATCGTGCTGGAAGAACATTTCAATTTGGTAGTTCAATGGCAATTCATCCAGTTTATCAGTTAAAAAATTTTGCAACATTTCCAAATATGAATAACGGTTTAAATTTTGATCAAAGAATATGGGCCAATAATTCCATGGTACGAAACCGCACACCACACATTAACTTTTTTCAAACATTGTCTGCGACTAGCAATTCGGAAGTTTGGATTCGTCCTACTCTAGTAACGGCAATGTTGGGAGGAAACGACTCCGTTTGTTGAAAAGGTCGATTCATCGGAGAACATTATTCGTTTATGAAAATTTGAATCTTCCAAAACTCTATTGCCCATTTCCAAACAAAAATCCAGACGTTTGGCTTCATCACCGTTCTCTAAAGTTTGCCTAAATTGCGGCTTAAATGGTAAAATTTTGTTCTCCATGAAGATGCTTTGTAAATGAGATTTACCTATCCCAATTCGTAGTGCCCTCCTTCTTAAAGACAACCTTGGAACTTCTGTTGTGGAATGAACGGCGAGAACAGTAGCAGGATCTTCTTCATCGAACAACTTCTTTGGCTTCTTTAGGTTTAAAACCGAGCCTGTTTGAAGGAATTTAGTTACCAAGTTTTTTGCTCCGGCATTCGAAATGGCAACCTCCGGGTATTTTTGGTTGAATTTTCTGATAACAACTCGGTAGCACTCTTCCCCCAGTTCCGTACCATTGAATTAGATAAATTCTTTGTTGTAAAGTAAACATTATAGCATACAAATCATCAAGAATGAAATTTTCTGAGAAATCAAAAATAAGAGAATTTTCTCTTTAAAGTCGATCCGGGGACATACTTATATATATATATATATATATATATATATATATATATATATATATATATATATATATATATACAGGGTCCAAATAGTGCGTGGGTGGAAGATTGTGGGTTTATTAAGGAATATTTCTAAAGTTTGTTGATGCGATGTGGTGGGGTACCCTTAAAGCTACAAACCTAAAATATTTTCACTTGAATCGCAAAGTTTATACAGGGCGATTTGTATCAAAGTTACATTTTCTTTCCCTTCTATATTATTGCATATTTGGATTCCTTGGTCAACTTTATGTATCACACAAAGTACCTAAAACGAATCGCTTAACCGCAATTCATCATTTTTACAAAAAAGTAGATGTCTGAAAAAGACTAAATATTGCTGTGATCATAAAACTTAGAAGGCCATGACTGCGATGTTACTAGACATGAAACTAACTAGCGTAAACCGAATGGCCAAATTCGAATTCTTCTTGTGTTTAGAAAAACTACTTTGTCGATTTGGAAAATTTCAATCAATGGTAACTTGATTTTTTCAAATAGAATGGCCATTTTTGCATCAAATGCCGAATTTTTTACGTTTCTAACAATACAAATTAGTTGGTATCTACCTTCTGTAGATTTCTTTTAATTTCATAATTTCTGATTAATTTAATGTATTTTTCAACGTTTCGTTAGTATTATCTTGGAAAGTGAACAAGGAACGATTCACATTATAAAACATTACTTATTAAGTAGAAAAATACATAAACACAAAAAACAAAATTACTAGTTAAAATAAAAATAAAAATTATTTTAATAAATGTTCAAAATGTATATCACCTTATTTTTAAAAAAAATTTAATTCTGCGACGAAAATAAATGTTTAACACAATTTAACATTACTGGGTTAATAGTTACAAAAACGTTTCGGGTTCTATTTTTTGAATCTTTCGCAGTGGTTGTTAGTTCAGCATACACGTTTTCCTTGCTGTATCCCCACAAAAAGAAATCAAGCGGGGAAATATCTGGAGGTCTCGGTGGCCATCGTGTTGGTCCATTCCTTCCTATCCACTTTGCAACAAATGCATTATTAAGCCATCCACTTACAAGGAGTCCAAATAATTTATTATCGAGGAAATTCAAATACAATTTCGAAGAAAAAGGGATCAGCAACTGAAGTACCGAATATGCCTGCCCAAACACTAATCGATCACTTCTCTTGGCTATGAACTCGGAAACAGTGAGGGTTTTAATCTGAACAATAGTGAAAATTGGGCTGGTTAACGGTGGAAGGTGCACTAATCTGTAAACATTATCTTATCCAAAAAATTGTACATTTTCATTTAACTTTTGTTCTACCCAATTGCAAAGATTAATCCTGTTTTGAAAATCGGTCTCTTTTTATTTTATTTTCTAATTTAGCTCGTAATTTTGTTTTGTGTTTGTGTGTTTTTCTACTTAATAAACAATGTTTTACAATGTGAATAGTTTTTGTTTATTTTCCACAGGTTACTAGATAATACAAAATAAAAATAGAAAAATACAGAAAATTAATCTGAAATTGTGAAATTAAAAGGAATCTACCGAAGGTAGATACCAACTAATTTATATCGTTAGAAAGATAAAAAATTCCGCATTTGATGCAAAAACGAAAAAATGGCCGTTCTATTTGAAAAAATCAAGTTACCATTGATTGAAATTTTCTAAATTCCCTAAACACAAAAAGAATTCGAATTTGAGAATCCGGTTTACACTAGTACATTTCATGTATAGTAACATCACAGAGTCATGATCTTTTTTGTGTTCTGTTTTGTGATCACAGCGATATGTAGTTTTTTTCAGACACCTACTTTTTGTAAAAATGACAAATTGCGGCTAAACGATTCGTTTTAGGTACTATGTGTGATACATAAAGTCGCACTAGAATTGACCAATGAATCCAAATATGCAATAATAAACAGGGGGTTCCATTAAAGAATCTAACTTTGATATAAATCGCCATGTATGAACTTTGCGATTCAAGTGAAAATATACAAGCAGACCAAAACCCCATATACTATATATACGTATGTATTCATACAGTAAGTACACACTATATTATTTATATCTTTCTTGACTCTGTCTATATTTCTTCTTCTTACTTCCTTACGTGTCGGTGCAGTAGACATATAACTATCCGGTAGTAGGATGATACCGTTAGTAGCGAATGCTACATCGTCCGGGGCACGATTTGGCTAGTAACCAGTCTGTCCGCTATGGTATTCCTCAAAGGAACAACACAATTGCCATGGATCGACCTGGATACAAGGGGAGGTCAAGGTCGAAACAGACAGGCCCCATTGCTGAGGACTGTGCAAGGAATGAATGGCGAGTCGGTACGTGGAATGTTAGACGTATGCATGGTAAAGAATTTGAAATTGCGAATGTAATGTACGAAAGGCAGTTTGATATTCTGTGTGTATCGGAGACAAAACTCAAATGAAAGGATGCTGTGAAGATAGAGGATGGCAGCCTAGCACTATGGTCAGGAGTTGAGACTGAAATGCATGGCGCAAAAGAGGTTGGGGTTATAGTAAGTGAAAGAGCGAAAAGGTGTGTTAAACAGTACGAATTGACATCTCACCGGGTAATGTGCGTTAGAATAAAAGTAGAACTTCGAAGAATTTTTCTTATTGCATGGTATGCAGCGGTGAATGAGAAAGAGACCAAGAGTGTGAGAATGATGTAGAGAACGTGTTCACTGTATATAAGCTAAACGAAAGAGTGATGATATTGGGAGATATGAACGGATGGGTTTGTACAGAAAGAACATACAGAACGCATTCTAGGAAAGTTCGGGAATCAAAGAGTCAATGAGAATGGTGAATCCCTGGTGAACATCTGTGTAGAGAGAAGCCTGTTTGTATCTCATACGTTGTTTAAACATATAAATGAGCATATATACACATAAAAAGAGGTGAATCTAAAAGAATGATTGACTTGATAGTGTATGATGAATGATTTAGAAAACTGATGATAAACACAAAAGTAATGCGCGGATCGGACACTTTTTTGTTTGTATCGAGAGTGTATTTAGGGCAAAAGTCGGTCTGGAGAAAGAAAGCAAGCGTAGTGCAAACGTCTAGAATTAGAGTAGGCAAACTAATACGTAATGGGGCGAGAATGAAATACGCAGATGCTGTGAGTAAAGAGTTGAATGTCAATGAAACAGTGTGGAACGAACAAATAAAATATACTGACGTTGCAAGTGCATGGATAAGATAGAAAAACTGTGTGGTTAATTGTGCAGTGCGGATATGTGGAAGAGTGATTGTAGGTAGACAGAAAAAAATGTGAATGATGGAATGAATCGGTAAAAAGGCAGTAAGAAAAAAGCTGCGTACATGGAAACGATTACTGCAACAAATTAGACTGAGAAAAAGCGATTGTATGAGGTCTACAGATTAAGAAACAATGAAGCGAAGGAGGTTGTGAGAAGAAGTAAAGAGTAAGTGATAGCTGTGAAAGGAGAGAAAATGAAGGGAAACAAAAAACTCTTCTGGAAATGGGTCAAACATACAAAAAGGTAGCCCAAAACAGAACGCTGCAGGAGTGGTGAATACGAGCAACTAAATAGTATGGGACAATTGTGAAGTGAGAAATGCTAGCAAGAATATTTCGGAAAGCGTACAGCAGTGAGGAAAGTAAGACTGAAGGGTTTGAATGAGGAAAATGTAGAAGGAATGGTGAATGAAACTGAGAAGGATATTGCATAAATGAGGTAGAGAAAACGGTGGGAAGTTTGAAAAACGGTAAAGGAGAGGCGTAGATGAAATCACTGGTGAAATGCAAAAGTATGGAGGTGCAAACCTTATACGAAGATTGGTGAATTATTCAATGTATACCTTAAGTGTGGAAAAGTGCCGAGGGATTGTAACAACACGATCATTGTGCTACTGTATAAGGGTAACGGGAACATGAGTGATTGTAAGAACTACAGGGGGCTAAGTTTGATCAGTGTACCTGGTAAAGTATTTGGAAGAATACTGATTGATAAAGTACGACAAACTACACAAACTAAGATTTGGGATGCCCAGGATGGCTTCATGCCAGGGTGAGGATATGTTGATCAGATGGTTGCTCTCCAGCAAGTGATCGAAAAGTGTTTAAGTATAAAAAGGTAGCTGTATTGTGCGTTTGTAGATCTGGAGAAATCGTACGTCAGAGTGAATAGGGAGAATCTGTGGGAAATATTAAATAAATATGGCGTAAATAAAAGTCTAACAAACGGAATAAGAGCAGTATGCAACGGTAGCTGGGCATGTGTTAGGGTGAGAAGAGGCGTGAGTGAATACCTCAATATTGGGCAAAAAGTGCGACAAGGCGGTGTGGTGTTACCATGGTTCTTCAATGTATACATGGATAAATGAATTAGGCAAGCATGTATTGATACAAATGGTGTAAAGGTTGTTGACGTAAATGTACGAGTTCTGATGTATGCAGATGACACAGTCTCATTAAGTAACAGTGCGGATGAGCTACAAACTGATTGGAGGTTTCATACAGTCTGTGAGAGCATGGACCTAAAGGTAAAGGTGAACAAAACCAAAATTGTGGCATTCATTTGGAAAGGAGGGTAGAGTACTTACTCTGTAAGATGAAATTGTGGAACAAGTGGATGAGTTGGTATATCTGGGTATAATGTTTACTGAAGACGGTACAATGGATGGCGAGATTGATCGAAGGGTCAATACTGGAAGGAAAGTGATTGCAAGTACGTGGACGCTAATGAGAAACGAAAGCATGAGCCTAGTTGCGAAACGAGAAATCTATAATTGCGTGTTTGTCCCGTCAGTACCGTATGGAAGCGAGACATGGGTATGTCAAAGCACGAAAGAAAAATAAATGCCATGGGTATGAGATGCCTGAGAAGCGCATGTGGTAAAACGAGAAGGGATAATATAAAAAATGAGTGTGTAATGAAGGAGTGTGGGGAGGAAAAGACGATTATGGATAGGTATAGAAGTAGCACACTGCGTTGGTTTGGCCACATTGAGAGAATGAACAACGCAAGATTAACGAAGCAAATATATGTGGGCGAGGTTAGAGATAAGGCCGGGGTTGGTAGGCCACGTAAAACTTGGCTGAATGCAGTAAAATGTATGATAAAAGAACGAAAGGAGTTTTAAAAATAAAAGGACAATGTATGAATCTTGCGCAACCTAGGGAGGAATGCAGAAATAGGAAAGCATGGAGAAAGATTATATTATATTATGTTATGTTATGTTATGTTGTTATGTTATGTTACGTTACGTCACGTTACGTTACGTTACGTTACGTTACGTTACGTTACGTTACGTTACGTTACGTTACGTTACGTTACGTTACGTTACGTTACGTTACGTTACGTTACGTTACGTTACGTTACGTTACGTTACGTTACGTTACGTTACGTTACGTTATGTTATGAAAATAATAACGCACGTATGAAAGTAACAAAACGATTATTCACATACCAAGTTTGTATCTGTCACAGCAGTTGTTTGTTTCAAATAAGATGTCGTAGTAGTGCAACAATGGAGTGTATAGAACAAAGATCGGTAAATAAATACTTCTAAAAAAGGGCATGACTCCCACCCAAATTGATGAAGACTTGGTAATCACTTTAGGGGAGCGTGCTGTTAATTACGGTTCTGTGGAACGATCGTGCCGTGAATTTAAATGCATAAGAACGGCTTGCAAAAATGTACATGCTGGTCCAGCATTAACAGTTACAACTACAAAAACATCCACAAAATCGATGATCTAGTAATGCAAGACAGAATAGTCATTGTGAGGGAAATTGGCCTTTCGTATCACTCTGTGCATAATATAATACGAGAACACTTGGGCATGAAAAATTGTCCGCAAGATGGGTCCCACGAGGGTTAACCGAAACTCAAAAACGGTGCCAAGATGTGAGTTGTAAACGAGTTTTGACACAATACAGACAAAATCCTTTTTGGATAAATTTGTAACGATGAAAGAAACATGGGTCAATCACTATAATCCAGAAATGAAAATGCAAAGTACGCAGTGTAAGAATCGTGGTTCTCCACCTCCTCGAAATTTCAAACCTCAGCCAACAGTCGGAAAAGTACTGGCAAACGGGAGCTAGCTACAATAACAGGCAACAACTACGCTAGCTTAATATCAAGATTACGCGTTGCTCTAAAAAAAAGTCTTGGCAAATTAAGGTGCGGAGTGCTCTATCAACAGGACTGTGCGCCTGCCACACTTCTTGTATTGATAGGGCACCCCCGTATTCGACGGATCTGGTTACCACCGGCCATAGAGTGTTTCCCAAACTCAAGGAAAACAATTTTCAGGCAACAAAGGAGTGGTTCGTAGAGGTTGAATAATCCTTCTTCCACGAAGCTGTCACAATCCTGGAGCACCGGTGGTTTTTTTCTTATTTCTTATATGTATATATTTACAGGCCAATAACGCGAAGCTCCCGTTATCAACAGTTTTATTCTGTCAACCTTCTAGACAAATATAAAATTATGTATGATAATCAATTTGAGTTTCGTAATGGAAAATACACTGAAGGTGCTCTAGTTAGTGTAACATGAAAATTTGTAGTGGACTAGACGACTCTGAATATATTCTGGATATCTTTGTAGACCTTGCAAAAGCATTTGATACAGTAAACTAATATTTTATGTTGCACAAATTATACAGATATGGTATTCGAGGTAAGTGTCTTGAACTGATCCAGAGCTATCTGAGTGACCTATCACAAAAGGTTACAATAAACGGTACAAGCACCGATCAACTGTCTGCCTCATATGGTGTACCACAAGGCTCCGTTTTACGCCCTACCTTATTTATAGTTTATCTAAATTATTCATTAAGTACAACTCTTCAATCAGCCGATTTAAACTTTTACGCAGATGACATTGTTATTATTATTAAGTTATCCATTTCAGATCTTTGTCTAATTCTAACATAAACATAATTATAATATTACCTGATAATAACCACATTTCTGTAGACTATTTTTAAACATATTTTATTAAATGTACTGGTTATGATCTTAATATGGATAAAGTAGAAGACATAGACATTACCAACCAAACAAAACTGTAATGAAGCGTCACGTAGACGTGCTAAAGTTGTAAAACTGAATAATGTAAAATATCTCGGTGTACAATTAGACTATCATATAAGGTGGGACATACATATTAATATCCTAGAAAGACACTCGTGCATGATAACGTTCAATGGAATATGTCAATCAGCGATCAAGTACGGTATATTTTTTGGGTTTTACTGCTACAAAATATTTGAATCAGCTATACACTACAACAAAAACTATTTCTCAGTGTATAACCATTTACATTTTACATTAAAACATTAACATAAGTCTAAATTATAACACATTAGTAAGGTTGAGATATACTTTCATTGTCAAACTTTTCAATTTTATTCTAAAATCTGTTTATCAAACCGGAAACTTGACAAGAATATTCATCAGTAGATATTTAAGGTATCAAGTTGTAATCAACTTTTATTCACTACTTTTATATACACTGCAGATTTGTGATTATTATTCCAGTGCAGGATTTACAAGCTACAAGCCCTTTTGGTAGTCGAAAACTGTTGGTTTTTGAATAAAATCACCAGTAAAAGCATTGGTACACCATCATTTCACCCATGACATCTTTTCATTGGCTGACTCGGTAAACAAAGTCAGTCTTTTCTAGAATTATTTGCATCAAACACATGTTTTAGTGATCCTGAAAAAGATATGCCATTAGTCATTCATACGCTATCAAACCAATTTGTTTGAGATACAAGCTCTTTGAATCGATAATCAATATTCTTAACTCCAATAAGGCGACTGGCCCAGACGGTATACTAGCTTTTCTCTTAAAGACCAATCCTATCTCAACTCTATTCGATCTCTACGTTTTCTGGGGAACTTCCTTGAACATGGTAGTTAGCAAATGTTCAAAATGTTTCAAAAAAAGGCGACAATACCAATTCCTCTAACCACCAACCAACTTCCATCATCTCTATTTTGTCTAAAGTCATGGAAAAATCCACAAACCATTGACTACTGTTTTCCTTGAATCTAAAAAAATTTCTTGGTGACCACCTCTTTCTTTCATATGTGACCTAAGTTTGGAACAATGGAGCAATACATTAGAAGGATCCGTTGAAAAAGTTGAAACGGAGATTTTTTTATTGCTTATTGAAGTTATTAGGATGTTTATAAATCCCACTAGCTTCACGTTTAAACGAACATAATAATGAGTTCTTCTTGATAAATACTCGATGTTACTAAATTGAACGTTATGATTTAAGTTATTTAATGCATGGCCAGTTATGTCAGATTTCTCTGGTTTGATCTACAACATCGCACATGTATAATATCAAATCTACCTTTTGTGGTTCCAATGTATACTCTTTCACCAGAACATGATAAACAATGCACCCCAGAAGCTAATAATGAATTTCAAGCATCTTTAGGCGATTTTAAATGTTTCTTGGTCTCTCTGGTAAGTTTCGCTCGATCCACTAGAGGTTTAATTACATTAATCTTTTAACGTGGATGATGGTTAGATATTTTTCAGTATGTGTAGGTATTTGCTAACTCTGATAGAAAGAGATATTATTTGTTTTAGAAATTAATATGTCTAAAATTCTAATTTGAATGCTTGGATGAGTACCATTTATAGAATCTAAAAATGTATTTAGCGCTACTTCTCCATGTGTCTAAATAACAAAAGTATTGAACGCTTTTTAGTGCATGTCTTAGAGATTTATCAAAATTTTCAGTGTAAAAGCAGGTACCTCGTGACTGAGAGGCTTCCCATAGCTACACCATCAAGTTCTTAATAAAATTCATTATTCCACTGTAAGTAAAGTAAGTAAATGTAATCCATATATTCAATGGTCCTTTTAAAGGAACTCTAGTAAAGAATGAAACGTCAGAACTGACCATAAAGTTACCTTCTTGCATATCAAAATTACACATTTATTCAATGAAATGAGCAGAATTCTTAATGTGATGAGGTTTTTCCTAAATGAGACTGTAATAAAAATGTAAGACGTTTCGCAATATTACATGTAGGAGAATCGATTGCGCTAACAATTAATCTTCGGTAGCACAGCGTTTTGCGGAAGAGCTTTTGAGCTACTAGCACAGCTACTTGTTTCTTCAGTTATTGATAATACCTTTTTCTAATGGTAATACAATTAGCGTGCCTTTCGTTTAAGATCCAATAAGACACTTTGTAATGGGAGGATAAATTACATTTGAGAGGTTTTACTTGGTATGTTTACGGTCGAAAATGGCAGTAGGACCGAAGTAGTTCTAGAGGAGTGGGTGTATTTCTAATTTTAGCTGTTAAGATAGCTTATCATACGGAAGATACAATAGGGGTTGTCATAAATCGATTGGGTTCCAGGTGTTTATAAATATCCAAATAGGGGACGAAATACCTAATTACGAAAGTTCACAGCCAGTCTAAATAATCAAACACTCGTTTACCTTTATCGTAAATACAGGTGAGTCCGTGAATAAAAGTTGGTACGCTGAATCCTGAAAATCTACAAAATAATATTGCACTAACTAGCAAAATAATGCCGTGCTACAAAGACAACAGTTGATCGTTCATTGATTTATTTACTTTATAACTACGTTACGTTACAATTTAAAATGTATAGCCAAATAAAATTATACCAACCAACTCAAAAACTAAAGTACTTACTCAAGAATTCTTTCTCAAATTGTTACGTTAGAATTGTACGAAAATATTGAAAAGTAATCGAACGTTGTCCCTAATTGTGTAAATCAACAATAACCGCGAACAAATAAATTACTCGAAAACTTGAAGGTAAACAGATTATCTGATCTTTTAAATTTCGTTCAAACGTAATTAATATTGCAATATAAACTGAATTGATATCTGGAGGTTACTTAAAGGTGACTTAAACAAAAGATATATTCATCTGTCCGATAAATACAATAAAAAAAACACTTTATTACGATTGTCAACAACACAACGAAATGAATGTACGGAAGTGATTATCTTAGTTTTGATCAAGCCCTCACATCAATTGGCCTCTCTTAATTTCCCCTTTTCTTTGCACACACAATTAGTGTACATTTGTGAGGATGGACCTCCAGCAAGTGATACGAGGATAGGATAGTTCACCTGTAAATACTTTCAATGCCGGTCTCCGACGTTGCAATCGCACCTGAATGCTTTTCAATTGATAAACACCATAATGAATTATGAAAGTTGGTTTACATCAGAACACAATGCTTGACTTCTGTTTTATTTGTTTATACTGCATATGAGTTTTTATATTTACACTTCACCCTTTATCCTCTAACTATTTATGTACAAATTTCTTGAACCAAAGCTACAGTTACACAAAAACTTAATTAAGCGTTCTGTTTACAGCGGTTTTCTGTTTATTGAGCTAGCCGTGAACCTGACTGTACCAAAGTTCGTGAATTAGCCATTTAGATCTCCGCACTATTGCGAATTTAACCTAAGACAAGAGTAGCACCAATTTTCTAACACTAATCCCTACTCTAAGGATGCTTAAACTATGTCTCTAAGGACAGACGATACTTTACGATAAAATATTACCGAGGTACCGAAACGTAATTCACTACTTCGAACGCCAACGCGTTCAACTGTACCCTATGGCAGCTATGACTAAAATCATGTATGTATGTAACTTTCGATAATGAACCTTACACTAACGTATATGGGATTCAAACTCTCTGTCTTTAGACTAAATATCTAAATATCCCTGCAAACTGCAAACTTTCTTGTTTATGTATTTAATTTGACATTTGTCATCAAATATTACAAAATTTAATTTTTTTCTAATTTTATGTTAACATTTTGTTCGCAACATGTGCGCTGTCACATTTTTGGTGCTCGGCCTTATATTTTATCCTCCGGCTACGCCTCGGGTAAAAAAGAACGGCCTCGCACCAAGAAATGTGTAAACAGCGCACTAGTTACGAAAATAACTATTTACTGAAAGAGGAATACCAACGTGTGGAAATGAAAATAATTTAAAAAAACTTCAATTTATAAATGAGACAACCAAAATAAAAACATGTATATCATTCACAGGATTGGGATTCTAAATATTAATTTGTGTGGGTGCGTGCGTACGCGCAATTTTTTAAGTTAACATCTATATGTCTATTAACCTCTATCTGACATGAAGTTTTAAACGTCCATCTGACATAGATTATTTTTTTAATTTTTACAATGTTGCCTATTTTCTGTATGAACGTATTAAAGAAAAGGTTGCATAATTACCCTAAAAATATTACTATTAAATTATTTAATTTCTTTGAATTTCCATTTTGTAGGTTGGAAGGTCCTTGTGTTGCTTCGCACCACATATTTGTAAATCCTTTAATGCATTTGTTGGTCAAAATAAGAATCCTATGTCATGTGATATTTATTGTGAACGAAATTAAGCATTGTACAGTCGTACAGGATAAAGGTGGAATTTTTCAAAAACGTGATGTTGCTAGTGCTCGATCTAAGTGAAAGCAATTGTGGCTTTGGGTTGAAATAATAAGGTCACAATTTAAATTTTCATGTATTGGGATAAAACACGTGACAAGGCTTTCTATTTTGTGCTTTGTGATTATAAGGTATTAAAGGTTTTGATGAATAATTTTATGTAACAGAAGGTACTACGACTACATACTTCATTGTGATATTAAAGGAAAATCTTAATTTATTCATTGCGAATATTTACAAGGTTTTAAGCATTTCAAATATCTCGATGTCTGATGTTAAAATTCTCTAGAGGTAAGTTTGGTTGCCTGTCACAGCGAGAAAAAGGGTATTCGTTTATTGATAATGGTTGTTAGGTAAACCACATTAACAATGATGTCCATTATTTTGACATATCAAAAACCTTGTTATCAAAAGAAAAGCAACATATCAGCATCTAATACAATAAGCTTTTTTTCGTTTTTAATTACCCTTGTACTTAATACTTTTGAATAAAAGTTTTTAGATACATATTTCAATTGTTGCTGACCATTAATAGATGCATTATCAATGTTCAAGTTTATTTTGTAGCATCAAGTACGGACGGTTTGCTACTTTACAGTTCTTCACACCGTTTGGTGCGACAAATAAATTATTTCGTAAATATAAAATGTTAGCTGTGATTTAAAAACAAAGCAATGAAATATGAAACAATATCCATAAAAGTCATTATTAAAATTATACTCATTATAAGCATACTTGATACCAACTTATCTGAAAACTTCAAAACATCTAATAGCACATCATCGCTTCTAAAATTCAGAAAGAAAATCAGAAACTCAGAAGTTTAAAGTAATTTCGGGAAATCTAAAATAAAATCATAAAACCTAACGCAATTAGTGTATAATTTTAATTTTCAATCGGGAGAATTTGAAACAAAAATTCTACGCCAAATACTATATATAAAATTAACAAAGCAAAATAAGCACGTAATGTGATGAAAAGTATAAATTTGTCTTTAAGAACAACACTATTTACGTTAATGTATAACTTGACAAGTATTTTAAAGGCTTTTAAGAGAGATCGTTTGAATATACGACATGTCAGTTGCATACTTTAAGAGATGTTGAATATAGGTTTAGTTTATGGAATTGCAAAGTTGATGGTAAAGAAAATAAATACGCATCACTGGATGGAAATTTCATGTAAATAAGTTGCCTTTGATGACATAACGTATGACAAAATTCATTTATTTAAGTAGCAAATATTTGTTTCCGTTTGGTTCTGTGACTGAATCAAATTTGTACCCATACGCTTTAAGTACGGCTACCATCTATGCACACAGCATATTAGGTTGCATAACCCACTGGCAAAAATTATGACGAATGATTTAGAAATCGCATTTAAAATGGATCTCCTTTAATAAATGAAAATGTTCTGAATAAAAGTGGAATTTTTGATTTCAATAAGTTTACCACTTATTATCAAATTTGTAGATAATGTTATAATTTCAATTTTATTTGGATTTTGATGAACTATTTTCATGCTTAATAAAACGAATCAATAATCTAGATTAAAATTTTACGTGTACTGCTTTATGAATATATTATCTCAAAAAAAAATTAACATTCAGTGTAATAGCTCTGTATTTTTTAACACATGAATAATAATACCAATATGATATTTTTTAAAAGTGTATATATTAATTTAACGTTCTAAATTCCTATCAATTAAACATTTACTGAAACACTCATATGCATTTTATTAAATCTTGATTACAAATTACGATTGCATATAAAGGAATTCTGTCTAATTAGTAACATAGTTATAAAACACACGAAACTGCTGTAAATAACAGCGTACGTTAGTTACTATTAAATTGGACAGGTTTTGCCTAGATCAGCTAATTTTAGTATTTAAGTAATTTTGATGTAAAACGATAAGGTTTTTCTAAGTTTAGAATTGTGCTTGCATTAACTTATGTACATATTATGATTTGGTATATCATATTTTATGTTATTATACAGGGTGAGTCATTAGTGCGCCGTCGGAAGATCCTGGCTTTATTATTAAAAATAAAAAATGTTATAGCGCCGATCTATATCAGACTTAGATGTGCATCGAATAAAAATAGTTTCATCCCTATAAGGTGTTCCATAATTGCAGGACCGGACTCAGCTTTGTTTTGTTAAATGGAACCCTATATTTATTTAATTTTATTATTGTTTGTCTTGTTTAATGAATTTTATCTAAATAAAACCAGAAATTCTAAATTGTGATTTCTCCACTAACGCCATCTAGAGAGGACTTCTAAAAGCTTGTAATATAATTCCCCTTAATTACCTATATTTTAGGATACGTCACTAGAGGGAGTAACAATACAGATTATAATGAAATATATAAATGTGAATTTATAGCATTTGAATAACCAAAGGTACGAAAATTTATATTAGACTGATATTAAAATTACTTGAAATATGTGGTTCAAGTTATGAACAGAAACAACGTAAGCATTCTTAGAAAAAAGTTTGAGTAAACATGTACAACTTGCACATAAATTGATAGTAAAATAACAAAGTAACTTTTAAATATCCAAAACCCAAATTATTTCGTTACATGTTGTAATATTTTTCCTTTCTCATAACGCGATTATTAATTACGTTTAATCAAAATTTAAAGATCGAGGATTGTTTTTATCGTCAAGTTAGAGTATAGTTTTTCAAATTTTATACGCCCAACTTTTTGATTGTTTTTTTGTGTCACGTAATATAGGTTTTGACGTAACGGTTAATGAGAATTTCTAAATTAGCGTGCTACCTCTAATGTGGTATTAAGTTCATTTTAAAAGATGTTTTGAATGATAACGTAATGTAAATTATTAAGTAAATCGGTCGTTGACCGACCAGCTGTTTAATTTTGCACGCGATAGTTTTGCGAGTAGTCGCAATTTTTTTAAGTTGTTTTTATAGGAATTACCTGGGTTTGCCTTAAAAGGTAAGCAGTTTGTTTAATTGTTTGGGAATGAGCTGTATGCTTTTCGAATTTTGGAGTTACGACCCGGTATTGACGTCTATTAAATTATAGGACTATAAATTTTCGATCGCGTTTAGTTTTGTTGTGGCGTATTTTTCGTTGTAAATTGGATAATTAATTAGCGTTTTGACCAGTTGTATTTTTGGGTATTTGAGTCAATAATTTTGCGTTGAAGCTTATCGATATGGTTAATGAGTTTCAATTTTATTATCGCAATTTTACGGGTTTTGTATGAAGCTTAAGATTTTATTGATGTTTGGGTGAACTTTACGTAGAATTTATGAAGTAGAATTTCGATAGAAGCGAGTTTTATTTCGAGTAAACATTGTGGTTTCCTGTCGGGACATTAAGATCTATAGTTCATGACGTTTTCCCGCTATAAATGTATCCAACAGGTGGCACCTTTGTGACCTTTTTTTCCGATTTTGACGTCATCCACTGAGCTATGCCGGTGCCCGCACATTACCTTTACGAGATGATGCTCTAATGAGTGTTTGGCCCGTAACAAGGAAAATCGAAGAAAATTCAAAACAACAAATCATGGTTTTGCCATGCTTCCAAAAAAAGGCGCAGTAAGGGATATGCGTATGTGCATTGCCTGTACATTTTATGTGCACGAACGTTTTATTTGTCTAGACTGTGAAAATTGATTTATAAAAGATTTCTTAAAATAAAGTTGTTTAGTCTGACCTGATTTATTATCTAAACTTTATGCCATACTGAGTAGGTGGGTACATATGGTAGTCAATATGGCCTAAACGCATTTTTTGGAATTTCTGTTATTACGAACTCGTTATTCTGTTTAGCTCCCAGTTGCATTACAAAAGATACAAAAAACAAATTAGCTTAGGTAGATAGGGTACAGTTACCTTACCTAACAGTATCTTAGACACAAATATGGACGAATCTGTAGTCGACTATAAATGTTGTTAAATGATGTTAATGGTTTAGTATTTTAATTAGTATTAATTCTTAAACAACTTAGTGTGTATAATAAAATTTAGTAATTGTAACCATAATATTGCTTTTTAATAAAAAATTTCTATTTTACGCTTTAATATCTACGTAATCAATTATTTTTAGTCATTAATTTTGTAGCATGTTAACAGAATTTGATTAACAGCTTGCAATTTTATTTTCAGTGTTATTTTATATTAAAAACTTGATAAGATTTCTCATTTCTTTAATTATTGTTTTTGCAATGCTAGATTTAATACGGTATTTATTTTTTAAAGTACCGTAACATTTACTTAATTTTTATTTATTTACAACAAACATAAATTAAGGTTATTAGATAATGATTAACCACGCTAAAGTATTAGCAAAAAAAATCCTATCATTTGTCTACAATTTGTATTTTACGCTATCAGAAGAAATTGTTCTAGCCTAGGTGAGACTATGAGAGAACATCACTATAAAGTCATGTTTGCAGCAACAATTCGAGAACTTGCATGGCAATTTGCTGTGTGGGTTGCATACAATTAGGCGAGGTAACTATCGATATTACAAATTGTTATGCCAAAAATCTTTCTGTGATGGTTTGTTATGTAAATATTTCTGTTATAGCACTATCACAACGTAAAAATACAATCACAAAAAAACAAAATTAATAAGATTAATGTTGAAAAATTAAACAAAACCATAATATAGTTATAGAGATAAGGAGAGGCGCGCCCACAAATTTCTAGTGAGAGGGGCTGTGTTTGTAAAGCTGAATACATATTTCCTTTCAGTTTTTATTTAATTTTGTTTATGGACTGTGGTTATGAATATATTTAATCAATTGTTGCGATTAGATATTTATGTTCTCGAGTAAGCATATAGATATTGTAAATATGAGGTGGATGCCAGACATACAAATTCTCAAGTTAGCTAAATATATTGTGATGTGAGTATCAAATAATAAAACCCAGAATGTGTCATTCGTTACAAATAGAACAATCCTTTCTGGGAGGCTATAACCTAGCTAGTGTAACCTTTTCTAATGGGCGCATAGACTTTATTAAAAATAAGACCCTCAAATCCGAAAGGAGAGTACAGAAAAGTTTACGTAACATATACACAAAGAAACACAGATATCAATACAAAAAAGAAATGAATATCGACAGAAAAAATGCATTTATTCAATTTATTTGGAGAGTATGACGATCTCTACAGGGATTCATAACTACCTACGTGGTAACACAAACGTACAATTTTTTTAATGAGGCACCCTGTGTATTTCCTCATATTTAGATTCCTCTTATAATTCCATTCTTACAATATGAGGTTGTACATAACCATACAGAGTTTTAAAGAGTTATGACATTTTTACATCGAAATCGCTATGAAATAAACACTATGTATACGCAGAAGTGATAAATACATCATTGTTTATTTTACATAATAACATAAACAATATGGTCTAGACTTAAAACAAACTGTAACGAAAATCATCGACGAATATCTGCATACAGGGTGAGCCAAAAAAGAAAATTATGATTTTCTCAAATTTTTTAATGCACCTCCTATATTTTATTTTCCCAAAAGATTGTATTTGTTATACCCTTTCAATTTTATAAAGCATTCCCTATACCTAAATTTACTACTTTAAGAGATATTTTTCTTTTCTTCAAATTTGTGTGACTAAAAATAATTTAATCTTGGATAATAATGTAACAACATTATTTTTGTACAATAAACAACTAAATTATAACATAAACCATAACAATATGCAACGAAGGTAGGCAATTTCAAGATTAATATTATTTCAACAAGAAACCAGGCAGGCTTTGAAAAAATGACAGCTCATTATTACCTTCTTAATCAGTGCGTTTTTTGAGTATAAGCTTTAAAAATAAATTTTGCTGTAGAACTAATAGATATGACTTGAGTATTAGGAGAAAGTTCGAGAAATTGTCTACTTGGGTGCAGAATATATCAACAGCGATATCCTGAACGGAGGCGCAGAAAAGCAAAATCGTTCGAAAGATTACTGGATTAGTAGTATGTGACAAACATGAAAAGAATAAAAATGTTATAAGAAAAGGAATATAATGTACAGGGTGGCCAATTAAGAATGCGAGGTACTGTATCTGGGAAACTATCCATCGTAGAGGCTTGCGCAAAAAAAAATTATTACTAAAACGGCCAATACAAAAACCTGGAAAATATTTTCAAGTTTCTGAAATGGCCGCTATGGGGCGTAACTGCAATCTTGAATCTAAAAAAGTGATGTTTCTGTGAATTATGCTATATTAACCTAATAAAAAAATAACTGATCTTTGAAGTCGAGGACAATCTGAACTTTTTTTGTTTGTCACTTTTTGACATATGTCCAAAAATAAAGTGGTGGGGGGTATTCAAAGGTTTCCTTAAATAACCCCCTGTATCTTCGAAACGGCTAAGCCGATTTTAACAAGCTTGGGCGCTTTGAAATGAGCGATTATTGGGCTACAAATGATATAATATTTGAAGTTTTGTTAGTTTCACATGTCGTCGCTAGAGGGCTTTCCGACAGAAACGGTTAATTTTCGCCAAAAAATTAAATAATTTGGTATGACTTTTTTTCATGAATAAGTAGCTAAATGATGCCTAAACAAGCTCGCGAAAACCGCATCTCGATATCTTGTCCCTAACCTAAAATATCGGCCAAATAAAACTTTATACGAAAATCCCTTAAATTTCTATTTTTTTTAAACTATATTTTTCTAGAAATGTTTCTATTATGTAAGTTGTGGCCCTAAAAATGACCGATTTAAAGGAGGAAGGTTTTTAATGCCCCCGTAAATGTTCGAAATGCTGACCATCACTCTGTGCATTGCTGAGGCCTCTTATGGGTAGACAAAACTACAGCTTCTATTTCGGCTCTGAATAGGTTACCTAGAAATTGCGATTTTAAATGTTTGTAAATTTATTCACCAGAATAAAATCACCCTTTTTGAAATTACTGCGGGTAAGTAAGCAATGCTAAAAGTTATACCAAAGGCCTATTTTTTGTTTGTTTAAATGCATATTCACTGTGGATATATACGAAAAATACAATTAACAGAAGCAGGCAATGGAAACAGATACCTAAACAAAACATACATAATCCTCAAATTGTCAATACTTGTCAATACTTTCACGTTACATTGAGCAATTTTTGTGCTATCAAAATGCGTTTAACAAATAATGAAGCTGTTGATATGCTTGCGGTTTATTTTGAATGTCTTCAGAATGCCGCAGTAGCTAAAAGAGTTTACGCGGCTCGATATCCAAATCGGCATCCTTGCGATGTAAAAGTTTTTCCCCGATTAGTGGCGAGCTTACGAGCCAATGGTAGCTTTGGGTCTACGTTTCAACGGCAAAGAATTGGAAGAACACATGAAAGTATAACCGTGTACTGGGCTATATTGAAGGAAATCCTCATGTTAGCACAAGAGCATTATCCACTGAGCTGGATCAGCATTTCGAGCATTTACGGGAGCATTAAAAACCTTCCTCCTTTAAATCGGTCCTTTTTAGGGCCACAACTTACATAATAGAAACAATTCCAGAAAAATATAGTTAAAAAAAAATAAAAATTTAGGGGATTTTCGTATAAAGTTTTCTTTTGCCGATATTTTAGGTTAGGAACAAGATATCGAGATGCGTGTTCGCGAGCTTGTTTATGTATCATTAAGCTACTTGTTCATGAAAAAAAAGTCATACCAACGCATTTAATTTTTTTGCGAAAATTAACCGTTTCTGTCGGAACGTTGAACAAAGCCTTCTAGTGACGACGTATGAAACTAACAAAACTTCAATTATTTTAATATTTGTAGCCCAAGAAAAGCTCTTTTCAATGCGCCCAAGTTTGTTAAAATCGGATTAGCCGTTTCGAAGATACGAGGATTTAAGGAAACCTTTGAATACCCCCCACCACTTTATTTTTATAGATACGTCAAAAAGTGCCAAACAAAGAAAGTTCCGATTATCCTCGACTTCAAAGATCAGTTATTTGTTTACTGGGTTAACACAGCATAATTCACAGAAACATCACTTTTTTAGATTCAAGATTGTAGTTACGCCCCCTAGCGGCCATTTCAGAAACATGAAAATATTTTCCAGGTGTTCGTATTGGCCGTTTTAGTGATAAATTTTTTTCCGCAAGCCTCTACGACGTATAGTTTCCCATATACAGTACCTCGCATTCTTAGTTGGCCACCCCGTACTTTGTTACAGTCAATTAGTCATAGTATATTATTGTGCTATATGGGAAGGTACGTTAACTAGGCATTGTATTATGATCCAACAAAACAACATACAAGTTAAAAAATGCACTAAACGTGCAACATATTTAACATGTCACATAAGTAGCTCGGTCTTTATTCATTTAAATAAGAATATAGTAAATAATAGCACTTATGTTTTAAATACAATATAATTCCACAATGTCTTTTATATAATTATTTATTTTTCTACGCGTTTCATTAGATATATCATTATCAAAAGAAAATATATAAACAAATTAATAAGTAGTTACGGTAATATATCATTAAGGTAAATCAGCAAACTTGATGTAAATTATAATTCTACATTTTAAATGTGAGCCTATAAGGTCAACCTGTTCGTTCATTTATAGTACTTTCTGTATATGTTTGTAAATTTCGAATGCTTACAAAACATCTGATTTTTGTTTATTACATTTATTAATGTGGTTTGTGAAGTAACTTATTAAAGTTTTATACAAATAAAGTTGGGTATTATTCATCGATGTAAAACTCTATAATAAAATTACATATTTTTATATATATATATATATATATATATATCTCTCTCACCTACATGTACTAGAGAAGGATGGCCATAAAAACATAAATGTGCTGTACAATTCATATTAGCGCACTAAAACGTGTATCGTGATTAAGAAGTATCATCTGTCATTTTTTTGAAATTATTGTTTATGCGTTTTTGGTTTACTTTTTATAAAAAACTATCTACCGCTTGTATAGTGACTTATCGGTAATTTGGTAAAAGTTTTACATAATTTATATGAAACTTAACAAAATTTTGGATATGTCACGTAATAAGCTCCCTAAATATCAAGCGCAGCTCGTAGTTATGAACGTGCTTAATTATTTTGGACGGGAACATGACAATCAAGTGCTATAAAAAAATTACAGAAGCCCAAAAGAAGAAAATAAACCTACACAAGTTATCAACTAAGCGGAGAAAACGTACGAAATCTAAGTCCACCGAAGTTGATGACTATATGAAGGATGTTGTAAAGAGAAAAATTTATGAATTGCATTCAAAATGCAAATACAAACTTGCCAGACATATCTAGTACTATACCTGTTTTGTAGGTATACATGTTACGCTGGCTTGATTACAAAAAGAATTAACCAATACTCAAGTTTTTCGATTTCAGTACATCAAGTTTAACACGTCTCTTACACTCCATTGGCTTTTCAAGTAAAGTAGATGATGGTAGGAGAGGTTTACTGGTATTGCTGCCAATCGTGTACGATACTTAAGAGAATATTACAAAAATAAAGAAGAAAAATTTTACCATCCTGTATTCTTAGATGAAACTTGGATTTTCAGTCGAAGATCACACAAAAGAAGCTGGCATGATAAATCTAATGAAGGCGTGAAGAAGAAGCCAATGGGCGAAGGAAAAAGGTTTGTTGAAATTTAGTTATTACATTATAATTCCTAATAAAATAACTGCATTTTTAGATCTATAATTGCTCATGCAGGTAATGAAGATGGATTTATTTACGATACTTCACTTTTGTTCTCTACAGTGTTACGAACCGCAGACCGTTGTGGAAATATGTGTGCGGAGTTGCTTACAAAATGGTTTGAAAATAATTTAATTGCAAACTTAAAAGAACCATCTTTAATTATAATGGACAATGCTAGTTATAATTCCAAACTACTAGAACAAATACCTTATGAATTTAGCATGTTTAAAAAATAATTACTGCAATTAGTTGCAGATAATGCGATACCAAAGGTGTACGAAATAGGTGTAATAGCACACAAGTATGGACACAGTGTATTACGGTTACCGCCATATCACTGTCAATTTAATCCAACTGAACTGGTTTGGGCAAACTGCAAAGAACACTACAACAAAAATATAGGAAGACATAATACCAAACTTAACGATAACCATGCAAAAGAAATATGGATGGAATCCTTGCAACGAATTGATGGGGCATATTGGTCGAAATGCATTAAACATGCCGAAGGTATGTGGTTGTGCAACGATTAATTATATCTGTTAACGATTCCTCTTCTGTGAGTTATACTGATAGTGAATAATGTTTTTTAATTCCAATGTAATAAAATATTCTAATTTTTACATAACATATTGATAACTCTACAATAGGTGGACTGAATACATGTACTGATTTATGTAAATTACGTTTCATTTAACTTGGAGCAATAGGAAATCTATTTAAACTATGTGCTAAATTAAAATATTAAACATCTATAATGTCGTTGAACTTTGAACTACATAACACTGTACAGGGTGGCCAACTAAGCATGCGAGGTACTGTATCTGGGAAACTATTCATCGTAGAGGCTTACGCAAAAAAAAGTTACTAAAACGGACAATACAAAAACATGGAAAATATTTTCAAGTTTCTGAAATGGTCGCTAGGGGGCGTAACTGCAGTCTTGAATCTAAAAAAGTGATGTTTCTGTGAATTCTGCTATATTAACCTAATAAAAAAGTAACTGATCTTCCAAGTCGTGGATAATCTGAACTTTTTTTGTATGGCACTTTTTGACGTATGTCTAAAAATAAAGTGGTGGGGTATTCAAAGGTTTCCTTAAATAACCCCCTGTATCTTCGAAACGGCTAAGCCGATTTTAACAAACTTGGGCGCGTTGAAATGAGCTATTCTTAGGCTACAAATGTTATAATATTTGAAGTTCTGTTAGTTTCATATGTCGTCGCTAGAGGGCTTTGTTCAACATTCCGACAGAAACGGTTAATTTTCGCAAAAAAATTAAATGCATTGGTATGACTTTTTTTCATGAACAAGTAGCTAAATGATGCCTAAACAAGCTCGCGAAAATCGTATCTCGATATCTTGTCCCTAACCTAAAATATAGGCAAAAGAAAACTTTATACGAAAATCCCTTAAAATTTTATATTTTTAACTATATTTTTCTGGAATTGTTTCTATTATGTAAGTTGTCGCCCTAAAAAGGTCCGATTTAAAGGAGGAAGGTTTTTAATGCACTCGTAAATGCTCGAAATGCTGACCATCACGCTCTGTGCATTGCTGAAGCCATCCAACTTGCAAAAACAATGTTTGCCTTGTTTTCAGAGGCACATCTTCCAACAACAACGGTAATTGATTGGCCAAAAAGTCAAGAAATACATTGCCATTTAAAGGTTGCTCGAAAAAATATGGCCTAATAATTCTGCCTCCCAGTATGCCACACCATACATTTAAACTCCAACGTCCTTGGCGCTGAACTTCACGCAACCAATGGGGATTTTCTGCAGACCAATAATGCGTATTGTGCAGATTGACTATCCCGTCACTACTAAAGGTGGCTTCATCGGTCCAAAGAACTTGAAATAACAATTCTCTATTTTCGCGTATCACGCCTAACATCCAATGGCAAGTCTAACCTTCGATCAAAATCTTCCTCTTTCAAGGCCTGATGCAAAACGACATGATATGGGTGCATTCTTAAAGTAATTAAAAAAAGGTTAAACGAATACCTATATATTTTGATGGCCATTAGAACTTACCTATGGTCCTTCAAAATATTTTGAACCGTTGTCCGTGATATGCTCAACTCAGTAGATAATGCTCTTATGTTAACATGAGGATTTCCTTCAATATAGCCCAGTACACGGTTAATATTTTCTTGTGTTCTTCCAATTCTTTGCCGTTGAAACGTAGGCCGAAAACTACCATTGGCTCGCCACTAATCGGGGAAAAACTCTTACATCGCAAGGACGCCGATTTGGATATCGAGCCGCGTAAACTCTGTTTCCACTGCCTGCTTCTATTAATTGTATTTTTGGTATATATTCATAGTGAATATGCATTTAATAAGCAAACAAAAAATAGGCCTTTCGTATAACTTTTAGCATTGCAATTTCTAGTAATTCCAAAAAGGGTGATTTTATTCTGGTGAATAAATTTACAAACATTTAAAATCGCAATTTCTAGGTAACCTATTCAGAGCCAAAATTGAAGCTGCAGTTTTGTCTACCCATAAGAGGCCTCAGCAATGCACAGAGTGATGGTCAGCATTTCGAGCATTTACGGGGGCATTAAAAACCTTCCTCCTTTAAATCGGTCCTTTTTAGGGCCACAACTTACATAATAGAAACAATTCCAGAAAAATATAGTTAAAAAAATAGAAATTTAAGGGATTTTCGTATAAAGTCTTCTTTGGCCGATATTTTAGGTCAGGAACAAGATATCGAGATGCGGTTTTCGCGAGCTTGTTTAGGCATCATTTAGCTACTTGTTCATAAAAAAAGTCATACCAATACATTTAATTTTTTGCGACAATTATAACCGTTTCTGTCGGAATATCGAACAAAGCCCTCTAGCGACGACATGTGAAACTAACAAAACTTCAATTATTTTAATACATGTAGCCCAAGAAAAGCTCTTTTCAACGCGGCCAAGTGTGTTAAAATCGGATTAGCCCTTTCGAAGATTCGGGGGGTGACTTAAGGAAACCTTTGAATACCCCCCACCAGTTTATTTTTATAGATACGTCAAAAGGTGCCAAACAAAAAAAATTCAGATTATCCTCGACTTCAAAGGTCAGTTATTTTTTTATTAGGTTAATATAGCATAATTCACAGAAACATCACTTTTTAGATTCAAGATTGCAGTTACGCGCCCTAGCGGCCATTTCAGAAACATGAAAATATTTTCCAGGTTTTTGTATTGGCTGTTTTAGTAATAAATTTTTTTTCCACAAGCCTCTACGATGTATAGTTTCCCAGATACAATACCTCGCATTCTTAGTTGGCCACCCCGTACACACTTTCTTCTGCAATAATGAAATGAACACAAATGTATCGATATGTATGTTATCATAAAATATCTAGAAGAATTATGTCAATTACAAAGCAATAATCATTCTTCTAGAAGTGTTGTTATAAATCTTGAGAATAAAAAACTAATTGCAACTTTTACCAAATTTTTCCACCTGAAATGATTTAATTTATAATAAACAAAAAAAGTATTTGTTTACTTACAAATATATATGTTATGTATTATGATGGTATGCAATTATAATCAAACCATGTCCTAAATTATAATAATTCACTCGCAGCAAAATATTGTTTACTCTATCAGTAAGTAAATGGTGATAATGGATAATTTTTCTAGTTTAAAATATAAAAAACATTCAATAATTTTCAACATTCTTTGACATTCTATGGAAATTTATCTGCCCATAAAAAGATCAACTAAAAAATACTTTGCTGATTTAATGAAGACTTACAAAGTTCCTAAGTGTTTGCCTAATATAAATAGAATTACAGAATGTGCAACTCAATTTATAAATACCCGACTTCAAAATGTGGTATTAGTTTTATACTTTAAAAAATTGACAGAGTGTCTTTTATTTTGTATTAATGCATACTGAAGTCATACTATAAAATAGGTTTACGCAGAGTAAGAAAATTAAAGTTGGAAGATCTGTCACGCACTACTAATATGACATACATCAATGAATTGTAGTATAACGTCATTTTGACAACCGTTGTTATTATTTTCTGTTACAAAATTGTAACGCCATATCTTGTTCAAGAATAGAAATAAACGCAACAAGAAATACCATTACTTATATAATTTTGAATTAATTGCGTCTATTACATACCCTCTCAATAACTCGAAATAATCAAATTGACTAGGTCTACATTTTTAATAACAAATGATATGCGTATTTCACTTTAACCACAAATAGGAACCTAAGTCTTGAACATCATAGGCAACCAATTACATTAACTAATTGCCACTACGTGCATCAACTACTCCCAATATATGTAAAATTACTCGTTTGTCATTTTTTTCTTTTATTAAATTTGCTCATGTGAACGTTATGGTTTATACAGTTCATAAATAATATCAATAATATCGCCATCATGATCGAATACTGCAACCAAAGCATAGAGACATTCTGATACTTGTAAAAGTATGGCAAAATGAAAGTAAAATTTTTTAATTAACTCGTAACCATATTAACATAATAAGGAATGATGATCCATGTAATTTATTTTCAAAAATTTTACACTTTTACAAAGAATTTTATGTCACTACGGAACCAAAGTACATGTGAACTAACGCCTCAGGTCATATGTTTACCCTACATAGAACTCTTCATCGCATAGGCTATTCGATAAAGAGATCCTTAAAAATGCATTTTTATTACTAATTTTTGCCGATTTAAAGGACATCACCTAATTACAATATTTCAGGGACCGCGCAATGTTTAGGCACGAGTTTACCATTAGCACTTAGTCCCTCCGCGTAAGGTCTGAAAAAAAAAATAACAGTTCGTGACTAATCCCAAACTACAGCTTCGTACTCCTACACAACGCTAATGCGGATTAGGCAGCTAAGCTGATGATTGCTAACTTTTCCATAACACTCTATCACACATACAACCATTCACCACGAAAGTTAATACGCGAGTCAACTACATTTTTCAGAAGTTACTAAATGACTGCAAGATTTACTGAAATTATTATTATTCATAAAAAAAATCTACAAAGCTACACAATCAATTTGTCACTACTAAAGTTTAGAATTACAATAATTAACGATTAAATTATTTAAAAACATATAATAAAATAATGAAATGATAATTACCGAATGGGTTCAATTACATTATAACGGCAAGTACAAATAATCTACTTGTGTAGCACTAATCACTTCAAAATTGTTTGAGGTAAAACATATGCGATGTGAATTAAACCTTAACTTAACTCAACTCCACGATGAAACATTATACAAACCAATTACGTCCAAAGGATGAGTTGAGATTCCATGGACCAATTCAATATGTTGCGTCTAACCGTTAATAAACATTACGCACAGTGTCGTATCAACATTTCGTAATACCCTATTACACACGGCGACTTCAATACCAATACGTATATCGCACCGGATTACTACCACAATAACATCTTCTACGTACCATACATTCAGTACTCGAAGCATAAAAGGTACTTCTTTGCATATCCGAATAACCACATCAGCTGTTACTATACAGCTTATGCTCGTGATTATAATTTACTAGATTCCACACATATAATCGAAATACCGACACTAAAATTCATTTATCAATACTAAAAAGAATCAGTCATAAATATCCTGGAAAAGGATAAGGCGAATTTATGTTATAATTAGAACTAACTTTTATATCTTCCATCGACAAGTGAGACAGGTAGTGAAGTTACGTAATTAGTGCTTTAAATCCCGCATAAAATATATCTGCTGAAAATCAAACTACAATCAAACTGGTTTTAACCGACAAAGTGTGACATAACGGTGGGAGTTACTTCTAAACATGTACTGTGAAAAATTATTCACAAAATTACTAATCCCTGTCACAGCACATAAATAACAATAAGTGTGGTAATCTTTCTTCCTCTATAATTTTTAGAGGTAAAAATGTCAATGGCAATTTGACCAACGTATGAATAAATACCGCACTAAATTCATTTTATCGTTACTCTCGTCGCAGATTTCTGCATAATAAAAAAACCTCTTAGATATTGTGGTAATATGTAATTTTAATGTACTTAACACATGACATTATTTGCTGTTATATTTTAAATCTAGACGTTCTTGATATCCATACAGCCATTACTCAGTAGGATAGCGGATTACCAGAAACTTAAAAAACAATTCGTTGAACAAAATTCTAACCAATGCTTTAATGCGCTTTTACCTGTAATATAAGCCATGAGTACCCAAAATGCATCTTCTATGCTCTAATGATCTAGTTGGTTTCAGGGTGCTTTGAAACTATTTAAAGCATCTAATGGTTTGACAGTGTTAGTGTTTTGAATTCCTGCTGGATGTGAGAGATTTTAGTCTCACTTGCTTTTTCACGTAAATAAATATGTTTCGCCCATATTTCTCTGCAAAGTGTACTGTTTATAACTGGGGTGGAAAAGTAGAAATGATCGCTTCATTGAAGTTAATACAACCTTACTATTCTGGATTTAAACAAATCTAAAATTTACAAAATTTTGAATACTTTAAAATATTGGGTCCACTTTACTTATTGTCATGGAAAACAACGTTCCAAATTAGGTCATGACCATACGAAATCAGTATAATATAAGAGGGGCTACAGCCCCCCCCCCCCTAGTCACCTGATTGGATAACCCACTGCAGACAACAATATTTGAAGCTCATCGATTATAGTAGTTACTTCATCATAGAGACGTCCAAGTAAATTGATACTCTACTTTCAGGATTAATAGGTGTGTTCAAAAAATAAAACAAGAAAAGGAATGGTTAACATTTCAGTCGTCAAATAATCCTAGTTGGCCGGTTATTTTTTTATCTACTGTGATACTGGGTTAATTACTAATACTATGATTATACATGTCGTTAAACACAAATATGAAACTATCACCGTGCAGTATACAACCGTCTTCTGTATAACAGAGGCTTAATGCCTGGATTAACAGAACGAATCAGTTACACATAATTAAACATTTTTTTTGCTTACACACTTTTAAATCCGGTCAAATGTGGAAAGCCATTTAAACCAAATTGAAAAACAATATTGATTAAATTCGTTTATGTACAGACTGGAAGGTTACTAATTAGCTTGATCTGATATAGCAATATCAAATTGAAAATTAAACCCTTCGGCAATAACCATTACAGATGACCCTTTACTGCAGAGGTTAATCGATACATTAAATGTAATGTATTTCACTTGCACAAAGCTTCAATAAAATTAACATATAAAAATTTTAAAAAGTAGGTACGTACGCAAGGATTTTAATTCCGCATTTAGTGCTGTGTGTGTGTGTTTATGTTGACTAATTTTAAAGTTTAAATTCATTCGAATAAACTTACTTATGCAACGTCAGATGTGAGATGTATAATTCCTTTTTATTTACAAAAGGTAAGGTTTCACTAAGATAAAAGCATATAGTATTATAAATAAATAAAATAGGGTTAGTACTAACACTAATATATCGCATTATCTCATACCAATAATTGACATGTTAAAGCAGTTCAGAGTTCTATTTTTATAATTAGCTTGGTATCAATTTACTTACCGCACACGTACACGCACACGCACACGCACACGCACACGCACACGCACACGCACACGCACACGCACACGCAACGCACACGCACACGCACACGCACACGCACACGCACACGCACACGCTCACGCATACGCTCACGCACACGCACACGCACACGCACACGCACACGCACCATAACGGCACTATAGCAGGCACCAACCAGTAACCTGTAACCTGCTATCTACTGTGTTTATGGATAAATTCGAAATTTCTAAACAATTATTATGGTACGGAACCATCTTCTGTCTCATTTTTGTGTCAGTTTTCTATGCTACTGTCTCTGTCTATTGTTATGTGGGCAGACCGCGCTCTCTCAGTCTTGTGTAAATTACAGACTTTACAGGATATACTGTTAAACAGGGCATACAGAGAACAGGATGCAGGGGGTGTACAGATACCTAAGCAAACAATAATAATGATAATAAGTGGGTGGTCCTAGTTAAATTTGCCGGTCAGTTAATCTACAGTCATATTCAATTATAGCTGTAGAAACTAAGCACAATTAACTGTAAGATAACAGACGATTGTAAAATTAGACGCTTGCTAAATATAAAATATTTATGAAAATGTAAACTTTCACTATTAACACTCATAATAAAATACTTATCTTTTTTGTGTGAGCATGGTCGACGGTCGAAGAAATATTAAGCCCAACTCCATGGTACCAGGATCTGGCTCAGAGCAACGATCGGAGCGGGGGCCGAGGTGCCAATATGACCGCTAACATTTAAAAACACTAAATGTATTTTTTTGTGATCGATGAAAGGGTGCTATGCTTTGGTCGGTGCGATGGTCAGCACTCCGTTATGTCCGCCAACTAATAAGTTATCAAGCGAAAAGATCGAAAATGTATGCATTCTCAGTAGTATCCATAAATTTCCAACAATTGATGAGGGACAGTAGAGACTTCCAGAAACCGTAAAATTCTACAACAATACTAAATATGGGGTTGATGTTTTGAACCAAATAGCAAGGAAATATACAACCAAATCGTCTTCTAGGAGGTGGCCTCTACAAGTATTTTTCAACATACTTGATTTAGCAGCAGTAAATTCATGGATAATTTAAAATTTATGTACTAACGAAAACATAAGTCGTCGGAAATATACTTTGAAACTCGCCGATGAACTTAGGAGTACATACCAGAAAATCCACTACATATCAACAAGATTGGTCGCAATCAACAAACAAGCGAAGACTGCCAAACTAAAAAAATGTGCCAATAAACCAAAAGACAATTGCAAAATTTGTAAAAAAGTGGGAAATGCGTTGGCATTATAACTAAAGAAATTATATGTTCGGGTGTATTTAATTACTCATTGTGTATTAGTATCTTCAAAATAAAAAAATTTCAGAGTTTGGCTTTATTATTTTGCCTTTACAAACTCCGGTCAATTTGACCAGTATCGTATTTATAGGTGAATAAATTATGCCGTATTTTTAGAGTTAAATATGTCGAGATAGGCATGAATTAACATTTTGCCAACCGAAATAGTATATCCATTATGGGCTATTTCATGGGTTGTATGCTACTGCTACTATACTTTGATATATTATGTTGTGGTTTAAAAGATACAGTGCACATTATCCATCCTTGCCTCATCAGTTTGTCTGGGAGCAACAGGATTTCTGATTCTCATTGATGGAGATGGAATAGTAACAGGCCTACCGACTTTAGGTTTATTCACTGTATGAGGGTTCTAATGATTTCGTACCAGAACATTTTTAGGGGCAATGTTTTTTTGACTCCTAGGGCTTGGCAGTGTCTTTGTATAACAACCATCCATTATTGACACTCATGTCGAGCATCTGGCCAAATATTTGCCGATGGGTCTTTAGACCAGTGTGGTACCAAGCAATCAACATATCTGCTATATTCACATCCCCCATGTGTTGGCTGTAGTTATTTTTCAAATTTGACAAAATTGTTTACAACATCTTTAACAATTTTTAACAAACTTACTACTGACGAAGATAACTGTAAGTGTTATCGAAACGTTTAGATTGTATAATTTAAAGTACACCATTAAAAAATCCCAAAAAAGATAAGTATTTTATTATAAAATATTTAGTTTATTTTATAAAACATTAGGTGTACGAATAATTTTCCTCCGCTTTTTTTATGTCAAAAGTTGGGCATTTATTGTGGAACAACGGAATCTACTATTTTCCTCGAAGTATTGTGTATCGCTTGTCACTACTTTTTCTGATATTTCTGGGAGGTTACGGATACGGAACAATGCTTCATCTTATTAGGCTATCGACGAATCGACCAAATGTTTGTTATTTTCAAATGATCTGACAGTCCGTTAGCCATCGATTCAAACAAGTTAAAATCGGAAGGACCAATATCTGGTGAATACGACAGGTGGTAAAACTTCCCAATTGAGTATTTCCAAAGAGGTTTTGACCCGCGGCGCAACAAGTGGACGAGCATTATCATGAAGGAGTATACTTTTGTCGTGTCTAGAGTAGTATACTCCAAGATTTTCCTTGAGTGATCGACTCTGTCTCATCGATTGTGTTCGGTAGACAGCCCCAGTAATGGTTTCGTTTCGTTTAAGTAACTCATACTATACGACATCGAGCTGATCCCACCAAACACCCAACAATGCTTTTTCCTTGAATATTTGGCATATATTGAAGCATCGCCAGGTGGTCCCAGTGATTTCTTTCTTCTTTTTGGGATTATCATAAGGATCCATTTTGCATTATCAGTAACTATACTTTGCAGAAAACCCTTTCGTTTATGCCTGGCAAGCAGCATTTCACATGCAAAAAATCGGCGTTGAACGTTTCCCGGCGTCAGTTCATAAGGGACCCAGTTTCCTTGGTTTTGAACCATTCCCCTAATCACTCCTAATGTAAGCGCAAGTTCTTCTTGCATTTGACACGAATATTGGTCCAACCGTGATTTCAATTCCGTGTTTTCGTACGTTATCTGTCTTTGATGTCAAAATCGCAGTCACGTTGTCTTATAGACTAATCTGTGGATACCATCTATCTAGACAGCTCATTTGTGCGTGTGTGTCACGATGTGTCCAGTCGTGTGTGCGTGTACGTTGTGCGTGTACCGTGTGTCGTGTGTGGTTGTCGTTGTGTGTGTGTGTGCGTGTGTCGTGTGTGCTGTGCCGTGTGTGTGATATGTGGTGTCTGTCGCGTGTGTGTGCGTGTGTGTGTCGTGTGTGCGTGTGTGCGTGTGTGCGCTAGTGTGGTGTCGTGTGTGCTGTGTGCGTGTGTGCGTGTGCGCTGTGTGCGTGTGCGTGTGTGCTGTGTGTGCGTGTGTCGCGTGTGTCTGTGTGTGCTGTGGTGTGTGCGTGTGTGCGTGTGTGTGTGTGTGTGCTGTGTGTGTGCGTGTGTGTGTGTGCGTGTGTGCGTGTGTGTGTGTGTGTGCGTTGTGCGTGTGTGTGTGTGTGTGCTGTGTGTGTGTGTGCTGTGTCGTGTGTGCGTGTGTGTGTGTGCTGTGCGTGTGTGCGTGTGTGCGTGTGTGTGTGTGGTCGTGTGTGCGTGTGTGCTGTGTGTGTGTGTGTGCGTGTGTGCTGTGTGTGTGTCGTGTGTGTCGTGTGTGCGTGTGTGTGTGTGTGTTGTGTGTGCGTGTGCGTGTGTGCGTGTGTGTCTGTGTGTGTCGTGTGTGTGTGTGTGTGTGTGCGTGTGTGTGTGCGTGTGTGCGTGTGCGTGTGTGTGTGTGCGTGTGTCGTGTGTCGTGTGTGCGTGTGTGCGTGTGTGCTGTGTGTGTGTGTGCGTGTGTGCGTGTGTGCGTGTGTCGTGTGCGTGTGCGTGTGTGCGTGTGTGCGTGTGTGCTGCTGTGTCGTGTGTGCGTGTGCGTCGTGTGTGTGTGTGTCGTGTGTGCTGTGTGTGTGTGTGTGCGTGTGTGTGTGTGCGTGTGTGCGTGTGCGTGCTGTGTGTGCTGTGTGTGCGTGTGGCGTGTGTCGTGTGTGCGTGTGTGTGTGTGCGTGTGTGTGTGTGTGTGTGCGTGTGTGCGTGTGCTGCGTGTGTGCGTGGTGTGTGCGTGTGTGCGTGTGTGCGTGTGTGGTGTGTGCTGTGTGCGTGTGTGCGTGTGTGCTGTGTGTGTGCTGTGTGCTTGCGTGCGCTGTGCGCTGTGCGGTGTGTATGAAATTTAAGTTCACCGAAGTTGAGGACCATGTGAAGGATGCTGTAAAGGTAAAATTTTATGAAATGTATTCAAAATGTAAGACATGTCTAGTACTGTACCTGTTTTTGTAGGTATACATGTTACGCTGGGATCATTACAGGAAGAATTAAGCCGTAGTCAAGTTTTCGATTTCAGTAGATAAGGTTTAGGACGTCTGTTACTTTCCATTGGCTTTTTATCTAAAGCAGATGATGGTAGCAGAGGTTTACTGGAACAATCACACATTGCTGCCAATCGTGTACGATTCTTAAGAGAATATTACAAAAATACAGAAGAAAAATTATGGAATCCTGAATTCTTGGACGGGACTTTGATTTTCAGTCGAGGATCGCACAAAAGAAGCTGGCGTTATAAATCTAATGAAAGCGTGAAGAAGAAGCCAATGGGTGACGGAAAATGTTGTAATTTAGTTATTACATTATAATTCCTAATAAAATAACTGTCTTTATTAGATTTGTAGTTGTTCATGCACATAATGAAAATAGCTTTACTTCCGATGCTTCACTTTTTTCTAAAAATTCACAAAGTGCCGGCTATCATGGAGATATGTGTGCGGAGTTGTTTACAAGATGGTTTGAAAATAATTTAGTTTCAAACTTAAAGGAACCATCTTTAATTGTAATGAACAATGCTAGTTATCATTGCAAACTAGAAGAAAATCCAAATAATTAATCTAAGAAGGAAGAAATATGTAGTTTTCTATAAGAGTGCAACATAGCCTATGAACCTAGCCTGTTTAAAAGGAATTACAGCAATTAGATGCCGATAATGCGATACCAAATAAATAGATGAAATAGCTCCACAAGTGTGGCACAGGGTATTGTGGTTACCACCATAACACTGTCAATTTAACCAGATTGAATTGGTCTGGGAAAACTGCAAAGAACACTATAACAAAAATGTAGGAAGAAAATTTCAAATTTAACAATGATTATGTAAAAGAAGTAAGGATAGAATCCTAGCAGCGAATTGATGGGACATATTGGCAGAAATGCATTAAACATGTCGAAGTGTCTGTCTTAGAGTGGTGGGTGGTGGGAAATTGAAAAACATTTCGAGGTTGTGTCCAACCATTAATTATATCTGTTAACGATTCCACTTCTGAGAGTGACTGACAGTGAATAATCTTTTTAAATTAAAATATTCTGATTTTTACATAACCTATTGATAACTCAACAATAGGTGGACTGAATACATGTACTGATTTATGTAAATTGCTTTTCATTTAACTTGGAGCAATGTGAAATCTATTTAAACTATGTGCTAAATTAAAATATTAAACATCTATAATTTTGTTGATCTTCTAACTACATTATACTGTACACATTTTCTTCTACATGATCGCAAATGTATCGATATTTATATTATTATAAAATATCTAGAAGAATTATGTCAATTACAAATCAATAATCATTCTTCTAGAACGGTTGCTATAAATCTTGAGAATACCAAACTAATTGCAATTTTTATCAATCTTTCCACCTGAAATGATTTAATTTATAATAAACAAAAGAAGTATTTGTTTACTAACAAATATATGGGTTATGTATTAGAATGGAACGTAATTATAATCAAATCATGTCCTAAATTATAACAATTCACTGTCGCAGCAAAATATTTTGGACTCTATCCATAAAATAAGTGGATACAATGGATAATTTTCTAGTTTAAAATATAAGAAGCATTCAATAATTTTCAACTTTCTTTGTCATTTTATGAAAATTTATGTGGAGACATCTGCCGATAAATACATATTAACTAAAGGATACTTTGATGATTTAATGAAGACTTACGTCCCCTAATTCTTAGTTCGTGTAATTATAAGAATGATTCATACGCAACTTTATTGAATCAAACTATTTTAATCTCTATCTGACATGAAGTTTTAAACGTCATTCTGACATAGAGTATTGTTTTTGTTTTTACAATGTTACTTATTTTCGTAATAAACTTATTACAAAAGAGGTTGCATAATTATCCTAAAAAAATTTTATTAAAATTATTACATTTCTTTTAATTTCCATTTTGTGGGTTGGAAGGTCGTGTGGTGTTCTGTACCAGATATTTAGTAATTGTTATACAAAATGTTTTAATTTGTCTACAATAATACCTTTATTTGTTTTAGAAACTTGTCCTTTACAATAAAATAACAAATAAAATAAGATTTGTAAATTTGTGGGGTTATTGTTTTCTCAATAGTATATGTAAAAACACGAAATTATGTATTTTTCATATTGGAGTACAAAAAAAAATGTACTATAAAAAGATACTGGCGACTACGTAAATTGTGCTAAGTACTTAGACAGCAATACGAATTTCTGAAAAGATAATTGCCATAAAGTAAAATTATGATAAACCTTATCTGACAAATATTATTTATGCAATGTAATAAATCATTGCTTTCATTTACTTTCTCTTTTATTAAGAGCTTTTATAAGCTTATTGCAGTATATCAGTATTATACCGCATATCACAAAACATAATTTTAAGGAACCATTAAAATGTCTAAACTGCATCTACATTCATGATAAAGTATTATAAAGTACTTTTTCTTTTTAACGTTCAAGTATTTGATGAATTACTAACTCAGTCGTTCAGTTTTGCTTTACTTTTACTTCTTGTCATCGCTTCTATTTGCAAACAACTTGAAAATAGAGATTTCGAGCATAAAGCCAGTTCAATTCCATTCTTTCGAATAACTTGGAAAATGTTTACACCTGTGAAGATTTTTCTTTTTTGGTGACACGTTGTTTATTGTTGTAGGACTATGCAATTAGGTTTTATCTTCTCAAATACACATCCCGGACGTATATTGCATTCTATGATTTCCCCTATTGTTAACTTAACACGAATTTCTTGAATTTTTGTTCATGGAAAACATATCTCTTGTTTTTCATATTTCTTAGTTTAAATTCGTTTCGCTATAAAAAAGTTTTCATTCGCTTATTTATTTCACATTAGAAGTAGAACAGAGAAACAAAATTTTCTATATGTGTCGTAGTCGCATGCATTTATTAATATTTGTTATTTTTACTTTCTTGCTAAACAAGAAAGTATTGCGGCCAAAAAAAATCATAAAAAACAAGTTGCGTTATTTTTATGTTTTACGACTCCCTGAACCCGAAAAACAAAACTTGAGAAAATTTTTCAAAATGTCTGTCTGTGGCAAATCGCCAGCCGAAACTATACGGACGATTTTGATTAAATTTGGAATGAAGGCGTACAAGACAATTATGTCGATAAAGCAAGCTTTTAAACGCAATAGGTGTACAGGAGGTGAAAATAAGGGTGATACTCTGGGGGTAAATTTTAGAATTTTAACATAGAAGATTGAAATTCAGGTCAACAATAACTTGCATGAAATGCAAGCCTTTGCAATTTTTTAAAACTTTCAAAATTGAATATGGCCGCAGTTACAGACACATACAATGTGTCCCAAATTCGCTTCCCTATAAAGTGATCTCGGCTCCTGCTATACTTACGGCAAAGGTTAAATGGGAAAGTTTTAAAGGAAGCTTAGAGCATTCGATATCCGGTTTCAGATTTACGATCGGTTAATTGGTTAAGAGTGTTAAAAAGAATAACTACTATCCATACAAACCCACAATAGTTCAAGGACTTAAGGAAACTGATTTTCCAAGACGAATGCGCTTCTGCGAGTGGTATACTAGAATGTGTAATGAAAATCCGATTTTGTTAATCATGTCTTGTGGTCTGATGAGAGTAGGTTTACGAATTGTGGAGTTTTTAATAAGCACAACATTCATCATTGGGCTGTAGAAAACCCTCACGAAGTGGCAGAGGGACGTCTATAGACCAGATTTGGAAGTAACGTTTGGTGTGGGATTATTGGCAATTTAATCTAACTTACCTATTTTAATTGGGCACCTATGTATTATAAATTATTAATCATTGCAGGAAATCGACTTATAGGACCATTTTGTTTGACTATAACTTAAACGGACAGTAGTACCTAAAGATTTTGCGAAACCAGGTTGTACCGGCTTTACGAGCTACTCTCACTGAAGATGAGTTCAGAAGAACCTGGTTTCAACAGGATGGATGTCCGGCACACAACACCATTCAAGTCAGGAACTTCTTAAGGAGCAGTTTGATGAAAGAATTATTGCATTAAATGGTCCAATATCTTGGCCTCTAGATCCCTGACCTTTCGCCCTTGGATTTCTATCTCTGGGGTCACACAAAGAACGAGGTCTACGAGTTTGATCCTCCTGCGACCATAGAAATCCTGAGACAGAAAGTTTGGATACATTTAGAAATAGTGTTAACGGAAATACACTTGCTAGGGTTGTACGAAAAACAGTCACCAATTGTCAAAAATGTCTCGATGTAAATGGACGTAATTTTGCAAATCTGTAAATTAATTGTAATTGTAATTTTATTGTAGGTTGTTCAAAGGTTCAAGTACTAATTAAATTAATGACGATTTTTCTGGCTTTATTTTTAACACACTCATAGCTGGGAATTTGTCCCAAAACATCTGTCTTTTTGAGAGGTCGTTATTTACTTTCATGTTTTATTGAAAATTCAAAGAATTTTATACATTATTTATTAATGTTATTTTGCGACAAATAAATCATGGCCTACTAATAATAAATGAGACCTAACTTTAGAAAGTGTGATATTTCGATGAAACTCTAATCTTTTATGCAGTTGTGAGACATCACTAACTGGAAATATTGCGCTCTTTCAAAAATCGAAAAATCCAATATGGCGGCAGTAAGAAAATTGAAAGTTGAGGCAGATTGTGGGATAACAAAAGACGATTGTGACATGTCATACACGCCATCTTATTCGTCTTAAAAAAGTGTCCGAATAATCTCACATTGTGACAGCTGTCAAATTAACCATTTCGGATTTACTGGCGAAAAACGAAATCCGCTATTTTCAGTTTTTCGCCGATATTTTCAAAACCAATTGACCGATCGTAAATCTAAAAACGGATATCGAATGGTCTAAGCTTCCTATAAAACTTTCCCCATTTAACCTTTGCCGTAAGTATAACAGAAGCCGAGATCCCTTTATAGAGAAGTCAATTTGGGACGCATTGTATACACTTTTTCTGTAGAAATATATATTTCCGATACCGTTCAAGATATAAAATAATTGGAAATAGTTAAATAAAGGTTCTTTAAAGAGATTTTTTCACGTAATAAATTATGTTATAAATGTCCCTACATTTAAGGGGTTAAACTTAAGCAATTATTCGAAATTTATTTATTCAAAATTTTCTCCAAGTATATTTGTTGTGTTTTTTGATTTTTTTCTAGGCAACCAACCACTCTTATGAATGCAACTAACCTCCTTCTTCTAAAGCTCCTATTATAGAAGATATGAGTTTTCAAATATTTAATATTGATATTGTTAGAACTTTATAATTATTTTGGTTACAGACCTGGGATTTTGGAAATAAACTTTGTTCATTTGTGCTAATGAAATGATATCCTGATGAAAACACTACTTCCGGTTTTTCCGGAAATTGAAAACATTCCTCGTATTGCTGGTATAACATACACATACTTTTACTTTATTTGAAAGGGAGCGAAATTTGCTTTAAAATGATATGAAACAGTCCATAGTTATCTTGGAAGATAAGCGAGATATCTATTTTTAACTTTCAAGTTACATATACATATGTTATACAATCGACTTTTTTTTTCACTATCGCTAAATCGACTTATTAGCTCATTTTACAGCATTTGGCCAAGTTTCGGCAAGATCGGTCATGATGTCTGGATGTCTCGGAGAGGAGGGGTTTATTAGGGTCAGTTTTTTGGTTTTTATTAAATATTTCTAAAACAGCTGAATATTTCAAAGGTATAAAAATACCCCATGTACTTTTTAGTATTTTTTAAGAAAGTATTGTAATGCACTAGCATTCACCTAGTTTAATACGCAGTTATGATCTGGATTCGTGCGTAAATAAGCAGGAATCGCAAAAGTGATCTCGTTACTAATTCTCTCACTTTGTTAGGCTTTACTAAATCTAAATTCACAAATGTTCCATTTTCTTTATGACATTATAATATTAAACCAAACAAAAAGATATGAAACGCCTCTCTTAATATGCAAAGTCTTAAATGTCTTCTTTTGACGTATCATTCTCCATTTATTTAAACTTTTTGAATTTTAGTAAAGTTAATAGCGGTTGTACCTACACATGTGCAATGCCACTCATTCACTCTCAAGGGAGAGGGCGGACTGTTGAGCTCTACAAGCTCCTTCAGCCACAGTGATAGATTCCCAACACTTCTACATTTGGTATGTACGCATGGTGGAATTAAGAACAGGTGCGATAAGAATAGGATCAGAGGGAACCGATTTAGGGTTTTGAGGGAGATGTTAATTGATTCTATATTCTAGATATTTTCTCAGGTGAGCTTCTTTCATAAGAGTACAGCGTTGATGTGCTTGAGCTCATAAGGTAATCAACCGTTTAGAAGCACTCGAAGAAAGTCCATAAATGAAATACGAGAAGTGGTTAGTTCATCCATAGATTTTGGTACAGCTGTTTCAAAAGTAATATTATATTCTACGGAAGCTAATGTTTCTCCATCAAGTTTGATAATACTACGGATCGATTTATCTAAAGAGTCAACAGGAACATCACACGATAATCCTCCTAAGGATAATTCATATTGTAATTATAAAGAAAAATTGAAAAAATATTTAGGCCACCCGAGCTGTTATTTATAATAAGACAAATTATTCGTGATACTATAACACGATCGAGCCATGAAGTTGGTCGCCAGAATTTCTACGTGTTCAAAATGATTTTTGAACTTAGTCTGAAATACACCACAGATAGAATATAAAGAGATGGGTTTTTCTGAGCTGATTTTTGGATCACTAAGGCGGTAGTGCACTAGATGGGTGGATGGGTAAGAGAGAACACATACAATTACATAGGTATAACAAAGAGTAGAACACGCAACAGTCAATAAAACATAAGGAAAAGTCAAACTATTGTTCATTGAAGTCATAGAAATAAATATTGAATTTGACAATTGAGAAAAGAAAATTAAATTATAAAAAATACCCAAAGTAAAGATAGACCACACACCAACACGTTTGAAATATCTACAATAAAATTACATATATTGAGTCAGTAAACGCATTGTAATATTTTAATTAACCAAACAACTTTTCATTAGGCAAGACAGTAATTACTCTGTTATTTCACAAAGGTTACGAAGACCCCTTTTTGTTTTTATTTTATGTTAAAAGAAAGTTTTTAGTAAAATCAAAAATTAAAAACACAAGACCATTGTGAATACAACGAAATTATATCGTGAAAATCAAAATCATTTACTCATTAAAATCAAAGTACGGTATTTTATGTTTGTACGACTTGAGCTCTTTACAATGTAGCTCTTAATAATATTTAAATAAAGAAATTTTAACATTTAGCTTAAAAGGCATATGAACAAATCGAAAAATGTTGGTTTCACAATGGCCTAATCAGGCAGTCGAATAGCAGTGATTACGATCTGCCCAAACGATGGTAAAATATCTAGGTGGACCCCCACGAAGGTAAGATGTGGGTGGAATACACCCCCACGAAGGTCTAAAAGAAATTATTGGAAGTAACCACATTAACATCGTTGTGTTCTAAAACTTACCCTGATTTTAATTAGGTTGTAGAGAAAGAAATACACTATAAAGTGTTTATTAACAGTCGCAATAAGAGAATGTATAAGTACTAACTTGTTGGTTAATATTCGCATGAAGATAAATACGAAGATTTGGGTTTACGAAATCCACGAAGGTCTAAAAGAAATTATTTAAAGTAATCGAATTAACACCGTTATCTCCTATAACTTACCCTCAGCTAGTCAGGCTGTAGAGAAAAGAATAAGTATAAATTGCTTATCAGTATTCACATAAGACCATATCACGTTCGCTACCGCCATAAGACAAAAAAACCAATAGAAATGACCGATAACTAACAAATTTTTTTTGTTAACGACGCGGAACATGCTGTGTACGTACATTATCATAAGAAATCATATATTCCGGTTTACTTGTTCCGGCTCACATATGGTACACTGGTCTATAGAAAGAATTTGAAGTAGTAGCCCACGTGTCTCAAATGTGAGACACGACAAAAATAAATACAGTTTCTAAAAAACTTAAATTTTATTCCTTATATACATTTTGTACATATAACAGAAACTTATAATTCTGGAAAATAGATAGCAATCAGCTTAAAACTTTAGTATTTTGAAAAACGCCCGTCTGGGCACAGTCCTATTGGATGTCCTTTATCGTCGCGGCATAAGTCACAAACATACCAAGTTTGTGTCCTTCATTGCCCTGCGAACAGATTCGACACCTAATTCTTTTCTCCAATTTCCTTGGAAAATTTGATCCTATAGCCTGACCAAAAGAAAATTTTTCAATGAGTTAATTTATATTCCTAACACAAACTTACCTTGACCAGGCAATCGCTGCTTGTAGACTGGATAAGACCTTTACGACATCATTACGGAAGGTACAATAAATGAAATAATAATTTCCAATACCATCTTATTGTCCTTTTCGGGGTGTTGTATAGTGAGATAATATTTGATCTGTTCTGTCTATACCGGATATAAATTTATTATAGTCGAAAACTATGTTTGGTTTGGTACTCCCCGTTTATCTGTCCCCTTGATCATTTCAAATTTATAAGCATTAGATATGATAAGAACGTCTCTTTTGTCTCGCCGTTTTCTTACAATTACTCTACCCTTCCTTATCCAAATTGTTTTGTGTTTATCCCTTCTTTTGGATTTCCTTTTTTATTCTTGCTTAGTGATCCCACAATGTGTGTTTTCTGTTTCAACATTAATTCAGCTAGGCCAACGCTGGTGGAATGATTATCGAGAAAAATTATATGACCCTTGTTTCTGTATAGTTCTATGAGTTTATTCACAACAGCATATCCATGTCCATGATCAGCATCCTGAGCTGTACCTTTACCAGAATAAATTCAGAAGAAAACCACCAGGAGTGCATAATTCGTACAATTTAATCCCATATCATGCTGCTTTATTTGGAATGCATTGTCGAAAGTACAATCTACCTCGCCACAGTAATAATGCTTCATCTAGTGAAAGGTTTGGTCCTGGATTATAGACATCTTGAATATTTTGCAAGATGTGGTTACAACGTTAAGCATTTTATGTATTCTGGATGTTATACCGTCACTATCATCGTGAAACCATAAACAATGCAGAATTGTTTCAAACCGATTAGGTCCCATTGTTTTATTGAAAATTGGATGGTGGAATAACGTATCTTCGACCAATAGTATTTTTATATTTTCCATTGCTACACGTAAACCAAGAATTTTCTTTATCTCGACTGGTGTAACATTCTTCCACGCTTGCATATTTGACTTTCTCAAAATACCTTTTGAAAACATAAGTTGTGCTCTGGTATTTGTCCAGCCGACAATTTTCCGTATGAGTTCGTCATCAAACAAAAGGGAAAATACTTCAACTGGGGTAACATTCTTAGGCAAATTAATTTTGATACCTTCTTGTCCAGTGAAATCAAATAACAGGGATCTTCTTCTATATTAACCCTGTTTTCCTCGTTATCTTTATTATTTTCACTTACCTCAGCATTCAGCAAATTTTCGCATGAGTTATCACTTTGTTGCTCTTCACTTTCCGTATAAGAAATTGAATGTATTGATGCATCACTGCTTGAATCCTCAAATGGTTCTGCAAGGGAGTTGTCATCAGAATAGTGGTTGTCTTTGTCTTCATACCCTATATCCTCGTGTTCAATTTTCCTAATTTCGTCTTGGAGTTCTTTTTCAGTTGGCCTCCTCTTTGAAGGAAACGTTGTAAATCAATTGTAAATCACTCAAACAACCCAGAATCTTCCACCCAGGCACTATTGACCCACCCCGTATACTAAGTACTCTATCTGTTATGGCTCATAAACTTTAATTCACTTTGTCAACTAATCAGATTAAGCTTAATTTGGTTCTTCCTAGCTGAACAATATTCGAAGTTACACGTCCTGCTTACATTGCTACATTTCATGGTTAGTAATACCACAGAGTCACAACCCTCTAAGTTTTATTGTCACTTCGACATTCAATTTTTTTATCTCGTAATTTTGTTTTTGTGTTTATGTGTTTTTCTACTTAATAAATAATGTTTTATAATGTGTTACTAGAAATACAAAATAAAAATATAGCAAATTAATCAGAAATGTGAAATTAAAGAAATTTACCGAAGATAGATACCGACTAATTTATATCGTTAGAAAGATAAAAAATTCCACATTTGGTGCAAAAATGAAAATGAAAAAATCAAGTTACCATTGATTGCAATTTTCTAAATTGACAAAGTAATTTCTCTAAATACAAGAAGAAATCGAATTTGAGCATCTGGTTTACGCTAGTATATTTTATGTCTATTAACATCACAGAGTCATGGCCTTCTAAGGTTTGTGATCACAGCGATATTTAGTTTTTTTCAGACATCTACTTTTTGTAAAAATGACGAATAGCGGCTAAACGATTAGTTCTAGGTACCATGTGTAATACATAAAGTCGCACTAGAATTGACCAAGGAATCCAAATATGCAGTAACATTCCATGAAAAAAAATTCACTTTGATATAAATCGCCCTGTATAAACTTTGCGATTAAAGTGAAAATATTTTAGGTTTGTAGCCTTAAGGATACCCCATCACATCCCATCAACAAACTTTAGAAATATTCCTTAATAAACACACAATCTTCCACCCACGCACTATTGGCCCACCTCGTATACTAAGTACTCTATCGATTATGGTTCATAAACTCTAATTCACTTTGTCATTATAAACTAATCAGATTAAGTTTAATTTGGTTCTTCCTAGCTGAACAAAGGTTTTGTTTTAATTTTTTTCAATGTAATCATATAAAATAGCGTAACCCAAGTTTTACTCGACTCTGTGATGAATTTCTCTGGGTAGGATGGAAAACGTGATATTCCGCGTACTAGAAATATTAATAGACTTAATATTACTTTGTTTGCATAAAGGCAAACTGATTGGAATCTATTTGTTTCGTGTATTAATTTCTCACACCCTTGGTCGAACGGACTTCATTACAAAGTGGCATTTAGATATTATGTGAAAATGGCCATGATTAAATTCTGCTTGTTTAGCATGTGTAATATCAAATTCTCTGCACTATCAGATAATCTAACACACTAATGGAAATATTCAGATATACTTGGGATTAATATTGTAATAATCAATTAGTTTTTAATCAAATAAATAAAAACTTTGTATTTATTTTCAATGCAATAATTAACCTAAACCACTATTTTGAGGAATTTCATTACAACTTCCAACTTGTATATTAAATGCATTATGCAATTTACGTTCACCACAGACTATAATTAACCAAGCAAATAGCCTAAAAGTGGTTACATAACAGAAATTTATTGTATCATAAAATTTATTTCAAATTTCAATTGAAAGTTTTAAAAGCTTTTTACTTGCAAATTATTTATTTGCTTTGATTTTGAAGTGCAGTAATTATTAATGAAATGAATGGTATGATTTCAAACTGCTTTTATTTCATCTCTATATATAATTTTTATTTTCGTATTTATTTTAAACAGAACCATCACAAAGCGCATAATAACAATCTTTAATATATCAGTTTTTATGACATAAGAATGAAATTTTTATTACTTTTTGTTTCAGTTCCCTTACATATTTTCTATGGATTGAAATGTCATGGATCAAGTTGTTTTTCAGAGTACCAAATTGTTCATAAAGGCAAGAGTATTATAAAACAAGTTCAAAAGGAGCGAATTCTTATAGAATTCTGATTTCAACCAACTTCAAAGCTGTAACATGGCGATTTTTTATTTTCATTATTATTATATCTTAAATTAGCTAAGAAAATTATTATAAAAATGACTCCTTATATCGCAATTTTGATTTTAAGGGCCTCCCTACCGTGAACAGGTGATCAGATCAAAAAATCTACCAGAGATTTGGAATCAGCAAAGAAAGATGACACCACATCCAGCTTTCTAAATTCTGTAACATCATGCAACCCACAGACACACAGACAGACATAAAAACATCCAGACGAATTAATTAAGTAACATATTGAAGTTGGTTCTTGACTCCTTATATCTTAATATCGAAATGCTGATTTTAACGGCCTCCCTACCCCGAACAGGTGATCTGACCAAAAAACCTACCATAGATTTGGGATTAGCAAAGAATTTCCTATAAAATGACACAACTTCCAGCTTTCTAAACCCTGTAACATCTTGCAACGCACAGACACACAGAGAGACACACAGACAACTTAACTTAACTTAACCTTCACGCCATTCCCTTACGGGGTAGGCAAAACAATCTCTGCCTCTTATTTATTTTTCATACACAATCTTTCTCCATGATTTCTTGTCTCCGCATACCTCCCTAGCTTCCACAAGATTAATACATTACCTCTGACATGCCCTTTTATTTTGAAAACTCCTTACCTTTCTTTCCTTTATCATACATTCTACTCTACATTCAGCCAAGTTTTACGCGGCCTACCAGGCTCGGCCTTACCTCTACCCTCATCCACATATATTTGCTTCGTTAATCTTGCGTTGTTCATTTTCTCAATGTGGCCCAACCAACGTAATGTATTACTTTTACATCTATCCATCATCGCCTTTTCCTCGCCACACTCTGTCATTATGCATTCATTCTTTACCTTTTCCTATCTCGTTTTACCACATGAGCTTCTAAGGAATCTCATACCCACGGCATTTATTTTTCTTTTGTGCCTTTTTTGACATACCAATGTCTCACTTCCATACAGTACTGATGTGACAAACACGCCATTATAGATTGCTCGTTTCGCAGCTAGGCTTATGCTTTCGTTTCTCATTATCGTCCACATACTTCCAATCACTTTCCTTCCAGCGTTGATCCTTCGTCCAATCTCGCCCTCCATTATAACACTTTTCAATCACCTGCTGGAGGGCAACCATCCGATCAACACATCCTCTCCCTGGCATAACGTCACCCTGCACATCCCAAATCTTAGTTTGTGAAGTTTCTGGTACTCTATCAAACAGTATTCTTCCAAATACTTTACAGGCACGCTGAGCAAACTTATTCCTCTGTAGTTCTTGCAATCATTCTTGTTCCCCTTATCCTTATACAGTGGTACAATCATCGCGCTCTTCCAATCGATCGGCACTTTTCCACACATAAGGCACACATTGAATAATTCACACATTCTTCGTAAAAGTTTTACACCCTCATACTTTAGCATTTCACCAGTGATTTCATCTACGCCTGCTCCCATTTCGTTTTTTAACCTTCCTTTCGTTTTCTCTACCTCATTTATTTCAATATCCTTCTCTGTTTGATTCACCATTCCTTCTACATTCTCCTTATTTAACCCTTCAGTCTTACTGCCCTCACTAATGTACAGCTTTCCGAAATATTCTTGCCAGCATTTTCTCACTTCACAATTGTCCCATACTATTTCGTTTCTCATATTCATCACTACCGCAACGTTCTGTTTTGGAGCATGTTTTGTATTTTTGACCCATTTCCAGAAGAGTTTTTTGTTTCCCTCAAAATCATTCTGCATTTTCTCTCATTCCATAGCCATCACTTCCTCTTTACTTATTCTCACTGCCTCTTTTGCTTCTCTATTTCTTAATCTGTACACCTCATACAATCGATTCTTCTCATTCTCATTTTTTGCTGCAATCATTGCCATGTACGCATCTTTTTCCTTACATACTGCCTTTTTATCGCCTCATTCCACCAAGCACATGTTTTCTGTCTACCTACAATCGCTCTTCCACATATCCGCACGGCACAATTGACAACACAGTTTTTCAAGCTTACACTTTCAACGTCAGTGTCTTTTATTTGTTCGTTCCACGCTGTTTCATTCACATTCAACTCTTTACTCACAGCATCTGCGTATTTCAATTTCTAACCATTATCCACTAGTTTGCCTAGACTAATTCTGCACGCTCGCACTACGTTTGATTTCCTTCTCCAGATCCACTTTTGCCCCAAACACACTCTCGATACAACCAAAAAGTGCTCCGATCCACATTCCGATCCGCGCATTACTTTTGTGTTGTTACGTGCACAAAGGGATATTCGTAGAAATTGTGGCTAAAGTGCTGTAACATAGATAAAGGAATTAGCCGGAAGCTCAGTCGGTCTGTTAAGCACTTTGATGCATGGGCGTTTTGGCAGGAGAGAAGATATACATAAAGTTTAAAAAGGGCACCACTTGATTTAATTTTATATCGCCCCTCTATAAAGAAAAGGGCTACGGCCACACAGGACAAAAGAGACAACTAAAATAAAATGGTGAACTAAGTCCTCACTGACAAAGGACTGGCTAGGAAGTTGATAGGAGATCACAGGATTAACGAAACAACTTACGATCGTTTAACACCACTTATTTAATATACCCACTGTAAAATAGCATAAATTTTATAATAATAATTAAATGTTCATAAGTATCTAACATAAAAAATTATTTTTTAAATAATTTCTTATAAAATGTTATCCATTTCCATTTAGTGTCCGAAAAACTTTATGTATTATTCTTAAAGAAAAGTAGACTCTTCTTTACTTATCGCGATTCGCAAAGAAAAACAATAATTTTCTTTACTTATAATACAAATAACTATTTTTTCAGAATGGAGCAATAAATGCAAAGTTTATTGTTTTGACGAATCGAGGAAAATGGTATAAAGCGTTCTAACACTATTAATTAGGGAACCTACGAAAGATGGTGCTAAGAATGTTTGATAATATTGTTAACCTACATCTAGATTTTGCGCGTACTGTGGTTTGAGCTGTTGTACCGTTTACTGATTTAGTAACTGTCGATTGTGTCACCCTGTGTGTAAATCTTAAGGATCATAGGGTAGAGAGTTTGTTTTGTTCTATTTTTTTTTTAATTTCGAATATAAAATAGTTCAAATTTTTGCAAGCTCTTTTTGATCATCTTTTTTTGGGTTTGGAGACATTTATAAATGGAATTCTTATTTATAAAATTCACTCACAGGTGATGCTGGTGTTACTATTAGATTAATGTTAGAAGAGTTATGCTCGTTGTTTTAAGCTTTAGGAATGGTGTTAGTTGAGAGTGAAATTACGTTTTTTATAAGAATTAAAATTGACGTATTGTATTTAAAATAGATTTCTTCTATAAAATTCCAGTTATTTGAAATTGTAATTATATAAATTTTCAAGGTTTGAAATTAAAAGGTATTTTGTTCCTGATCACGTCCACATGTAATGTCGTTTGTGCTGTCCTCCACGTATTGGATACCATATTGTTAATAATGCCTTTTTTTACTTGTTTTATACAAATCGTAGATGACCAGGAATGTCTTGAGGAAGGATTGGCAGAATTATGGCACCTTCACAAATCCTACGGCAGTGATTGTAATTGTATATTCGAGCAAATCAACATGCGCATTATAAAAGTGTGACAATGGTTTAAAAATTCTACTTTTTATCTAGGAACAACACTATATTATTTATTAAAGTTTTTAAATTTTGACCTTTTTTCCTTGTTACAAGTTGAACACCATTCCAGCCTTTAGTCCCCAATCACCGCTACAACACATTAACTAGTTTTACATACGAAACTATATGGTAAGTGTAATTCAAATATGTATTTGTTTCTTCTTATTAATTATAACACATTTATTTCAGATGAAACCAGAAAACCAAAGCAGAACTCATCTTATTGCAATTTCTAATGTGAATGTCCATATAAATTTTATCAAAAAACAAAGAAAAACTCTCAATGATAACAAACACGCATAACATTTACAATTATAACTATTTAACTTATCTGTCACATTTCAATTTTTGAAAAATACATTTTAAATTTGATGTGATTTACCCTAAATTAACTTTACAACGTAATTTAACCAACCAAAAATTTATTCTTCATAGAAATAATTAACAAAGTCTGTTTTAGGTCACAAGAGTAAAAATGAATGTTTACGAGAACTACTAAAAAGCAAAAGTCAACGTACAAAAAAATCCTTTTTTTTTGAGTAAACAAAAAAAATATTTTCCCTTTTTTATGTTTGAAATGTTTGGCATCTATATAAAAAAAATGTAAAACAAAAAAAACTCAATTATTTTACCTGTATCTTATATGTGCAAAACAGGTCAATATGGACATAGCATGTCAATATATATATATATATATATATATATATATATATATATATATATATATTACAGGGAGATTGAGTAGTGTGATAAAGCTCAGTACACATTTTAGAACTAGTTACAACTCTACGGAGTGTTCATAACGCTGTGACATATCAAAGTTACATATTTTTATGAAACAACCTGTATTTTACTTTAAATTTAAAATCCGCCTCACTCCCTATTACAACAGTATGAAGTTGTAATATGTTGTATAGTGCATTTAATTTCCATAAAAATCAGCACCCTGTATTATTAAAAAGAGGTATAAGAACAATGATCTATCGCAGCCATAGTTTTTGGATGATTGGCAACATTTATAAAAATTTATTTAGTTATTACGTTATGTTATCGAATGCAGGGTAAGTCAAAACACACGTACATTATTTTTTTAGTAATTTTAAATGGATCGCCCTGTAATTTATTTTGCAATTAGTAAATACTATTACCATACTTTGCCTAAACTTAATATTTTTCTATACACAGTATTAATTAAGCATCTAAATAAACATTTACCTTTGAACTTATTCGTTCATAACAAAAACTAATAATAAGCATCTAAATGTTTAATAATTTTATTTTGAGCTGGTCATGATTGATTTGTCAAAAACTGATAGTTCATCATTTTGTTTAATAATTGAGGGGTATGGTTCGTTCTTAAGTAGCAAAGATGAATTTTACTTGTGATGAAATGGTTGATGTGATCTGGATATTGGGAGAATGCAATAAAAACGCAGTATTATCGGTAAGAACCGTTTCCTGAGAAGCGACCGCCTACTACAGCGAGCTTTGAAAGATTCAAAGAACGGTTTAACCGTACTGGTTCAGTTGCCTATAAAAACGCGAACAAACAAAAAATACTGTGACGGAGGAAAATGATTTAAATGTGTTGCTTGCAGTGACTGAAAACTCATATACAAGCATAAGGAATATTTGCAATGAAAAAGAAGTTAGTTACTACTCCGTACAACAAATTCTTTATGAAAACAAGATGCACCCTTACCACATTCAATTGCATCAAGCACTAAATGGCAGTGATTTTGAGAAGAGAATGACATTTTGTGAATGGGCCTTAGAAAAAGTTAGTCTAGAGACATTTTCCTGATTATGCACTATTTGGTGATGAAGCTACGTTTCATAACGATGGTTATGTTGACACGCGTAACTTTCATTATTATTCTACAGTTATCCCTATTATTGGAAGAAGTTCCACTTCCTATACGTGAACGTGTGTGGTTCTGGAATGACAGTACTCCAGTTCACCATAATGCATTAGTTCAAGGCGGACTTGACGATCAGTTTCCTGAACGATGGATCGAAAGAGGTGGACCAGTATCGTGGCCGCCCAGGTCTCAAGAATTTAATAAAGTGGATTCATTTTTGGGGGTTAATGTTAAGAACGAAGTGTATAAAACACCGCCAACAACAAAGGAAGACACGAAAGATAGAATACCAAATGTATTTCAAAATGTTAACCATTTTGAGCAATTTATGTAATTGTATTTTAGTAAAATAAGTGTTGGTTTTCATTGTTTATTTGTTTGAGTGCTGTTTTTTATTTATCCGTTAGTGAAATTGTATGTAAAACTTATTTGTAATAAATTGTTTTTCTTTTTGTATTCGTTATATGCATTACTATACAGTAATGGTAAACTGTCAATTTTTGACAAATCAATCATGGCCAGCTCAAAATAAAATTATCAAACATTTAGATAATTAATAATTTGCATAGAAAAATAAGAATATCTCAAAAACTATTAACTTTAGGGATAGGGAATGCTTAATAAAAAGAAAAGTATGGTAACAGTACTTTTTAATTGTAAAATAAAATACAGTTTAAAATTATTAACAGAATAATATACTTGCGTTTTGAGTTACCCTGTATTCGATTTAATGAATATTAACAAAATCAATAAATTTGTATAAACTTTGATAATCATCCAAAACTATGGCTGCAATAAATCATTGTTCTCTTTAGTTATACAGGGTGCTGATCTTGTTACGATTTTGATGGATAATTGGTTGTAACTTTTTAAATACTCTGTATAAGATATTACAATTTTATACTGTTGCATTGGGAAAGTGAAGAGGATTTTAATTTAAAGTGAAGTACAGCATGTTTCACTTAAAAAATGCAACTTGGATATGGCACAGCATTAGGAAACACTCTGTAGGGCTGTAACTAATTTTAATGTGATGCCTTCAATTTTTGTAAATAAATTTTTTGGCATCTTTTATTACAAGGAATGTCCTGAGCTTTATCACACTAATCAATCACCTTATATACATACAGATTTTTTTGACTCCACGGTTATTCAGGATTCTCTCTCATTATAAAAAAATATTTTCAAGGTCATGCCGATTCCGGTTATTCCGGAAGTTGCCACTAACTTCCTTGTTTTAAACATAACACGCGGTATATTATTTCATTTTTGATACCTGGAGAAATTTTGTGATGGGTTCCATCAGGTTTCCCTATACATATTTTCAACTGTTTCTTAGATGTCTTAATTCTTTTGAATTTTTGAAAAAGTTACTTCATTTTCAATACTGCACCTTTTACCCATGTTCCATTGGTGGTAAGTGCTTCTGGAGTAGATAAAAGCACAAAAATGATAATTTCGATATCCACATTGACAATTGACTTGCCTCATAAAGGGTGTCCAAAATTTGATGATCAATTAAATCATTTTCAAAGTTGAAAAGGTTCGTTCCTTCAAATATGACACACTGTATATTATTGAATGATCGGATATAGAATTTAATTTTGTATCGATTCACTATAATTTCCCTATGCTTACTTCCGACAGTTTTCTTGTTAATCTACATTTTTTTCAAAAGTCGATTAAACCTCTAAAGTCCTATCGAGAAAGCCTTGATTTTGACAGGAATAGAAACAATATTGATTTTACGTCAAAGCAGTATCAGCTTTCAGATTCGTTCGGTATCTACTTACAGGTCTAGTAATTTTGTTAATTTTCTCAGTTTATAATTGAGAATACAGAAGAATGTGCCAATAATGATTTTTTAAATTTGCTTTACGTGCATGGTGAATGTGAACGAATTTCCAGACGAACATGCTGATTATTTAACGAACGATATCAAGACCTACCAACAATGACTCCCGGAAAATGCTCAACAATCGTTTTGACAACTGGAGTGTAAGTAACCTAAAGCCCTTAATAGATAATAAACAAAGTGAATGTGTTGGCTTATCCACGGAGTTCAACTCCAGGAGTAGCATTGGATTTGGGTATTTCAGAACATCAATCCACAGAATATTAAGAAAGCATAACGTGCATCCTTTTTCTGTGATAACTGTGAACGGATTACCTCTTGGCGATGAGGCAAGACGAGTCGACTTTGCGAGTTCATGTGCATAAAATGACCAAAGACTCGAGATTTCTTTAAGACTATGTGTACTAATAAATAAAAATTCAGCAGTAAAGAAATTATAAATCGCCGAATTAATCACTACGAGGCACAAGATAATCCACTTAATCACCAGGAACACTTTAGTTTTAATGTTTTTTGTTTAATTATGGACAATAGAGTGGTATATCGGGTGTACGATGAAAATTTGAATGGGACTAGATATTTGGAGATACTCAGAGAGTTTGTTAGTGATTTCTTAAATGCTCTACCTCCACGTGATAGATGAAACGGTTGTTATCAGTTGGATGGCACATTCCACTAAAAAAGTTAAATCTGGGGAGCTGGCTGGCCAACTTTGAGGTCCCCTTCTGCCAATCCATCTATCTACGAAGCTGATTTAAATACGTGAAAACGTTAGCATCAAAGTGTGCTGGAGCACGGTCTAGCTGTAACCACAACATTGCTCGAATATAGAGAGGAACGTTTTCGAACAATTCTGGCAACTCCTCCATTAAAAATCGCCGAAAGTACGGCCTTATTACTTGATCCCCAACAATCCCGCCCCATACGTTAACAAACCATCTGTTTTGGCGATCCACTTATTCATTATAATAATGAACATTGTTCCTGATAACCAAGCCGTTATTATGAAACGTAGATTCGCCAGAAAATAAGAGAAAATTTAAAAAATCTTCTGGAGCGAATTTATGTATGACCCATAAACAAAACTCCACTCGTTCATAAAAATCAGTGTCAAACAGCACTTAATGTTATAGGGTATGGTATGGATGAAACTTTTGTTCCTCCAGTATACTTTGAATGCTACTTTTGCTAACTCCAGTTTCGAGACTTATTTTACGTTGTCCTACGTGTGGACTTTCGATTATAGAGACTTCAAATACTTGAAATTAATTCTCTTCCTTACCGACAACGCTCTTTCCTTTAATTTATTTTTCATATGCTAGGCTTCCGGATCTGCGAAAATTCCGAATTAGTCGTTCAAAAACTACCTTATTCGGATGGTTGGGTATAGGAAGCCCTAATACAAATCAAAGACATTAAAATGTTACAGCATAATTAGGCATTACATACAGGGTGTACCATTTAAATTTATTGATAATAATTTAGTTTTTTTTTATTAATAATGTATATTAAATTAAAAACGAACTCTTTGACCGTATACTTCACATAATAATATTTATGAAATGAAGGTAAAACCTGTTGATGTTAGGTATAGGAACCATAACGGTAACTTATCTTCATTCTCCCTTTAGATTTCATAAATGACATAAAATATAGTGTTTCATTAAAAAAATATAAGTTTGATATGGCTCTTTTATTTTATGAACCCCGACAATCTGCAATATTTTAAAATATACCTACAAAAAATCTTTTAAAAATAACAGTTTTTTGTCGAGAAAACGTGTCATATGTGATGATCCATCCTGTATATAGAAGTTCTAAAAAGATATATAGTGGATTACTCAGTGGCTCAATGGTAAAGGTGTCAGACTTATACGTGAAAGGTACCAAAGTTTAAATCAGGGAGTAGTCAAGTGTTTGAGAAAAAACCACATGAATTCGACTCAAGTGAGAAAACAGTCCTTCTCAGGACTAAGCCTGGTGACGGAAGCAGAGTCCGCTTTTGAAACGTCGCGGTATAGATATAAAAATACCAGGAGGTACGTACTTTACTTTCGTCGAACATGCATTCTTCACGTGTTTTATCTAGGTTTCAGTTTGTTTTAACTCTATACGGTTAACCAGCATATACCACGAGACAGTTTAACTGGGCATTACATAAGTAGTAATGGATTCGTATGGAATTGCATAGGCGGTAAACAATCAATGCACGGAAATGATGTTAATACCAAACAATCTTTACCGAGTCTTTATCCACTCAAAACATTGTATAACAAATATTGCTTTACAGCTCACCTAGTGAAATAGATAAAATCAAATAATTCCTTTCTGAAATAAAAGATGGCAATTTGCACTAGAACAAAGATTTCTTTTGACAAAAAGATAGAAAGATACAATTTTTTAAGGTACAAAACGCAATTGATCGGCTGTAATTGGACTTAATTATGATACAGATAATGAACGAACAAATTTAATTCCTCTCACACTACTTTGTTATTTTTTAGCGAATTGTACCGCACATTCGAATTAAATATACTACAATAACGTGTAATATTTTCATTTTTATTGCGAATAAAACAAAATTATACTCATTTATTCCATTTTTCGCAAAAATCCGAAAGAAAGCCTACCAATAAAGTATAAATATTTTTTACTAGTAAAACGTCAGGAAAGCATAAAAAGATTTTTTGTGACTTATTTTTGAATCAATATCAAATAAGCCTTGCGACACTTGAAATTGATGTATCGCTTATATGCCAAATCACGCTACAAAAAAGTTTAGTTTAGGTGCAATTGTGTCTCCCTTTTATGTGAACAGATGAGATACATCAATGCCAGCTTTATAACAAGAGATTATTTCAAATGTGTCCATTTGTATCTATTCATCTTTTCGTAATTGTTATGTAACTTTGTTTTTATTTCACTTGCGATAAAGCTGCCCTAGTTTCGTTTGACCATTAAAATGGTTTATGTAGTTACAAATTTTTTTGTGCTCGTATTTTATTTAAAAAAAAAGATTAAAGCTTGGACGTGTATTTATTAGAATGTCATAGTATTTTGGTATAAAGAATTATTGCAATCGAAAATAATGGAATCAGATAATTGGCAGTTGGAATAAATGTAAAATATTACGAAAACTGAAGCTTACACAAATAAAATTCTCAACTCATTGGGTTGAAGTAGCGAAAATAAGTTTAAACATTCAAACAATTGTACATTAAAAACGAAAAGTAAGCTGTTGGTTTTGAAACGTTCTAAAGTTTATGAATTAACACAGAATGTGATATAACTGAATGCTAAAAATTAAATAATTTCTAAACTAAAAGGTTTGGAGTTTCCATCTGCAATTTTGCACCTCCTAATAATAATGATTGAAAAATAAACGGAAAATATCTGGCACGGATCTTCCAACCTACAAAGTGGAATTAAAGAGAAATGACATAATTTTTATAATAATAATTTTTATGATAATTAAGCAACCTCTCTTGTAACACGTTCATAACGAAAAAACACCAATAATATTCCGTCAGATGGACGATAAAATATTATTGTCAGATAGAAGGTAACAGACATCTGCATGCTTGAAAAAAGTTCCAAAGCCACCCGATTCTATAACATACTGATAATCTTATTTAATTAATGTTTAGACTGTGCATTAAGAAACTTTCTAAAGAGAAGTTATGGGCAATTAAATTATCGTTAACAAATATTTTTACACAACTTCCTGTAAAGTTGATCGTTATCTTGAAATTTGAACAAACACTAAAATTCGGCGTTAGGAACATTTTGCCGCGTCATATAATAAATTGCACAAAACAAAATTAATGGATTTGCTAAAGACCTATCTAGGGGAATTTTTATATTTTCGAAATACGCAACTATTTCTGAAATATTTGATAAAAACCAAAAACCAATAGCTCCAGGAGAAATGAAAAAAAAATTAAACACAAAATTTCAAGTATGTATATTCAGAAGCTATCCAGAACACCAACACACACGCAAGCACGCACGCACGTACGCACGCATGCACCCACGCACGCACCCACGCACGCACGCACACATCCACACAGACAGACAGACACACACACGCACACACACACAGACACACACACACATACTCACACACACACACACACACACACACACACACACACACACATACACACATACATACAGACACACACACACACACAAACACACACACACAAACACACAAACACACAAACACAAACAAAACAACAAACACACAAACACACAAACACACACACACACAACACACATAACACACAAACACACAACACACAAACACACAAACACAAACACACACAAACACACATGCACACAACACACAACACACACAACACACAAAACACACACACACAAACACAAACACACAAACACACAAACACACACACACACAACACACAACACACAAACAACACAAACACAACACAAAACACACAAAACACAAACACACAACACACACAAACACACAAACACACAAACACACACACACAACACAAACACAACAAACACAAACACACAAACACACAAACACACAACACACAAACACGCAAGCACACAAACACACAAACACACAAACACACAAACATACAAACACACAAACACCAAAACACAAACACAACAAACACACAAACACACAACATGCAGCAAACACGCAAACACGCAAACACGCAAACACGCAAACACGCAAACACGCAACACAACACACAACACACAAACACACGAACATACAACACACAACACAACACAAACACAAACACGCAAACACACAAACACAGTAAACACAAACACGCAAACACGCAAACACGCAAACACACAACACGCATAACACAAACACAAATACACAAACACAAACACGCAAACACGCAAACACGCAAACACGCAAACACACGGAAACACACAAACACGTAAACACTCAAACACAAACACAGCAAACACGCAAATACGCTAAAACGCACTAAACGCAAACACTGCAAACACGCAAACAAAACGCAAACACGCAAAACACAAAAAGCAAACACGCAAACACGCAAACACACAAACACACAAACACACAAACACAAAACAAAACACACACTAGACGCAAACACTAGAAACACATGCAAACACGCTAAAACTACGCAAACACGCAAACACGCAAACACGCTAAAACACAACTACACGCATACAAATACGCAAAACACGCAAACACGAAAACGCAAACACGCTAAACACGCAAACACGCAAACACACAAAACACAAAAACTACAAACACTAAAACAAACACTAAAACACTAAAACATGCTAAGAGTTCACAGAAGTACGCTAAAAACGCTAAAAACGCTAAAAACACTAAAAAACGCTAAAAACACTGAAAACGCAAAAAAACACTAAAAATACTAAAAATCACTAAAAAACCACTTAAAAACACTAAAAAACGCAAAAAAATAAAAACGCTAGAAAACGCTAAAAAACGCTAAAAAACTAAAAAACGCTAAAAACACTAAAAACGCTAAAAACACTACATAACGCTAAAAAACACTAAAAACACTAAAAAACACTAAAAACACTAAAAACGCTGAAAAACACTAAAAACACTAAAGAAACAATAAAAAACGCTAAAAACACTAACAGTACTAAAAATCACAAAAACACTAAAAAACTAAAAACACTAAAAAATACTAAAAAACGCTAAAAACACCAAAAAACACTAAAAACACTGAAAAACGCTAAAAATCACTAAAAGACTAAAAAACACTGAAAAACGCTAAAAATCACTACAAATTCTAATAAATCACTTAAAAACCTTTAAAACATTCTAAAGACACTATAAAACTTTACTAAAAACACGTAAAACACTAAAAACACTAATAAACGCTTATAGAAACGCCAAAACACTAAAACCACTAAAACACTGGGAATACTAAAAAGTCAAAGAACTTTTTACTACTAAAAAATTGCTAATTTAAACACTAAAACACTAAAACGCTAAACACTATAAACACTGAAATTTTTTACACTAAAAACTGCTAAAACATTTTGCTGCAGATAAACGCTAAATTAACACTTAGAATACTTAAAAATCACTAAAAACACTAAAAATCGCTATTTTTAATTTAACAATAAAAACTGCTCTAAAAACACTATGAAACTAAATGGTATTACTCTAAAAAACACTAAAAACGCTAAAAACACTAAAAAACGCTAAAAAACAGTAAAAACACTATAAAAAATTAAAAAACACTAAAAACACTAAAAAACACTAAAAAACGCTAAAAACACTAAAAAACGCTAAAAAACACTACAAACACTTAAAAACACTAAAAACACTAAAGAACACTGAAATACGCTAAAAACACTAAAAATATTAAAAAGCACTAAAAAAACACTTAATGTACATGCAAGCCTCAAATATCAAATTCATTATTCAATGTAAAATCCCGTAAAAATCATACAGGTTCTAAGTTATAGCGCTTATCAATTTTAAGAACCAGTTTGCCTTTGGACGTCTCGCTGGCTTGTTGTACGTGAACCGGTCAGTCATCATTATTATCCATAATTTACCTGCTGTTGTTATTAGTGGGTTATCAACGGGGGCCCCCTTCCACCAGAAGTAGCCTGTACTACCAAGTCAAGGTAAGCGCTTTGTTTTTTTTCTTAGTTCTGTATGATAACAGATTTGACAATTTTTAAAGTAAATAATTCAATACAGTCCACTATTAAAACAATATTTTTTTATCTATCTCTTGCACAAACATTTTTGGTCCATCGGCCGGATTATACGTTTGAAATTTAAAATTGTATCGTTTAAAAATATTAATAACAACAAAACGAATTCCGCATTAGTTTCTCTTTTCTATCATTTTATTCTAAATGATTAACCTTGGCCTTCGCGTAAGTAGAAATATACATATAAATATTGGGTTATTGTTGCACTTGGAGTTTTATCATAAATTATAATATTATTGTGAATTGGAATACTTGGTGGTTACATGATTTGACAAAATAAAAGTGTAATTTTACAATTCTAAGAGCGTTAAATACTTTTGTTCGTTAAAAATAAAATCGCTATGTCTATTATATATCTTTGTCGGTGAAATCTTAGTGTAATTAATTATGGCAGCTTTAAAAGGCTTTCTCAACAGAGAAAGGTAGCTATTTCGCGTATAACCGAAATTTATGCTTTGGCAATGAGAGCATCAGATGATGTAGATCATCAGGGATCTTTTAAAATTCGATATGAATCTCTTGAACAAAATTATTCTGAATTTAAGAATCTGCATAATGAAATTATTGGCTTTAGCGATGACGATGATTTTGAAACCCATGACGCAATAAGAAAGGAAACAGGTACGTTTTATTTCAAAATAAAAGAAATTTTTCCAAACTCTTTGCAACCAATTTAGTTGTTCCAACTGTAGTTTCGGTTCCAAATAACTCGAGTCCTGAGGAAAAATAGGACTACCGAAATTAACAATTCCTATTTTTGATGGAAATATGTTAAAATGGCCAACATTCTTTGACTTGTTCAGTTCGTTAGTCCATAATAACAGATCGTTAGTGAACATACAGAAGTTTCAGTATCTGCTTTCTTTCCTACAGGGTGAACCACTTAACTTAATAAAATCTGTCCAAACTACTGATGCAAATTATCCCATTGCTTTTCATTCATTAGTCAAAAGATATCAAAATAAGCGAGTTTTAGCTACCGCTTATTGGAATGCAATCATGAATATTCCGGTTATGAAAAATAATTGTTCAAAGGATCTCAGAAATATTTTGGACACATTTTCAGAAAATTTGTCCGCTTTAGAAGCACTTGAATTTTCAGTAGATCAATGGTGTTTTATTTTGTTTAATTTATTACTGCAGAAAATAGATAAAACGACACGCACGTCATTTGAAATGTCGTTCACTGAAAAGAAATCCTTCTTACAAGGATTTGAGTGAATACTTAGAAAAGCAGTGCAAAGCTTTAGAATCAGTTCAGTATATGCCTGGGCAACAAGAGGTCTCCGGAAATAAAACTGAAGCTGTCGGCACCCGCTTATGGTGCCTCTAAGCCGAACAACCCTCCAAATTACTTAAAAAATCTTCACTTTCTACATTGCTTGCCAGTAATATACCAGGACCATCCAAAACTTTCAATCTTGTTCTCATTCACAAAGGTGTGAACTTTGCAAAAATTTTACCATCCTTTGTCGCAGTGTTCAGAATTTATATCGAAAACTCCTGCGGAACGTTATGCTTGTATTAAACAAATAAATGCTTGCATAAACTGCCTTAGATTCAATCACTTGTTGAAAGATTGTCCTTCAACCTACAATTGTCGCATTTGTCGTTATCGCCATCATACCATGCTTCATTTGGTACAAAATTCAGGCACAAAGAAATCAAGTCAACCCATTACCAGTACTTCCTTTGTTCGAAATTCGAGGGCACCTTCAAGTGGTGTTCAGCAAAATACTCAACAATCAACAAATAACTCTTTTAGTTTAGACGAGACCGATTCTTCGCCTCAAACTTCGCTATCCCTTAGTTCACAAGCTAACCAATCTTTGAATTACTGCACTTCATTCTCGACTTCTACGTTTAATACTACTATTCTTCTATCTACTGCCAAGGTAGAGATTTTAGACGCAAATGGAAAATTCCAAACAATTCGTGTTGTATTAGATTCGGCAAGTCAAGCAAATTTCATTAGTCAAAATGCCTCAACCGGCTAGGATTAAAAGAGAGGATACTGTATCCCAATCCAGGGATTAAATCAATCCTCTTCGACTACCAAGGGATTGCTCGTTGTACTGTTCGTCCGATTGGAGCTACGGAACCAACTCTCTCATTTGATGTCTTGGTTCTACCAAACCTTTGCACAGATATGCCTGCGTTTCCTATTAACACAAAGATTGGGATCACATCTCTAATCTTAAACTAGGGGATGATACGTTCAATATACCTGCACCGGTAGATATGCTACTGGGAGCCGAAATATATGCAGATATTTTGAAACCAGGTCGTATTCATACTCAACCTGGGAAACCAACCGTTATAGAAACGGTTTTGGTTGGGTCCTTTAGGAAGACGCAAGATGTTGGTACTTCACATCGATCCTTGCAATCATTTTCGATCCTTCTAGATGGTCCCTTAGACTCGATTGTTAGAAAATTCTGGGAGAGCGAGACTATTCCGTGTAAAACCCCTTATCACCAGATGAGGTGAGGTGCGAACGAATATATCGACAAACCACATCACGCAACAGTGATGGACGTTTTATTGTATCATTGCCATTTAAACAGGGAGAGCCTGATTTGGGGAATACATTTTCCTTAGCTTATCGATGTTTTGTATCGTTAGAATCAAAACTTGGTAAAAATTTTGAACTTCGACTCCTGTACTCCAAGTTTATGAAGGATTACCTAGAAAACGGTCATATGAGCCTAGTAAAAAATATTGAGGGAAATCCCAAAGGTCTTTGTTATCTAGCGCACCATGGCGTTTTGAAATCCGATAAAACCACGTCGAAAATAAGAGTTGTTTTCAATGCTTCGGCAAAGGGTTCGAAAGGAATCAGTTTGAACGATACCTTATTTGCCGGACCCAAACTCCAAACGGATATATGCCTAATTTTGTTAAAATTTCGAGTTCATCCAATAGTTTTTGGCAGATATTAAACAAATGTACCTACAAATTTGGATAAACCCTGCCCATAGAGATTAACAAAGATTACTCTGGCGATTCAGTCCCAACGAACCTCTTCAGCAATATCGTCTCAATACCGTATCCTTTGGTGTAACTTCAAGTCCATATTTAGCACTTAGAACCGTAAGAGAATTAGCAAATCTAGAGATGAAAAGGTATCCCGAAGCGGCACAAGTTATTCTTAACAACACCTTTATGGATGACATTTGCGCCGGAAGTACCAATCTAAGTTCTGCGTTGTCTTTACAGCAGGATCTAATTACCTTGCTAGAATCTGGTGGATTTGAGCTACGAAAGTGGGCAAATTGCCCTGAATTACTTCGGAACTACCCGCTTCCGAAAGTCAAATCCCAATTTCGTTCGATAAGGAGGAATCCATAGTCATTAAGGTTCTGGGCCTACTTTACAATCCGTGTTCTGACACATTTTCGTATGCATTCACTCCTTCGAAAAAGCATGCACAAAACGAAATATTTTGTCCGACATTGCGAGGATTTTCGATCCTCTAGGTTTTATCACCCTGTTTCATTCTTAGCAAAGCACATTATGCAACGCCTTTGGGTCTCGGCATCGATTGGGATGACACTCCTTCGCAGCAAATCATTGAAATTTGGTCCCAGTTAAAAGCCGAACTTTCTTATCTCTCTCAAATTGCATTGCCTCGTTATATTTTTGTACAAAGATTGCAGAGATGCCAAATATTAGGGTTTTGTGACGCCTCAGAATTAGGATATGCATGTGGCGTGTATCTTCGTACCGAGGGTTTGACGCTTCAATAAAGTCCTCTTTAGTTATGGGCAAAGGAAAGGTAGCTCCCTGAAAACTCTCACTATCCCAAGACTCGAACTGCTGGGTGCTACTTTACTGGCCGACTTAATGAAATTCGTACTCGACACTTATTCATCTTTAGTGACCATTGACCAAGTCCTGGCATTTTCTGACTCCAGCGTTGTATTATCCTGGGTCCGTAGTTCACCACATAAGTGGAAAACGTTTGTCGCTAATCGTGTCAGTCATATACAGGAAAAAATCCCACATGTTCGATGGCATCATATCATATCAACGGAAAATCCTGTAGATTGTGGAAGTCGAGGACTGACCCCAAAAGGCTCATTGAACATCCCTTGTGGTTTAAAGGACCTCCGTGGATCAATCTGCCTTGTTCTGATTGGAATCTTTCGAATTTAGTTGTCCGAACTCGAGAAGCCCAGAAGTAATACAGGAACAGCAAACTGTTGTTTTAAATACCAATATCAGTGACAATTTCGTAGATACCTTGTTAGATCGATTTTCATATTTGGGAAAAATTCAACGCCTTCTTGGTTATGTCCTTAGATTTATTCACAACTCAAAACCCAATTTGTCTAAATTAACTAGTTCTTTATCAGAAAGCGAGCTTCAAATTTCTTTATACACCTTAGTAAAAGGAGTTCAAGGTATTCACTTCTCTTCACTTATTTCTAAAATTCAAAATAATTTGCTTTTGCCAAAACCTTTTCGCAAATTGGCGTTATTTCTGGATGAAAGAGGACTGATCAGGGTGGGCGGTCGTCTTAGATACTCAACCCTTTCGATGGACGCTAAACATCCCTTGTTATTACCACGAGATCATAGACTTACCTATTTGATAGTTGAACATGCTCACAAGCAACATTTGCACCCGGGTCTGAATACCCTTCAATATCTTCTTAAACAACAGTTCTGGATTTTATCTAGTCGTAGAGCTGTCGAGAAGGTCGCATCAAAATGTCTTCGTTGTTTTCGAGCCAAGCCCAAGTTCTATAAGCCATACATGGGCGATTTGCCGTCTTTCCGGATTAGACAATTAAAATGTTTCTCTCATGTGGTAATAGATTATGCTGGTCCCGTACTTATCACCATGGGCCGGTATCGGGGTGCTAAAGTTTTAAAGGCCTACATTTGTGCCTTTGTTTGTTGCGCTACTAAAGCAGCCTTTCGTCGTTTCATCGCGCGACGAGGGAAATGTACAAACATTTATAGTGATTGTGGGACCAATTTTATTGGCGCAAAAAACCTACTCTATAAGCTGGCTAAGCAATCGGCTCAAACCCTAGACATCACTTGGCAGACTAGCGCACCTGCCTCTCCTCATTTTAATGGATTAGCGGAAGCAGGCGTAAAATCTATTAAAACCCATTTGATTCGAGTCATAGGAGAACAAACCTTGACGTATGAGGAACTTCTCACTTTGTTATCGCAGATCGAAGCTTTGCTAAACTCTCGGCCTCTGAGCCCACTTAGCTCCGATCCCAACGATGTATCGCCCTTGACTCCAGGTCATTTTCTAAATCTGGAACCACTAAATTCAGCTCCTGATCCCGATTTGTCTAATCTAAAATTAAATTCTTTATCTCGTTGGCAACTAATTCAGCGGCTTAACCGGGATTTTTGGAATCGTTGGTCAACCGAATATCTCCACACTCTACAGCAAAGATCAAAATGGAACGAGTCGGGCTCGGAAATTAAACTAAATACCCTAGTTCTAATTAAAAATGAAAATAAACCCCCTTTACAATGGGCTCTTGGTAGAATGGTGGAATTACACACCGGTCGTGATGGACATACTAGAGTTGTTACTCTTAAAACGGAGAACGGATTGTTGAAACGTCCAATTGTTAAGTTATGTCCATTACCAGACCAAAATTTAAAATAAACTATTTCCAAAACATTACTCTCCTAGAGAACTAATTTTTATTTTTTTTTGTTTTGTTGTTAATGATAGTAAATTGAAATATTTGGAGTCTATACTACCTAATTAATTTAGTTTTATTCTTGTCTCATTTTAGAAACATAATTCGATTTCTTTGAATTTAAAACTTTCGGTTTTGGTGGGCGGAAAATGTACATGCAAGCCTCAAATATCAAATTCATTATTCAATGTAAAATCCCGTAAAAATCATACAGGTTCTAAGTTATAGCTCTTATCAATTTTAAGAACCAGTTTGCCTTTGGACGTCTCGCTGGCTTGTTGTACGTGAACCGGTCAGTCATCATTATTATCCATAATTTACCTGCTGTTGTTATTAGTGGGTTATCAACGGGGGCCCCCTTCCACCAGAAGTAGCCTGTACTACCAAGTCAAGGTAAGCGCTTTGTTTTTTTTCTTAGTTCTGTATGATAACAGATTTGACAATTTTTAAAGTAAATAATTCAATACAGTCCACTATTAAAGCAATATTTTTTTATCTATCTCTTGCACAAACACTTAAAAACACTAAAAAACGCTAAAAAAACACTAAAATCACTAAAAAACGCTAAAAAACACTAAAAACACTAAAAAACACTAAAAACACTAAAAAACCTGCATAGTTTTCAAATGTTTTCATGTAAACTAACCGTTTAAATAAAGGTATTACATTTCTTAGACGCACTAAGTAATTACTAGATATAAAATTTCAAGCACTGAAAATAGCATTAAAAATTGTTCTTATATAAATTAAATATTTAAAAAAATTAAAAAGCTGAACAAGTCTAATAATATGCTAACAATATATGTTACACATAAATGGAGCCATTGGTGGAACGATCAAGTGATCGGACGGGTAATGCATGGAGTGAAAGTTCTAACCCTCGAAGAGAAATCTTTGTTATAAAATCGTTTTTAAATTTTATTTTAATATGCATTTACAGTCTGAAATGGCGTACTTATTCAAAATTTTTTATACCCGTTCTATGGAAAAATAATGTTTCCACTTATTCTCGATGCATGAAAACAAGATTTTCTCGTATCCCATTGTTTTTTAGTTTCCGCCAAGTTAGCGCCATGGGATATTTGCCATGACTCTTGAATACTATCTTTCGATAGAGGTTCTGAACTTATTTGCTTACTGCAATAATTGTTACAAAAACCCTACGCCATTTCAATAGGATTATATTGACAGTGGTAACGAGGCAATCGTAGAACTTCATACTCATGTTTATTCAAAATATTATTTTCTCTCTGAACCTAAAATGTTAAATTTTGTTGCACAGTTGCATTTGTGATTTCTCCATTTTGGCACTATACGTAACCAAACACCCCTGCAGCTGATCTTTCTTACTAGATAATGAGGGTGGCTTGCCTAACTATACCGAATGATATGGTGCGTTATATATAACCACCGCACCATTTCCGGGTAGCTTAAACTGTGCAAGAATCAGCTGTTTAATCACCCAATTTTTCAAATCGGTCCCGATTCATAGTTTTATGATAATCCCATTCTCACTCCCCGAATCGACTAATTGTTGCAGTATCCAAAAACCCTAAAGAACACTCCGCGTGTAAAATGGTATACCTTTTAGCTTCACTTTTAATTTTGGATGGATTGCTTTTGATGTTAGAATCGTGCAGCTAGCGATGGATGTTATAATCAGTTTGATAAATCCACGTTTCGTCTACATACATATCTGACATCTTGACGTGAATAGTTTTGCAAAAACTTAATTTTAGCTACAACGCTTTGCGTCATTTCACATAAAATTTTCGGTCCATTGACACGTTCGTGTTTGTAACCCATTTATGTTTAAATTCTAAATAATGTCGCTCGACCCACATCAAATTCGATATCAGTTTTAAACAGTTAACACAATTTGTAAAATATTCATTTTTCTAATTAAATTGTCAAATTAGTCACTAGAAATCTTTCCGAAGGGTGATCTCCCAAAACTCAGCTTTTTCCCGTTTACTACAATATGTCGACTTTAAATGTTGAGGTCTTGCCATTATGATGTTTTGGATAGTTCGCTGTGAAACCTAAAACCAAATAGATACTTAACATGCGCACGAAAAAGTGATTGAAGTTCTTAGAACTTGAAATATATCGGACACAGTTCCCATTACTTTTCCGTATTGCACTATTTTGAAGGTGCTTATAGCACCTTTAAAATTTGCAACTTTGCACTTTTTGCGATGAATTTTGGCACTTTTTGCGATGAATTTTGGCATTTTCTTAACATATTATTATTAAAAATTATTATTAATTTTATTAAATACATAAATACCTCGGGTAGGATTTGAACCTACGACCTGTACTTTGCTAGAGTACCGCGCTAACCAACTGCGCCATCGAAGTACAAGCCCCAATCTATGTAAATTTTATCTTTATGTATTTTTCCATACATTCGTTTGAATTTGATTTTCGATTTCTTCTTCCTTTTTTAAGAAGAACTGTGTTACCATGAAAAACATGCCAACAATGCTTTAAAATAAATGATATACAGTTCATGAATATTTTAGTTTCAATAATTATAGCCCATTAGTTAAATTTTAAGGGCAGTATGGACTCATATACTTTTCGCTGTATCTACAAAAAAATCAAAATAATTAACAATATATCAAACATTACTATTTTCACCACTCTCCAAAAACAAACCATTAAACTCGTTAAATTGAAAAATAGAAAATTATTTTTATTAAATTGCCCGAAAAAGAACATAATTCCACAGTTTCCCAACTTTAAATTTAAAATCCAATTGGAAAACAACAATGAAAACCACAATACACAAGTTAGTAAAGCTTACTTAAAATTCCAACAACAAATTCTAAACCTAATAATTCAAGATACCCATGAGGTTAAAAGAAAATAATTGGTACACGTTTTCCATAACTTTTTGATTACTTTCCCCGTAATAATGACAATTAGTAGTAATACTACTGTACTTCTGATCCACTTTTGTCACTAGATTTGTCACCAGATCTAGAAAAAGTCACCAGAAAAGTCACTAGATTTCTAGGTTGGTAACATTGCCTATTTGAAGGTGCTAAGTGAAGGCCACGTGTTAGGTTGGTAACCCTGCTAAGTCAAGGTCAAAGGTAAAATAGAAGTTGCAAGGTAATCAAAATAGTATTCAAGGTCGAAGACTTACGGTGGTGTCATATTTCTTATAGTATGCCGATCCTGGACCAGTTCAAGGTCACCCATGTAAATCTTATGGGATTTATTTCAAGGTCGAGTGAGTTTTCTCGTTATGCCAGAACGCGCTCCACGCATGTTTTTGGGGGATTTAAATTTCACTCGCCCTCTGGTGGTGAAATCGGAAGCTTTTGGAGCTCAAGGTCGAGCTTTAAGCGGGAGATTTAAAATGTAGTTGGTCAAAGCTAAAAATTGCAAGGTAATCATAAATCAAAATAGTTTTGAAGGTTATTGACTTACGGTGGTGTCATATTTCTTAGAAATATAAGGTCAAGGTGAAAAGCTAAAAATAGAAGTTGCAAGGTAATCATTCTTATAAATCTAAAAGTTTTTGAGTAAGTTAGCAGTTTTGAAAGGATGCATGTTTATAATAAAAGGCTTCTCCGGGATTGCATTATTCAGTAAACTTTTATTGCTAGAAATGGTGAAAGTAATAAGAATGATAAGAAGAGAAAAGAATTATTAAGTATTGACGAGAGGAAGAAAAGACTCGAGGTGTTAATTAAGGAAATAAAAAATTGAGGATAGATTTAGAGCTGTATGAGGTAAAAAGAAAATGATGCAACTTCGAGTGAATGTGCCATGAAATAAAGGTGCTTTAGTAAATAAATAATTACAGTAGTGTATGTTATATTGCATAAGGAAAAGGCACTTCATTTGATAAAAGAAAGTGTGTGTAGGCATAGAAGAAAGAAAAAAGTGAAATTTAAAATGTTTCCATATGGTTTTAATTGAATTTTTATAGATATATATGATATATATATATATATATATATATATATATATATATATATATATATATATATATATATATATATATATATATATATTAAACGAGTTTCTTATCATGATTTATTAAATTATACAAATTATGTAGGAAGAAATGACACATAAAGCTTATATATTTATATTTATTTATAAATCACTAGTCCTTTACCCAAAAATTCCAATTTTTGGCATGTAGACTAAATAAGTAAGAGCGCAATAGAGAGCAATCCAAAAATTCTCAAAACTAAAAGAATGTGAAAAAAAAATTTTCAAGTATTAATGACAAATTTTTTAGTTTAGTATGTACAGAAAAGTTGAAACTTGCACAAATGAATAAATCATAACACTTTAGTCCTTTACCCAAAAATTTTAATTTTTGGTATGTAGAGTAAACATGTAACAGCGCAAAAAATAGGAGTTTCAAATTCCAAAAATGTGGAAAAACTTTGAACTTCCAACTAGCGCTTTAAAATAAGTTTCCATATGGTTTTAATTGAATTTATATAGATATATATATATAAACGAGTTTAAAGACTAAAGTCCTAGAAAAAATGCGCTCTTAAAAATTTAAATTTTTCGTCTAATTCTGAGCAAAAAAAAATTTTTTTTTCGGCACAGTTGTGTTTTAGAAGTGGTAATCCATCATTTTACGTATAAATTTTTTCGAAATATGAAAAAATTACACTTAAATTAGCCAATTCCATTTTGAAACAACAAAAAGCACTTAAAACACACCTTTTTGTACTTACGTAAGCTCAGAAGAAACATATGCATGCAATTTATCCATTTAATGTATCTAAATGCTCTTTAAATTACCCCAATTTTTGAAACAACACTTAAAACATGACTTGTAATTTTCGGTGCAGCGTTAATAATAGTTGTAGTATAATGAACGCAGTTATTTTGCTGCAAGCATTTAACAAGCATTCTATTTTATATGTCATCAGTTTACATTACAACTTGAAACGGATTTGAAAATGTATACATAATAGATACCATGCAATGTATTTTCATTATACTTCAGTGTTATTTAAGTGAAATTATGCTTTTTTTCCTAACATTGAAAGTTTTTATTCAAAAAATCTGTATATATAATATATACCAATCATTTAAGAGCGCACATGGTAGCACTTTCAAATTTAAATTTAAGGAACACATAAGAGATTCTATGCAATTTTGAACTCACTTAAATTTTTTATGCTGTACTAAAATGATAAATCAACATTAAACTTACTCATTTAAATTTTCTCTGTTTTATAATAAAATAAATCACATTTTATTTGTAAATACAAATATGTAGTAATTTGTTCTATTTATAACATTAAATCATAGCTTCATTTAAAGGGTGAATCAATCTTGTATATATAAAAACAAGTTATGTATGAATGTAATTTTTAATGTAACTATAAATAAAAGAAATGTAGAATGATATGCAAAAGTGCAAGTTGTGTTGCATAAGTAATTGGCGTGCATCTTTTATTAAAAAAAAAAAATTTGAATGTCCGCACTATTTACACAAAAAATTCGCGATATATAAAATCATATGTATATTTCAATGATATACTGCAATTGAATATCTTATTTTTATGCATTAAATTAATATTTTTAGAGGTTATGTTTCAAATGAAAATTTTAACACTTCATCTTCTGTTCACTTATAACATCGGCTTAACTTTCTTTATATATGTGTTAATGAAAATAATAAAGTATAAAAATTTTTATTGAAAAAAAAATCACAACACTACTTAGTACCTAATTATAAACTAACTTAAATGTCTAAACTATCCAATATTCTTAACGCATTTTGTGTATTTTAATGTTCTGTCGTGCAACTTGTAAGTTGTTGTTCGCTGCAGCCAACTCATTATTTAATTGCTCCACTTTTGACACTTCCGATTTTTCAGAATTAATGTATGTTGATAAAATGTTCTGCAACCACCTAACACTTTTTATTTTAAATTGCTGCAAGTCTGTAGGATCCTGAGATATTGCTTGTGATGGCGGTGGTGAACACACTGGTCGTATTAATTCTAAATTTTTCCTCCGTATTGGAGGAGTGTAGTTGCGGTGGGTGGTGGTAGTGAAGCTTCAATTCCTCCATATTGGAGGAGTGTAGGTGGCTGCAGTGGTGGTGGTGAAGCTACAACTGTGGTTGCGGGCGTGATGCTAGAAAATAATTGGTTTGGTTAATAATATATTTATTAAGGAAATCAACATCACTGTCGCGTATAGAGATGATTGGTATCTCATTTTCACTTACAAGTGTCTCAACAACTTGTTTTGACCCCACACTAATACATCTTGCAGTATGTTGACTTTCTTCTTCTTCTTTGTAGTGACAGTTTTGAGCGTTTGCTGTTTGATGCCATTTTGTCTGTATAGTATGTATGTATGTAACTACTGAATATTGAAATAAAGTTATTATGATTATATACATGTAAATTTGTTAACGTGTACAAAAAGTGGAAGTGGTTACTATTGAGCTGTGCAAGCAAAGGTGATGAATGCATCATAATCTAGACATGAAAAGGTATTTCATGCCATGTCAGCAATGTTAGGTTATTAGATATTACCAGTAAACGTCCACTAAAGATAATACTAAAGAAAGTGCAATATCTGCATCTTTCTGAACTGAAGCTCTTGGGAATACGCAATCTAAAGGCAATGAACTAAAGAGTGTGAAAGTATCAAATTTCATTTTCATATAAGTCGAGTTTTTGTATGCTGCATAAGGTCAAATACAAGTTATAACAAGTTTGTGATATTTAACCTTGAATTGGGGGAATTGGGGGAAGCGTTTTTTAGTCATCTTAATAATGACGGAATCAATGATGTTAGTTTTGCACATGCGGTTAATGTTTGGAACAAATTTCATATTAGATCGTTAGGGAGTACTCAGATTTGTATTTAAAACGGACGTTCTACTTTTAGCTGATATTTTCGAAAATTTTCGGTAAACTTGTTTAAGTACTTACAAATTTGATCCTCTGCACTATTGTACAGCCCCCGGTTTAGCATTCGATGCTATGCTTAAAATTACACAAGTAAAGTTAGAACTATTTACTGATATTGATATGCTAATGTTTATTGAAAGAGGAATTAGGGGTGGTGTGGCTCAATGTTCTAATCGGTATGCTAAAGCTAACAATAAGTACATGGGAGGAAAAATTTGATCCCACTTCCGAAAGTGTGTGTTTAATGTACTACGACGTAAATAATTTATACTGAGCCACCATGTCAGAATTTCTACCATTTGGTGATTTTTCTTTGTTGATAATTTTGAAACTTTAGATTCAATAAACCATCCTGATGATTCGGAAATTGGCTATATACTGAGTGTGATTTAGACTATCCCATAGAATTACATGAGAGTCACAGTGATCTACCATTGGCACCCGAACATATGGTTCCACCGTACCTGATTCAATTAGCAATGATATGCTCATCATTCAAATGAACAAGCTGGAAGTATATCTAAATAAACCCATATATGCAGGCTTCAGTGTTTTAGACGTTTCAAAAACTTTTTATACAATTTTCATTATGGTTACATCCTACCTAAGTTTCCAAATAATTCAAGCTCTTGTACACAGATACAGATAGCCTTATATACACATTTTCGGTTCCTGATATCTATGAGTACATTAAAGAAGACATTGATAAATTCGATACATCTGACTATAGTCCTGAAAATATCTTCGAATTTGTAGGACTTCGTGCAAAAATGTATGCTTACACTGTTGATAAAAAGTTGTAAAAAATCAAAGGGTTCTACCCATGCAAGCATCAAACAGATCACGATAAATGATTATAAACATATTTTGTTTGATGGTAACGTAATAAGGCGATATAAATATTTGATAAGGTCAAAGAGACATAATGTGTTTACAATAAAATAGAATAAAGTAATACTTAGTCCTTGCGATGATAAACGATTGGTAAATTTCAATTTCACAGATACTAAACCTTGGGGATTTAACTTTACTTTAACTTCTGTTTTAGAAAAACAATAATTATGAGCAGTCTCGAAATAAACTGCATGATGAACTATGGTACGGTAGTGATCAAATCTACAGAAAGTACCTGAAGCGTTCTTTGATGGGGAGTGTTCCTCTGAAAGCTTTGTATTGCATATACTACAACATATTATTATTCCTGATGAGTGTTTTAACTGGTGTGCTATAAATTCAAAGTGTGCAAATGAAGTTATTATTAAGACATTATTTGATAAAAAATTAAATTGGACAATAGCATTAAAAGTTTTACAAAATTGTGCATTAATAAAGGTTACAATTCATTAACTTTTAATGAAGTTGATAAAATCTTAGATGGTATGAATTTACTTGGTAACGTACCGCTTAAAATGTATGTATACAATTTATTATGGTGGTGATGATGATTCAACAAATGTTAAATCTAGCTTAGAGAATATTAATTCTGCTTATAAAGATACATTATTTATTATAACTGAATGTATTGAGAAAGCAGCATATTATGCTAATTACAAATGTCCCAATATTTTGATTGAAATATTATTAGAACAAAACATTAACTATAAGTTTCAACCATGGGAAAACGAGGAACATCACAAAATTTATTACTGGATACTAGACAACATCAATAAAGGTGAAACAAATTCAAATTCCTGCTTGGGATGGAGGTGTGGGCCAGATTCGTATATGGCCATCCAGTAATTTAGTGATTATATAAGTACTTTAGGTTCACTTTATAAGATAATGAAATTTTAAAATAAATGTAATATTTAAAAATAAAATACTATTATTTTGTGTGTGTTTTATTTCATCTAAGAGCTACATCCTTTTCTACAAACTATATATAACTAATATAAGTAATTTGTTTCACAAAGTACAGGTTAAATGTTATAAAACAATATCATCCTTATTGATCCATGATCTTTCATCCAATCCCCACCATTTTACGAATAACTTATTATTCTTGGAGCGAAGCACTTTTTCTACTAGATATACATCGGGATACTTTGTTTTTTGTAATTCATGTTCATAAAACCCTCCCAGTACAGGATTCCTTCATGTCTTCCAGCATGTACGTAGTGGGGTTAGTAATGCGAACTTTCACAATCTTAAATAGTTCACTAGACCAATTGGGTGTGTATCCTTTGGCGAAAATATTTTTAAATTTACTGATTCGTACTATGTCACCCACAGAATATCGATTCCTATCGATTATTTTTATGTTAGTGTAAGCCTCTAGCTTTGTATGATTACCAACATCTTTGGGCTTCATTCTAATAGTTCTATGCTTACGATTGTTATAATCCATAGTTATGGTATCAATTGTATCAATCCATTTGTATTTACCTTGCAGGCTGAATGACTTATATAGAGCACCTTTAATGGTTCTGATAACACGTTCAGCAATTGCAGCCTTCTTTGTGCTATAGGTAGAGTAATGATTGACTCCATAACGATGCATTAGTTTAGTAAAATGCTCATTGTAGAATTCTTTTCCTGCATCTGTCTGCAAATTGGTAGGTTTCCGACCTTTTTCGAAGATTGTTTGTATGGCCTTGGTAACTTCTTGGCCTGTTTTCGTTTTAATCCTTTAGTCCATAAGTATTTCGAAAACAGTCGATGACCACTAATATATACTTATAACCCTTATTTTGTTTGGCATATGTGTTAAATTCAGCTAAATCTGCTTGCCAAAGATCATCAAAACCTCTAATTATTGTTCGCCTTCGTTTAAAATTTTTCGTGCAGGTTTGTGCAATTCGTTGACGAGTTGTAATTTGGACATGGTGCCAATTTATCTACAATTTCTTTAAGTTGATGTAGTTTTTCCTCCAGCGCTAGATAAGCGTTGGCGTTTCCTTTGAAAGTGTTCCGAACTGCTTATAAACAGAAATCAGGTATCCTTTATTTATAGCATCACCATCTTCTTCAGGGTCAGCCAACTGTGTCAAACGATTTCCATCCAAATCAAACCTTGTTGATACATAATATTGCCTAGTGATGACATCTTGAGGATCTATGGGATTGGCCACATTGCTGAGTCTCTTATTCTCAATATCAAATTGATTAGCATCAATCTGTTTAAACTGAGGAGCTAGTTTCTTTAATTGATACTGGACATATGAACGTCCAAATTTGTCAAGGGGCATTTTAGTTGTGATATGTCGACATCAATGCATTCTCATTTATATTGTTTAAAAGCGGTTGTTCGGTTTTTCAATGTATCCATCTTCATATAGTTCTCTACAATTGATATTATGCCATTTACAACACCTGTGTTTCCCGCTAATTTTTCTGCCCACAATACTTCCAGATCACGAATTAGTTCATGTATATCATTCCAATATTTATATTCAATGGGTCTGTTTGTTAATTCCTTAAAACATAGCTCCACCTCCTCCCTTGGTTGTGGTGGGTGATGATGACAGCAAGGGTTTGATTATTTGTGTATACTTTTGCTGCGGCTTCCTCGAATCTGTGCACTTACGTCATAATCACGCCTTACTACATTCGTAGCCTCTAAAATAGTTCTATATTTTTTCTATCTGTTGACTTTACTAGACTTAAGTCGGGTTCATTCATAATAAGCAGATCATATAATCCAGGAGTCCCTTTATACGTGACACCTTTAATAATTATATCGTCTCCTTTAATTGCGATGGGTGTATTACCAATTGTCCATTTATCAGTTTTGGTATCATAGTGGACTCCATACGTATGATCAATATCACCTTCAGCATTCTTTAAAATACGTTCAACATATATACGTGGCAATTCATTGTACTGCTCGAGAAATTCTTCTGAGATGGGTTCATTATGGGAATCATCTGCGATACTAGACAGTTCTTCTTCTTCTCCCCAATATTAATCTCTCCCATGACGGATGTTTCTAAGAAAGATGGAAGACTTGGGGAGGATTTCTTTGAAAAACGGAAGCTGAGCTAGTGGACTAGTAGCACCCTTACTTGAATCACCTAATGGAGTGAGACCTGGGGTCCGTTGAACTTGAGCTAGCGGGCTAGTGGGGATAGTAGCATGCTTCCTTGGAAATATGAATACGGGTAGTTTTTTAGGTTTAACATCAATGACCTCCTCCTTTTTATGTGTTTTTTTATCGATTTTATTTACTATTTCAGTTAGAGGTTCTATTAAAGGCTTATAAGTATTTTCGAATGTTCTTTCATTATCAATGCGAGCAGTCTTAATACTGTTATACTTCTGCCGTATTATTTTACGAGCCTGAATAATTTTTTCTTTAATATCCTCTCCTTGTTGTCCATTGCGACAAACAGGTACCAGTTCACCTTGAACAGGTAGCTGTTTACACTAAACAGATAGCTGTTAATACCTAAACAGATCAGTTACTACTAAACTGCTGAATGCGGTTTAAGGTATTATATATATATATATATATATATATATATATATATATATATATATATATATATATATATATTCGCCATATATACCAAAACGGATTTAATGAACAGGTACCCGTTTACCATGAACAGGTAGCTGTTGTGACAAACGGTACCGGTTCACCTTGAACAGGTAGCTGTTTACACTAAACAGATAGCTGTTAATACCTAAACAGATCAGTTACTGCTAAACTGCTGAATGCGTTTAGTATATATATATATATATATATATATATGTATATATATATATATATATATATATATATATATATATATATATATATATATATATCTTATATACCAAAACGGATTTAATGAACAGATACCCGTTTACCATGAACAGGTAGCTGTTGCGACAAACAGGTACCGGTTCACCTTGAACAGGTAGCTGTTTACACTAAACAGATAGCTGTTAATACCTAAACAGATCAGTTACTACTGAAACCAGTTTAAGGTATTATATATTCATCAAATCCTTTCCTATAGCGACCATTATTAACTTCAGCATCCTTGTTTATGATATATATTCGCCTTATATACCAAAACGGATTTAATGAACAGGTACCCGTTTACCATGAACAGGTAGCTGTTGCGACAAACAGGTACCGGTTCACCTTGAACAGGTAGCTGTTTACACTAAACAGATAGCTGTTAATACCTAAACAGATCAGTTACTACTGAAACCAGTTTAAGGTATTATATATTCATCAAATCCTTTCCTATAGCGACCATTATTAACTTCAGCATCCTTGTTTATGACCATGAAACCAAATGGATCTACCCAACATTGAACACATGTCCTGAAACAATTTCATGCTTATGGTGGGACTTATATGATCCTCATACGCATGTTTTAAGTTTAATTCATCTTGCTCAAATAATATAATTAGATTCGCATTATCACAAATTAATTGCTTTGGAATTTTACTGTAAGTTTTACCCAAATAGAAACAGTCAATATCGTTATGCCTACCCATAGAAAAATATGCCCTTATATTATTTTGCTTTTCACAAGCGATATCATCGAAGATAAAAATAGAGTTTGATTTTGCACAATTAGGCTCAATCACATCTTGATTGTCGCTGAAGGTAAAGTAACCTATGTCCTTTATTGGAAGTAAGATTTCCTGTAAAAGTTTGTACTTGTTTTGATTCAGTGACTTAGAGTATACGTATACATGTTTAAATTTCAAACCATTTTTTCAGTAAGCAGACTGATCATTGCGTTTGTTTTACCGCAATTGAGGGACCATATAATACCACGTATACTATTAGGAAGTAAATCACCATGTTTTGAAGTAATAGACTTTTCGTCGTCAACGTCATGATTTTGAATTGGGAGTTTTTGTTTCTGAGCAACTACTTTCATCTTTGATGGATGAAATAAAACTAAACGAATAATTACAACATCTTTATTTATATATTAGACTATATTACAATAATAATTATAATTTTTTCACTTCTCCGGTGAGTGGACTGTACTGTACAATAGCATCATGGAGAATAAGACGATTCCATTATCGAAAGGTGTTAGAGATTCCATTTCCAATTTGAGGTCCACTGTTGAGTTTTTTAAGGATTCATTTTGTTTAGAGCAGTCGATTATAAATACTGGACATGATTTGAATTCGGAATAGTTGAATAATGCATCTTTATCATCTTCACCATAGTAATCACATCGAAATTTCAAAAAATTGCGATAGGCAGGTATATATTGGTTAGCACTGAAGTTCAAATGCATTGCTTCATATGGATAATACTCAGAATTCAGATGTACTTTAAGATTTCTGATGTTAATGTGATCAAAATTTCCGGCCCTTGCTGACCTTGTATACCTTTTACCTTGTTGAATGCAACAATTATCCAACGTGGTTTTCCAGTTGCGTTGATGTTTTTATTGGCCATATGTCTGAGGTTGCTTGTTTTAAAGCAGGCAATTCATACAACTCCCATTGTCGAAATGGAACAGTAATAATAGAATTTTTATTGATTCCTTGAAACAAGTTAAGTTTCGCAGCATCACTAAGTGTTAAGTGCGGTACTTTCCATTGAATTTTATTTAAGGTTATTGCGGCATCAACTTCACCATAGTAACAGTTTGTATCGCTTCTAGATCGAATTAAAACCAACTCTTGGCGCATATTCACGATTACCTGACGATAATCCTCCATTATTCCAAATATGTGGTTCAATGGTATGCATACTGTAAAAGATTTTTCTCCATTTTGCTCATCGAATTCTACTTGTAATGGTTCTTCATTCTTTGGTGACCATCCTAAATGACTTAGTGCTTTGCTTTTGCTTGCCGTATAAGAAATATATCCTTAAGCGTAGATGTTATTCCTGGGTTTCCACTCTGACCACCTAACTCATAACGAATTTCTTCGAAAAGAAAGTTCGGGAAATTGTTGGTTAAGCTGCATGCTTTTCTTTCATCTTCTTTTTGAGCTCAAGTTTACCTTCTATGTACAGAAAACTATCATAAGTAGCCGTAATTAGATCTTGACTTTGAATTAAGATTCGTATTTCTTCGGAAGGTCCATATTTAGAAGATCCATATGGAAGATAAGTGTGAATATCTGATTTAATTATAGTATCATCAAAATGTACGTTTTGAAAGACGTTTAACGATTCTGCCATTGTGGTTGAGAACTTTTAAACCAATTGACGTTAAAAGTATTTCTCTGCAGATGTTAACCGCAATGAAGGTTGATGACTAATTAATGACTTACTGTAGGGATGATGTCTTTATATGAGTTTTTGAAAGATGGAATTGGTCCTGGATTAATTCTCAGACCCATGTTTTTTAGTTCTAAGCGTACAGTGAATGGTTCACTTTCACCAAAGTCTATTAATTCACCCTTTTGATTAGTCAAATTAATTGTTATATTACTAATAATGTTAGTGTTTACTTCTAAATATTGAGTATTGCTTGGAGTTTTATCTAGACGATAACCTGGAGGAACTGAAACATCAATCTCATATAATACTTTAGCAGGTTTCCGTTTCGATAAGATCCCTTTATAATGTTGCACTCTACGTGTAGATTAGTGTGTCTAAGTATTTGGATGTCTAACGCAGATGTATGTAAAACATTTGGTTCTAATATTTTAGACTCAAACCCTAGCATGCGCCCAATACAATTTTCTTTAGTAAAATCAATCTCAAATGAACTGTTTATCTCACATTTAAGTGTATTGTTGTTTGCTCTAATGCTAAACTTTTCTGTGGGTATTTTAGATTTTAGATAATCGTTAATTTCATCTAACTCATATGCACCGTGTGGAATATTAATCACTTGCAAATGAGATGGATTTGTTCTAAAATAAAATCTATCGTTGCCTGCATAAATGTTTCTAATGCTGTTGCAGCCGTAAAATCCAACCAATCCAATAACGTATTTCTTCCCCAAATCTAGCTCTATCGGTGGATAGAAGTTGTAGCTAGCTGTGTTACCAACACCTTCTAAACTGAATGTTATTGACATAACTGAGAAAATTTGATGTTGTGCTGATTATTTATATAAAATTGTAGGCATAGGTGTCCGCAAATAATTGTATTAAACTCTTGATCTTGGTTGTAATTATAATATATTTTACATCCCCGAAAGTAGTTAATCACTTCGTTTGGTGGTCGAATATTACCGAAACTATCGTAATACCATACCTTTTACCACGCTTTTTGTAGCAAACCCAATGGGTACCTGGTCCTCTTTGGCTATCTAAGTTAATAATTCCAGATTCATTTTTCCGTGGCAATTTAGGTATGCTATCTCTCATAAAATATCCCTAAAGTACGGTACGTTTTTGGTGTATTTCTTTAAATCAGTATCCGTTAACGGTCTTTCGGGTAATCTATTCAGTTTTTGGAAACGGTTTTAAGTATAATACACCACCACCAGATTTGTTTGGTTTTAGATATAGTACACCGCCTTTCTTATTCATGGAGCCTATAGCGACCGATTCCATCATGCGATTATGGCGCGATGTCTCTTCCTGCAATTTTTAGCATTTTTAGCATCATTGACTGCTTTAGCAATTCCTGATGCACCACCAGCTAAAGCACCGATTGCTGATAATCCTGCGAATAACGGAATAAGAAATGGTAAAAACCCTCCTTGTTTAGGTAGGGAATTACTCTAGGAACTTTAATGTTTCTTTCCTCCTAAATTTTTCACCACACGTTTTGCCGTTGAAAGCGCTGACTTTATTGTGTCTGTGAAATTTCCGTTAGGTTTAATTTTTTAGCTATTGTCTTTCGTAAATGCAATAAATTTCACCATTGCATTTCTTCTTCTTCTTCATATTAGATCGACGTTTACACCCCATTCCCAATTTTCTCTTTGCTTTCATGATGGTACTGACTGCTAAAGCTGCAGTTCGTTCACCTAGCGTTGCGTCTAATGATTTAAAGCGCTCCCAAGCTTTTTTTGCAAAATTTTATCTGCTTTATGTCTACTTTCTAAATCTCGGTAATCTCTGTAACTGATATCATGAAGTTTGCACTGAGCATCTAATTGATTAATACCGAGGTCACCGCGTGCGAGTCGTTTTTCTAACTTTGTACCAGGACCGCAATACTGGTAACCAGGTAAATGCAATTCAAACGGAAGTTTATTGATTAGACCATTCACCAAACCACCACCACCTACACTCTTTCGCTTCTTAACTAGCATTGTTTACATGGATGGATAGAAGGGGTATTTATACCTAAATTGAGAAAACAAATCATAGTTATTTTCTTTTATTCAGTAAATGCTATACATTAGATAAGCAGGACGATAATACAAAATTTCCATTAAACATACAGTGTTATGTGAATTAATATTATACTTAGCATTTATAACATCATCAATATCTTTATAAATTTCATCACCACTGAATTCTCTCTCATTTTACATATGGTGGGGTGCTACTATTAAAAGAAAATGTTATGTTTGTTGTTTTGCCAACTGCACCCAAACTACTTATAAACACATCCTTCGTGTTTAGGAGTGTTTTAAATTCTTCAATTCGTGTTTTTCTTTTTGAAATACACATAAAAGCGTTCCGGCAATACACATTTAAAATCACCCGTTTCTATCACTATACGTTCACCATACTTAGTATTAATTATATCCATATTCGTTACTTTATACTTTCTCGATATCTCGAGCTCGCACGCATTTTTAAAGGGTTTGCAATAGGTGCTTTGATTTAACCCTGTTAATTCCATATTTAACAATTACGTGCTGCAGACTGATCTCAACATACAGCTCGCTGCAATTTATATAAGAAATATGCGTCCTACATATTACAACATGCTTAAACTTGTTAAATACCTACTTTTGACCTTGACTAGAAATATAATATGATGATGATGATCAGCTCCAAAAATTTATATTTCCCGCTAAAAAGTTTGACCTTGAAAATTATATTCTTAGATTTATGATTACCTTGCAATTTCTATTTTTAGCTTTTCACCTTTTTATATTTCTAAGAAATATGACACCAGCGTAGGTCAATAACCTTTGACCTTGAAAACTATTTTTAGATTTATGATTACCTTGCAATTTCTATTTTAGCTTACTTACCTTATATTTCTAAGAAATATGACACCACCGTAAGTCAATAACCTTCAAAACTATTTTTGATTTATGATTACCTTGCAACTTTTTAGCTTTGACCTTGAACAACTACATTTTAAATCTCCGCTTAAAGTTCGACCTTGAGCTAAAGCTTGATTTCACCACCAGAGGGCGAGTGAAATTTAAATCGCCAAAAACATGCGTGGAGCGCGTTCTGGCATAACGAGAAAACTCACTCGACCTTGAAATAAATCCCATAAGATTTGCATGGGTGACCTTGAACTGGTCCAGGATCGGCATACTATAAGAAATATGACACCACCGTAAGTCTTCGACCTTGAATACTATTTTTGATTACCTTGCAACTTCTATTTTTACCTTTGACCTTGACTTAGCAGGGTTACCAACCTAACACGTGGCCTTAGCAGGGACCGTTACCAACAACGTGGCCTTCACTTAGCACCCCTTCAAATAGGCAATGTTACCAACCTAGAAATCTAGTGACTTTTCTGGTGACTTTTTCTAGATCTGGTGACAAATCTAGTGACAAAAGTGGATCAGAAGTACAGTAGTATTACTACTACAATTACTAAAAATTACACTAAAATTGAAAATTCTTCAACTTTCTTAATTTTTTAGTGTTACAACGTTGCAAGAAAGTTTTCCCAAACTTCCTACACTATTGTATTAATTACTTTTAAATCTTATTGTTAAAAAGTTTAAAATTTTGCGTGTAAACCTTTCAACACATTATGTTTAGGTAAGTTAATCTTTACAATTAAAACATTTTTTTGCACTATATTACTATGTTTAATATTTGTAGACGATGGTTATAACCAAATAATGTCAATATATTGTTAATGTCGGAAGATGGCAACTGATAATTTATAGCTTTCCCGAAACGTAACGCATACTATAATAAAAAAAAATATTTTATTGACGAAGAAACCATGGTAACCTTATTTATTATGACATTCGTTTGAATTTGATTTTCGATTTATTCTTCCTTTTTCAATGAGAATTGTTACCATGAAAAACAGCCAACAATATTTTAAAGTTACATGTTTACTTTTGAACTTATTCGTTCATAACAAAAACTTATAATAAATTATTATTAATTCAATATGAGACTTGAACATAATATGCGTTACTTAAGTAGGCAACACAGCACGATTACTTTTGACAGGACGTTGTCGATTTGACCTCTTGTCATTTTGACAAATGGGAATACCACTACAGAAAAAGAATATCATGACCTGCTCTAATGGCAAATATGTCGATCAGAGTACAATTGGAATTTCATTGCAAGGTACTTTCAGAATTGTGATGTAAATATAAGTTTTTAAAAAAAAAGCCTACACGACGCGGAGAAAAATTTGTTTCAAGATCGTAAACAAGAGACTAAGGGCGATAACTGTAAGTGGTTTCGAGACGTATAGATTTGTGTAAAATATAAATACAAAAATAGACCATTAAAAACCCGAAAAAGCTAAGTATTTTAATTATGTGGAATAATGGTGAAAGTTTAGATTTTCATATAACAACACTGGTATCTGTTTTGAACGCTATTTTGTACTTCACGTTTTTTGTAATATGTGAACAGGTTTTTCTGATATGTTCCAAAATATGAAATTGATATATACCGGGTGCGGCATTAGTGCGTCGAAGTACGATATACCCGTTATTAAAGGAGATATCGAAAAAAGTTATTTACAAAAATTATAGGCAACTTCAAGCTTCACATTATAAAATTATTTTCGTATTTACAGGGTATACAGAAAGAGATTTTTTTTTAAATCTCTTGCATAACAAGTTAGCCGTGAGCAAATAAAAGTGTGACAATTTGTTATAAAAAATGCAAAAAACATCGGTAATTAAGACAAAATTCTTATAAAATTAATTAATTTCATAATAAATGTTCAAAATGTCCACCGAAAACATCAATACAGCATTGCAGTCGATCTTCAAATTATCGACTGACATTTCCACATTAATACTCTGGAACACTTCTCGTAATCTATTCTTCATATCATCTTGTGTGGTTGGAGGCATTTGATACACACGATTTTTCACATAACCCCACTTCAAGAAGTCAATTCTATTTAGCTCTGGTGAACGAGCTGGCCATGCAATGGGTCCTCCTCTTCCCACCCATCTTCCAGGAAAATGGGTATGAAGATGATTGTGAATTAATCTAGTATGATGTACCGGAGCTCCATCTAGTAGCAACCACGTTCTTTGACGAATGTTAAGAGGAACGTTTACCAACAGTAATGGTAAATGATTTTCTAAAAAGTCCAAATAAACCTGATCATTCACCGTTCCATCGAAAAATGTGGTCCAATTACGTGATCTCCAAATATACCACCCCAAAACATTCAAAGACCACCTAGTTTGACTATGAGTTGCTATAAGATGGGGATTACTTGTCGAATAATAATGGAAATTGTGTCTATTCACAGTTCCTTTTTTATGAAACGTGGCTTCGTCTCCAAAGCGGACAAAATCAAAGAAATCCGCCTGGTTGTGGATTTGTTGTTGAGTCCATTCACAAAAAGTAACCCTTCTGGGATAGTCATCTTCGAGTAACTCTTGATGCAACTGGATATGGTATGGATACATTTTATTTTTACGCAGTATTCTTCGGACGGACCTGTCACTAATACCATGCTGACGCGAGATTTCACACGCACTAACGTGTGATTATGCGTAACTTCAAGCATCACGTTAAATTCATTTTCCTCGTTAAGTACAGTTTTTGTCACTTATTTTTTTTCATAAACTACTGAACCCGTGCGATTAAAAGGATCTGCTAACCTTTCCAACGTTATTTTCTCGGGTTGTCTTCGTGCGGGATATCTCTTTTGTAAATTCTTTGTGCTAATAAACAGTTTTTCATACATTCTCCTTGTACCCATATCATGTCTGTTCAATTCCTCAACAGGAAAGTTCATTTCAAACAATATTTAAGTATTTACAAATTAATAAACTCTACACAATTTCAAAGAAGCTTGTTAAATAACAAGCTACTAATTATTACTGCATAATTTCTTTCTGTCATTTGTTCACGGCTAACTTGTTATAATAGAAATTGTTAAAAAAATCACTTTCTGTTATTAAACTGAAAATGTCTCAGAAATGATCGATTTTAGCTATAGGGAGTGCTAATAAAAATTCAAGAAAATAAAGAGTATTTTCACTTTTTGAAATAAAATACAGGGTGATTCATTTGAAAAAAATGGCAAAATCATGTGTTCGAGTTTTGGCTTGCTTTATATTCAATTGGTGCAATAATAAAGAAATAGCACTTTCTCGTAACACTGCACCAATGTCAAAAAGTTACGCCTGGAAAAAATTATTGTTAGGTTGTTCTGTCTAGGGTATACAGAATGTTGAAATGAGAATGATTTTCGTGTACAATTGACTATAACTTTTGAAATACCCTGTATAACGTAATGAAACCCTATATTGGAAGTACGGGAGAGATGAGCTTAATCTAAATTTGAAATAATATATAGGGTGTCCCGTTTAAAAAAAGTACTTGGAACTTGGAGGGGAGGCAGGTGGACATGTGATACACTAGCAGTACGAGTTTCGATTCGTTGGGTCAATTGTGTTGTTTGTAGATTTTGATTTAGTGAAACCGATTTTCTGTGGACGTTCTGACAATGACTGACACGAATTTCGAGCAGCGGTGTGCGATAAGGTTTTGCTTCAGACTTGGACACAGTGCAACGAAAACGTTTACCAAACTTCAGCAGGCGACATTTTCACAATGAAGGGAGCCATTTGTCAATGAAGTTCATAGCGGAAGGTCGGACGTAAATCAACATTTTTACCGAGAGGCTCTTGAATGACTTCGCAACATCCGTGCGAGACCGAACATCAAAAACAACTGTGTTACATCATGGAATGTCCCTTCTCACACAGAAATTTTAATAAACCATTTTTTGGCCAATACAAACATTTCTGTGGCTCCTCATCCTTTTCATGCCCCAGATTTGAGTTCTAGTGACTTCTACCTCTTCCCTAAATTGGAAGTACCCGTCAAGGGACTCGTTTTAGAACCCTGCACAACCTTGATAAGAGTGTAACCGCCCAAATAAACACCATTCCTATTTCCGAGCACTGCCATGAAGGGTGGAAGAAACGCTTCTGGCGCTGCGTGGCTTCCCAAAGTGCTTAATTTGAGGGGACAATGTTTAATTGGAACTTTATTTGGAATAAAAGTGGTAAAAAATCAGTCTCATTACTTTAATGACACACCTCGTATTCGAAATGTAACCATTTGCTTGTGCTATTTGTTTTATAATTGATATTTATTTATGAAGTTTGTTTTGTTTCAATGTAATGACATTGCTCTATGTACTAATGATTTATGTGCAGATAACTTATGTATTTTATGGTGATATGAATTGTTTGGATTTGTAATGTTTGTGTTTGTAGGTTTTTAAATATGGAGAAATTAAACTTGTTCTGTGCATATTTATGTTCAATAATATAATGGCTCTATTTTGATCTTTCTCTAGTGTAAAAGTTATGTTAGGAATGTAACTTGTTGATAATAATTAAGGAATCATCAATAACAGCTGATGAACTATCAAAAGATGCTAAAATAATACTAACACAACGAAACTAACATACAATTTTATTAGAAGCATTTAATTAAAAAATTAGATCTAAATTATCCTCAAAGATAAAATAGGTGAAATTGGGCTGCCCATACATAAACTTTTTTTTTCATAAACAGATCATATTATTGAACGTGAGATAATTTGGTTTAACAAAGAGTTCAAACAATTGAATTAACTCATCTCTTGTAACTAATTCAACATTATTATTAAATAAAAAATTATTTAATAAACATTCTTGAGGAGGTATTTTAGAAAACATACCAGTAACATCAAAACTTACAAGTTTATTATGTAGTGGTAATTTTATGTTTTGTAGTTTATTAATTAGATATAGAGAACTTTTAATAGATTGTTTTGATTTGTGCTTCTTAATTTTCAAAATAAAATATTTTGCAGGATCTTTTAGAAAATCACACTGTTTGCCGTTCCAATGATTGTTCAATTTTAAATTTATAGTTAATCGTAATTAAAATAATCATTGCATTAGCTTTATGTGATGGTAACACAAATGTCACGGAAGGGTAAATTACTTTTTGGAGGTTTCGCTTTACACAATATTTTAACTATTTCGTGCTTAACTTCCTTTACTGCATCAAAGGATAAAGATTTAATAGGATTCTTAATATTAGAACCTATATCGTATTATTTTTGGAGTTATCATAAGGTTTCCATCTGCGGCAAGTGCTTCAATAGTGTCATCTGGAAAAACTTGATTAGATAGATTATCACCGTTCATTTATTATCTAAGGATGGTTTAATGCTTTGCCGTGTAGATAATCTATCATATTTTGCTTCCGACGTTTTTTAGGAATGTCAAATACAGCATAAATAAATTTAAGGGGTAATGAATCAACTTTAACCTAATCTTCTCTAGTCAATCTTGATAAAAGCTGAAAATGTAAATATTAAAAATCTCGTCTATATTTGTCCAAACTCTTCCTCATCATATTCGTTTGATGTCAGTTCGCCTATAAATATGATCGGATTTTATGTTATTAAAAGATGTACCGCCCCTGCTTGGTTTAGCTGTATAAAAATATTTTTACTAATAAGTAAAAATTAAATAGGTTTATTCTGTGGGTTTGAAACTACATATCACTGCTGGTAGTGTGTGTTGCCTATTAAATAATAAAATTGAGAACCGAAAATATTAACTGCATGTTTAACTTAATAAGTGTAAATGTTATAATTATAAATGTGGTTTGCGTGGTTCGTCCTTCCCTTGAATTTCCCGCTCGTGGCGACCCTGGTCATCTGACGGAAAGTTGCTGAAACTTGCAGTCAAATAACATGTGCAAAGAACAATTAACGGTGCCGGTTTTTACAAAACTAATGAGTGCAGTTAGACAAAGCAAAAGTGATTTCAATCAATATATATGAGCATTTACAGGTGTATTGGATTATTAAATTGATTTTCAGGTAAGTTTTAATTTACGTTGCTTTATATACAAATACGAGTATCAATGTAGTATTAATTAAACTATTCGATGTTAATTTGGTTTGATGTTTAAATATATTCATTATAATGATTATGCACGTGGTTTTGAGTTGTAATCAACCAAAGTAATGTAATGGTGCTGGAAATATACAGATATAATGAAATTGTGGTGTGGAAGGTGGTTGATAGATTTCGTTATCTAGGTGGATTAGTCTGACCGGTCCGAAGTACACGAGAAGAGGCGAGGTGTGCAGGAGGGTATGTAAAATTACTGAGTTTCAGTAGTGGTGAAATTATATTATGATTGTATTTTTAATCCTTTATAGTTCAGGAATTACCTATGCGGGGTAGGAAGTACCCTAAACTTGGAGGGGAAGGAGAAAGGATGTCGTCCACCACCAGAGTTTGCCCTATTGCCCACTATTGCTTTCCCTTCGGGGCCGGAACCCACGTTGGAAAAGGTACGGTACAAAATAAGTCCTTATATACTTCTCGGGTGCGGACACCGGGAAGTATATTAAAAATGATTTTTCGGTTTACTATTTACAATTAAATTAGTTATTTTTTGTGTATATAATCATGTATTTTAATTATCTTTTTACAGATTTAAACTTTTCAGTAATAATTACCGTTACAGCCTTTAGTAAATGATAGAAGTTAACAAAAAATTAATTAAAATAGAGCAAGCCTATATTTGCGTTTTCAAATATCATATATTTATTTGACGTCTTAATAAATTTCGTCATTTACTGAAGACCATAACTGCAATTGTTGTCGAAACGTTCAAATTTGTAAAAAATTAATAACAATACACAGCTACAAATTCAACAAATAAGCATCATAATTATTAGGGAGTTTTCTCAATATAATTAGGATCGTATAGTTATATCATCATAAGTGTGTTACATTGTACAGACTGGGTCAACGATAGAGTAAACTGGTGTTTTATGGGTAAAATTTGCCGATAAAATGTATTGATCATATTATATCACTAGTAAGTATGAGTATTTAAAACTATTCCTGACTATACAGAGTATTCTAAAAAGCAGGACAAGACAAAGTTACTGTTTTTTAAATATCGATTTTTGGATTCTACGTACAATTATAAAACTTTATAAATAAATCGAATTTTATCCAAAAAATCGCATTTACAGTGTAAATAACTTCATGACTATGTACTATCTTGTGTTTTGTTAGGAAAACTTTTGTATTTGGACCATCTAAACACCAATGCTAAACCTATGTTCTGAAGAAGAAATATTAGAGATGAATGCTACAGAGTGTTCAAAATACATGTTCAAACCTGCGGAACTTGAAATTGAAAAACACCATTTTTCTGAAATAGAACACCCTGTATATTTTTATGATGTATTAAAGAGAATCAAAAACCACTCTATTCCTTATAATCTTATCTTATGCCTATTTCACAATTCTTTTGAGTTATTTTGATTTGTACATTATTAAATATTTCAATGGCTTTTCTTGTGATTATTCGCAGAAGCCATGAAATTTGAAAACAAGAGAGACAAAAAGTTGCATTAAATACTAAACACTAACATTAAATTAACTTCAATAGAAAATATATTACGTCTTCACAAGAACTTGACATAAAATAAACGAACATTCTGAAATCATTGGATAATTCAATGCGAGTTGTTAAAATATGTTCGAAAAGGTGTATCTCCTGCTTGAATGCATAAATTTAGTTGTTTTATTACGTTTTCCCTTAAGTTTTCCAGCATCTGCAGTGTTATCGTTCTACAAGCGTCTCGTATCCCTCCTTCCAAATCTTTTTTGTAGTAGATGTGACATGTACACGTTCTTTAAGTTATTTCCATAAGAAGAAATCTAATGGGGTAGTACGCACGATCTTTCCATCTAAAAATTCACGTACCTCGCAGTGGTAGTGCGGAGGAGCACCGTCCTGTTGCAGCCACATATTCTGTAGTTCATGATTAATAAGCAGATGAAGGGGGTTAGGCAAAACTTTTTGGAGGAATTGAAGCTAAATACAACCAGTCAGGGGAGTGTTAAAAAAATACGGTCCACTAATTATATTGTGGAGAATGTTACACCAAATATTTATGAACCAGTAGTTTTGGTTTTGCATTTGTCGGATCAAAAACGGATTGTCAGAAAACATAACATAAGATAAACAGTTTGGATTAACCTCAAGTTGAGCAATAATTCACTAGTAAAAGTTTACCGTCTTTTAAAGTCATCATTGCTTAATTCCTGGTTGAATTCAATATGGTAAACATGATACCTTTATTTTCTAGTTGTCCGACTGTTGATTGTCACGTTTCACATGATGTTACTATCTGACGGCTACTGACATGCGGGTTTTCTTCAATACGAAGCAGAATCTCAAACAGTGCCGGATGTAGGTGTTTTACGATTTACGCATCAAATTATACACGCCTTTTAATTAGAATATTTATAATTACAACCCAGTACGTCAACGTCATACCTAGGAATCCAATTTTTACGATTAACCTAACGATGTAGATTGTAGCGCAAGATAATTTATTATTTACAATACGCATTTTAAAATAATAAAACATAGAATAATTTTACACTTGTTTTCGACGTGATTTTTTTGCAGCAAAGTTTGTAATCAGTTTATCATAATATAAACTTTCATGTGTAATCTCCCTTGCGCTTGAATTAATTACCGGAAATTTTTTCAAGTTGTAAATATTTTGAAAAATTTCTCAAAACATTCGTAAACGAGAAGAAATTTCCAGTGATTAATTCAAGAACGTATTCAGTAAGAAAATATATTGATGACGAGATATTTTCAGTTAAATTACTTTCTATAGTCAAGATCGTCAATGAATTGAAATAAGTCACTTTAAAGTAGAAAATGACCATTCAGCTGAACATACAGTCACTTCCATTGACACAAAAAATTCGTAACACAATTTCTGTATTCGGAATCACTGTTTGTAGATTTTGGGATCGAATTAAATATAATAAGTCACATATTTTCTTTTTTTCTGAAGTCTCTTCTTTTAAAAATTCACAAAATTCCGTTAAAAAGGAATTGTAGAATTTTTGGAGATAATCGCATTTCGGAATTAACGTTTGTTGTGAGCATTCATTTAAAGAGAAGAAAAATGAAAATTTCTGAAAAACACTTTTATGTGCTGCAGCTCTTTTCTCTAGTTCCATCATAACTCGATACAAAATAGCATAAAATGTCTCAGTTCTTAATTTTTCCTTTCAAGTTAGAGTAATTTCACCATCTAGGCTTTCATCTGAAAAGAGTTTTCGAGTTCGTTGCTGTTCGTCTTCATATGATTCTTCTGCAAGCTTTTTGCCTGGTCTTCAGATCTTAATGACTTTACAAACCGAATTAAAGAGGAAAAGAGCTTTGTTACATCGTCAGTATCGATAGCAACGAATTTAAGACTTTTATTGGTTTTGTGAAAACGTTCGAACAATCCCCAAAATACACTCATAAAGACGCATTCGAAACGGTGCAGTTGTCGTTTTATTCTAGTTGCTTCTATACGTGTGGTTGGCTTTTCAGATAGATTTTCCATGATTTCTGTTGGCAAATATTCATTCCGATTTTCACGTAAACTAATTACGGCATCATGTCGTGAAGACCAACGTGTCCCATCAACTTGTTTTGGAACTTTAGCATTATTTTTTAAGTTTGATTGTTCCCATCGACGACTAGAAGCTGAGAAAAAAGTACATAATTGTGGCAAAGCATCGAAAAATGTAACAGCTTCTTTAACATATTCCGCTGCAAACACCCCTACTAAACCCAAAAAGTGTAAACCGCTAATATGTTACTGGCGTTGTCGTAAGATTGACCACGACAATTTATTAATTCTATGTCAAGATCCTCCAATTTTGATAGTAGCGCATTTTCTATTTGTTCTGATTTTTGAGCCACGTTCGACAAAAATTCAACAGCTTCTTTAACATATTCCGCTTCACACAACTCTACTAAATCCGAAGAGTGTGCTGCGCAAGGAAGATAGTAAGCAAGTGGATTACGTTTCATAATGCGAGCCGGTATAAATCCCTCACATATTACTAGCGTTCTCATAATATTGACCACGACAATTTATTAATTCTATGTTCTATTTGTTTTCTATTTGTTCGGCATAAATTCAATGAACCGATCCACAGGTTTTCCGTTTATCTGAACATATCGTATAATGATGGATAATTGGTCGATGTGGGCAATGTCAGGTGTAGAGTCGACAATATTTCTGTAATATTTTGAATTATGAATTTCTCGAATTTTGTAATTTAAAACTTCTCGTGACATCAATTCAATAAATTAATTACAGATTGTTGACGATAAATAAGACGTTTTGCCCCTACCAGGGTGTCCGCATTCTGATATGTGTTTTGCTAAAAAGGGGCCGAACTCTGAGATAAATTATGTAATTTCCATTTTTTAGAGCCCCAAACTTTTCTAGTCTTCCCCTAAAAGCTAAACTTCTAGATAATAACTTTTTTATTACAGCAATTACACTTTGTAACACATTTTTCCAATACTCAGTTTGACTATTGATTTGTTCACAATAAAATTTGACATTTGGAGATTTAATATTCTATTTACATTGCTCCAGATACTTGCTATTTTTAAAGTTCCACCAAAAAGGCGGCATGGAAAACAAAATAACCTTTGTTTCAAAGAAGAGTATGTTAAAAGTTTTCGTAACTGTTCTTCACCATTTTTTAATTTTCGAGAAAACACACTTTTATTCAAGGAACCATACCTTTAGGATTTCTTGCTACCACAGGTCTTGTTATCGTTGCTGAAAAATCATCGAACATGTGCTGGTTGATATTTTGAGATAATAGTCAACGTTTTGACTATTTAACTGAACCCATTCATCGGGATGGTCATTTACATGCACTTGCTCTTGCTGCTCACCGAAAACATCTTCTGAAGAACCTGGCTGAGGATCAATATAATCTGTTCATAACCCACAATTATTACCACTGCCACTAGCAGCACTGACACTTTCAGTTGAAACATGCACATTTAAAACAACGTCAGTATCATCATTGTCTAAGATAGTTCTAATGCTATGCGTAATATGGGGGTTTTCGGACATATACAAAGTCTGTTCAGATTGAGGTTTTGCAGGCGCTTGCAAACTGAAATAGTGTTCTAGTCTTTTAGTTTTGTTTAAAACATTTTCTTGCTGTTTGCGTTTTTCATCAGCAAGTTTTTTATACTGCGACCACTTAATTTTTTCCGATGCTCACTCATTACTGAATTTAAAAATTAAAAAACTAAAGTAGTGTTACGTTTTTAATAACGATGGAAACTTTACGTAATTAACACAAAAGATAACACCAAAATCTTATGCACTACGAATAACGATTAAATACAGTACTATAAATAATTAACACTTTTAATTTATCTCAGTACAATTTTAATTTATATTCAATGCTGCCGGACGACTAAATTCGCAATAGATCATCTCTGGATCGGTTCCTTTTATATATAAACACGCACTGATGGAATAATCTAGGAGTGTTCTAGATGCTAAGTGACTCATCGCTAGACGACTAAATAGACGATAACGGCACGCTTTGGTGTTTACCGCGTTGGTTATTTTTAGCATACGGGTAGTTTCTTATCGCGTATGCAGGTGCGTTACAATAGTAATACAAATTGTAAGCGTACAAGGAAACGAACGGTACAACGTACAACTGAAATCAGAACCCGGAATATAATATACGTACTGAATCAAAATAAAAAAGAAATCTTTTTAATGTGTTCGGATTAATAAAATAAGAATATTAATCCAGGGGACCTCTTCAACACATCGTCGACAATGCAAACTTGTGGCAGTTTCCAGTCGGTTGTTTGGTCGGACGCTTTAATGTTTGAAACCAAACTCAAACAAAAAAATGCAGCTTAAACATTTTAGTTGGTAATGAAAACATTCAGAACACAATCAAGGTAAGTTAAAAAATGAGTACCGTACTTGCCGTCGTGTTTTAAACATAAACCAAATGTAATTCAATTCAATAAAATCGTCAGATTGTTTTGGGACGTGTGTGTATCCTATAGTATGTTTAAAGTGTTAGAAAATGTTACTATAAAGATAATAAATTAACAAGATTTTGATTTAAAGTTGTATTTACAACAAATAGTTTTACGTGATTTAAATTTCTTTGTGTCATGTATAAATTTTAGCGCCCCTAAAACTTGGCGCTTGACGCATGTGCGTAATTTGCGTAATGGTAAATACGACACAGATCCAAATTTTTTTTCCTGGCTATTGGTATTTCTATTCGCCACTTTACGTTTTACATAATTCACACTGATAGTAGAATCGAATCTATCCATCAAATCAATAACTAACTTTTAGAGTAATCCATTATTTTACTATTGAAGGCAAATACTTGTCATGTGGGAAATTGTCTTCATGGCTACTGCGAATAATCACAAGAAAAGCCATTGAAATATTAAATAATATAGAACAATCAAATTAACTCAAAAACAGTGAAAGAAAGGTATAGGACATACTATGAAGAATTGTTTGGTTTTTGATTATCTTCAGCACAGCGTAGAAATGTACAAGGTGTTCTATTTGAAAAAAGCGACATATTTGTATATCAGTTTCGCAGGTTTGAACATATTTTAAACACCCTGTAGCATTTGTTTAAAATATTTCTTCTTCAGAATATAGGCTTATCTAGGTTTGGTTTTTCCTTGGTCCAAATATAAAAGTTTTCCTAACAAGACACAAGATGGTACATAAAATAAACTTACACCTGTAAATGCGATTTTTTTGATAAAATTCGAATTATTTCAAAAACCGTAAATTTTAATGCATGGAACCTATAAAAATAAAGTTTTTTAATATCACGTAGAATCTCACATCGAATGGTACACAGGGCGTTACATTAAAAAAATAATTTTGTGGTGCCCTGATTTTTTGGAACATTCTGTATAGTCAAGCATAATTTTAAAATGCGCACACTTACTAGCCATATAATATGATAGATACATTTTATTGGCAAAATTTACCTATAATGCACCAGTTTACCTTGCTCTGTAGTTGACTCACCCGGTATAAATAGCAATTAGTATTATCCAGGTGTCTAGAGATAGATAAACTTTATAATCATGAAAATGTAAAATTTCAGAATGTAATTATAGATATTTATCACTGAAAAATGTAGCTTTTGATATTAATGAATATAACTTTGTCTGGATGACACTTTAGTTAATTTTTGAAAGTGTCATTATTTACTGATGAGGATTGTTGTAATTCTATCAAAACGAATTTAGTTTGTGAAATTTATATATTAAAATAGACGATTGACGCTCAAATTACTCTGTTTTACTGTTTACTGTCTAACTTTCTATTGATCTAAAATTAAATTTGGTAGTCAAAGTTTCTACTAAAATCGTTTTACAGTTTGTCATTTGAAGGAAAAGTGTCGTAGTGAAAATACCCTACCTAAATTAACATTTAATAATTATGTTAGAAGAAATTGAATTGAAATGATAATAATTATAAATAATTACAGTATAAACTATTAGTTAAGTAAGAATCTACAAAACAATGGGCATTTAGTAATAGCAACAAGCATGTCATTAGCACTAGAAATTAGCAGTCGGAGTGAAAATACAAGTAAAATGTTGATTAATCACATCGATAAAAAATTCCTGTGAAACAAAAATAATATCGTATTGGAAAAATATTTTTAGTATTCCGATTGCATTCGGTTCTGGTTTATATCAAAGTTTGCTCGCTTTTGTTGTTAGCTTAACCGAGAATGGAGGTTCATTTTTGCGAAAAAATCGTTTTATCGGTGAGGTTAATCGTGGTTAAGTGGTAGCTTTGCAAGACAACAAAGAGGGTAAATTCTGGGGTAGGAAATTGTGTCTGCAGACTGTTCAACGCACACAAACTGGCAGCACGTAATCCATCACCGTGTGGTGAACGCGTTAGTGCCGCTTGGACGCTTTGTAGCAGACGTAACACCTCTGAAATACCCGTTGGAACTATTGATATTTACTGGCATCTATTAATGTTTCAACGATAATATACTAATAATTTATCAGCTTGTAATGATAATTTACGCAAAACGCGATTAAAATGAGACAAATTCTGACGTTACTACACAATAGATGTTTATTAATGATGGCTGGCTTTATATAATTGAGGTAAAAACATGTTTTAGCTTGCATCAATTTTCATGTAAACATATTGATTACTTCATAATGTGTAAAAGACAAATACCAACCTTATTCTACAGTTTCCAATTTATACGCTTCCATTCTCTCCTGTTTTTGACACGGATGAGTAGGTCATAATACAAACTTCTTTAATTACGCATATAAAAACGCCCAAGTCCAAAACAATGTATTAATTATGCCGTATTCTTAGGAATAAATAAAAATGTGAAAATAGTACAAGTACAGTAATTTATAATTTAACAGGGTCTTACCTGCCCGAGGAAAGAACCCTGCAATCTCATAAAATCCGTTGTTTGTTAGCAATATACATTCTTGCTTTGCTTCTAAATATATTGCATTTCCGTGGAAATCTTCGAAGTGTGAAATTAACTTTTATTTGTTACTATATCAATTCGCCACTATAAAACGCAAAACTTTGTTTTTTCTCATATTATTTCGTATTTTTTACACCCTTTTTGTAATAATTTACGAACATGTATTTGAATTTTCTCCATTAAAATATCTTGTCCCCTTTTTATTAAAAATAAAAGTAGGTTTCACATTTCAAGCCTGAAGTAACAGTTTAGATGAATAAAGAAATATGGTAATATTAAATTTTGAAATCTCGGGTGTATTATTTCAAAATGATTATAAGCAACATTTTGTTCTGATCATTGTACCTATTAAAGAAGAATTTGAGCAATTTGTCAATGGAATACTGTTTTAAATTGATTTTAACAGTTTGATGTCTTTTACTATTATGTCCTTTATCCTAATACTACTACCACGGCGTGAATACTGAAAACATACAATTTATGAACTATGACTACATATTTCTATCCCTAAATGAATACAAATGAACAATTTTATACGTCAATTGGAAAATTTTATCATTAAATTGATAATGGTCCATCACTCATACGAGTACCATCTCTGTTGCTTTATAATTCGCTGCAAGGCGTGCAAAGGGGAATAGATAACATATTCTGTAAAATGGAATAAGTGCATTAAGCCATCTAAAATATACTTCGTATTGGTGTGCAAAGAGATATGTCAGTAAGAGGTTGTATTCTGAGATACCAGTTGATGTTTAAAGCGTTCAAAACAATTCTTTCTGTGTAAAGGGGTGCATGTATTCACACATCTTTAGACATAGCTATTAGAAATTGTGCATAGATGGTTAAGTAGACTTATATCTGTTCGCACGTAAGGCTTTCTTACTTATACCTGTTTAGACACACACCTGTCAATGCAAGTTACGCTGTGTTCGTTAACGTTAATTTGGTTAAATTACTAATAAACTGTAAAGGAATATCGTGTAAAATATGTGCTAGTGGGTATTAAGGCGTATGCTAAAGACAGTGTTACTTATTAGTGGAGTTTATCGGCCTATTTCCACAGTTTATGCCTTTTGAGCGCGACGTTTCGGAAGCGGACTCTGCTTCCGTGATCAGGCTTAGTCCTGTTTTCGCATTTGAGTCGAATTCATATGTTATATATAATTTTTCCCAAGCACTTGACTACTCTCAGATTCGAACTTGGTACCTTTCACTTACTAGTCTGACACCTTTACCGCTGAGCCACTGAGTAATCCAATATATATATTTTAGAACTTATATATATATTAAACTTTTTCGTGGTTGCGCAGAAGTTTATTGCGCATGTTGCGCAGTTACTTCTTGCGCAGGTGTATTGCGCTTAAGCTCTTCGCGCATTATTGGAATCCATATGGGTTTCATTTCTACACTAGCTTGGCTTATTGGATTTTCTGCTAGTGCGATGTATGTGGCTTCTTTGAGTTTCCGACGAGTTGTGTTCTCGTCCTTTGCCACTATCTGTATGTTATCCCATTGGATCCGGTGGTCTTCGTTCCAGACATGTTCGGCGATTCTTGATCTTTCTGTTTCGCCCTTACGGACGTTGTTTTTGTGTTCTTGCGTTCTCACTTTGAGTGGTCTACTGCTTTCTCCTATGTATGCTCTGCCGCATTTGCATGGTAGGTTGTATACACAATTCTTGGAATTCTGATCTTCATTGTATGGTTTGGTTTTGGTTAGTATTCCCCTGAGCGTTCTGGTCGATTTGAAGGCAGTGCGTATCCTGTATTTGCTGCCTATCCTTCGTATTTTATCTGAGGTACCTTGTACATATGGTATTATCGCTGTATATTTAGGTTCTTCTTTTTCGGTTACCCTTTCCGTGTTTAGGTTAGGTGTTAGCTCGGTGTAGACATTTTCTTTGAGTGTTCTAGCGATATTTTCTTTTTCTTTGTTCAGGTTCTCTTGTTTTGAGCATATTGTTTTTGCTCTATCGTACAAGCACTTTGCCACGCCTAACTTCACGTTTTTGTGGTGATTTGAGTAGGTACCTCCCCGTGTGGGTAGGTTTCCTGTATACACTTGTCGTGAAAGTGTTGTCATTCCTGTGTACAAGTACATCCAGGAATGTCAGTTTTTGTTCCGACTCCAATTTCACTGTGAATTTGATGGAGGGTGCGCGGCTATTTAGATGATCTAGGAATTCATCTAGCCTATGCTTGCCGTGTTGCCAAACTACGAAGGTATCGTCCATGTATCTAAGCTACATCCTTGGTTTTTCTGTGAATTCGGATATCGCTTTGTCTTCAAAGTCTTCCATATATATATATATATATATATATAAATATATATATATATATATTGCTCACTATGGGTGATAGTGGGAACCCATCGCCATCCCAAACTCTTGTTGGTAGAATTTGTCTTCTACCTGGAAGTATGTAGTTCTAATGCATATTTTCAGAAATTCCATTATTGTGTTTACCGAGAGTTGCGTGCGGTCGTCTAACGTTTCATCCTTTTCCAGCTTGTCTCTTATGATAGTTAGTGCCTTATCGGTAGGCACATTTGTGAATAGACTCACAATGTCGAAGCTTACTAGTATTTCTTCGTGGTTTGTTTGGAAGTTTCTGATGGTTTCCACGAAGTGCTGCATATTATTGACCATAGACTCGGTTTTTCCCGATAAGGGTGTGATGATACCTAGCAGATAGTGTGCTAATGGGTGACAAGGTGAATTTCTCTAGCTCACAATTGGTCTCAGAGGAATTCCTTCCTTGTGAATCTTTGGTAGGCCGTACAGATGCGGAGGTTTGCTGTAGTGTGGGGTAAGTCTAGTAGTCTGGTAATCGGAGAACTCCCCCTTATGTTTTCCCATCGTCAGGTATATCCGTCTTTCGATTGATGATGTGGGGTCTTTTGGAAACGTGAAGTTAGGCGTGGCAAAATGCTTGTACGATAGAGTAAAAACAATATATTCAAAACAAGAGGACCTGAACAAAGAAAAAGAAAATATGGCTAGAGCACTCAAAGAAAATGGCTACCCCGATGTAACATCTAACCTAAACAGGGAAAGGGTAACCGAAAAAGAAGAACCTAAATATACAGCGATAATACCATATATACAAAGTAGCTCAGACAAAATATGAAGGATGGGCAGCAAATACAAGATCCGCACTGCCTTCAAATCGACCAGAACGCTCAGGAGGATGCTAACCAAAACCAAACCATACAATGAAGATCAGAATTCGAAGAATTGTGTATACAACCTACCATGGGAATGCGGCAGAGGATACATAGGAGAGAGCAGTAGACCACTCAAAGTGAGAACTCAGGAACACAATTACAACGTCCGTAATGGCGAAACAGAAAGATGAAGAATCGCCGAACATGTTTGGAACGAAGACCACCGCATCCAATGGGATAACATACAGATAGTGGCAAAGGACGATAACACAACTCGTTGGAAACTCAAAGAAGCCTCATACATCGCACTAGCAGAAAATCCAATAGGCCAAGCTAGTGTAGAAATGAAACCCATATGGATTCCAATAATGCGCGAAGAGCTTAAGCGCAATACACCTGCTCAAGTTACGGCGCAACATGCGCCATAAACTCTGCATAACCACGAAAAGTTTAATATATATATATATATATATATATATATATATATATATATATATATATATATATATATATATATATATATATATACAGTGTTTCTGAAATAGGGTTCCAATTTCTACTGCATGTAGAACTCATTAAAATAAGACAAAATGTTCCTATAAACATGTGCCCTAAAACGAACCCTTAAAAAGTTACAGGCCCTTGAAAAGGTTGGAATTAAACTGATTTTATCCAGTTATTTCAAAAACGACCAAAGGTAAAGAGACGAAATAAAGGGAACATACAAAACTTTTCACGCCGAGTAACATGAGCAAGACCACTTTTCGTTATTCGAATCATAGGCATCCTTTTCAGGGGGATGGAAAGGGTTCCTAAAAAATTTTGTACGACCTTTTCGCAATTTTTTTTAACAAATTCATAAATTTTGGACAGTTTTATGTAAAACATAAATAATGGGAACGTTTCTGAATTGATTTCGAAGTGAATAACAGTAATTTTATCAAATAATGATAATTTTCAAACTCATTTTACACAAAAACCGTTTCCGATATCGACTTACGCAAAGACGACATTTTTTACGTAAAACTGTCCAAAATTTATGAATTTGTTAAAGAAAATTGCGAAAAGGTCGTACAAAATTTTTTAGGGACTTGATATCCTTTCCATCCCCCTGAAAAGGACGCCTATGATTCGAATAACGAAAAATGGCCTAGCTCATGTTACTCGGCGTGAAAAGTTATGTATGTTCCTTTATTTCGTCTCTTTATCTTTATCGTTTTGAAATAACTGGATAAAATCAGTTTAATTCGAACCCTTCAAGGGCCTGTAACTTTTAAGTGCGTTTTAGCACATGTTTATAGAACATTTTGTCTTATTTTAATGAGTTCTATGCAGTAGAAATTGAACTATTTAGAAACTTGTATATATATATATATATATATATATATATATATATATATATATATATAATATATATATATATATATATATATATATATATATATATATATATATATATATATATATATATATATATATATATATATATATATATATATATATATATATATATATATATATATATATATATATATATATATATATATATAGGCTCAGCGGTAAAGGTGTTAGACTAGTAAGTGAAAGGTACCAAGTTCGAATCTGAGAGTAGTCAAGTGCATGGGAAAAATATATATAACATATGAATTCGACTCAAGTGCGAAAACAGTCCTTCTCAGGACTAAGCCTGATGACGGAAGCAGAGTCCGCTTCCGAAACGTCGCGCTCAAAAGCATAAACTGTGGAAATAGGCCGATAAACTCCACTCAGGAAACCACAGTTACAAAACACTTATAATACGGAAGTGTTACTTATGTATTGTATTGAAACCGTAGGAAAATAATTTAAGTAGTGTTTTACTATATATATATATATATATATATATATATATATATATATATATATATATATATATATATATATAGGCTCAGCGTAAAGGTGTTAGACTAGTAAGTGAAAGGTACCAAGTTCGAATCTGAGAGTAGTCAAGTGCATGGGAAAAAATATATATAACATATGAATTCGACTCAAGTGCGAAAACAGTCCTTCTCAGGACTAAGCCTGATGACGGAAGCAGAGTCCGCTTCCGAAACGTCGCGCTAAAAGCATAAACTGTGGAAATAGGCCGATAAACTCCACTCAGGAAACCACAGTTACAAAACACTTATAATACGGAAGTGTTACTTATGTATTGTATTGAAAACCGTAGGAAAATAATTTAAGTAGTGTTTTATATTAGTATTGTGGTACAATATAACCTAAAAATAATTTTTGTATTGCGATGGATTCTTCTAGTAAAGGAAAGAAATTAGTTGCAATGTGTTTGAATCCCGTAGACAATGCCAGCAGAGGTAAGAATTTATTGAATAATGTACGCGGTGTGTAGCTTATTAGTTAAAATATTAGATTCTAGCCCTACCCCTTCTCTTCGTGAAGTTCCAAAATGATTTGTGGGAATGTATAGATGATAGTGATGCTGACCCTAATTATTCTCCTACCAGTGACCTTAACATGATTTCATATTACCAAAACCAAATGAAATGTCAACAACTGAACGTGAAGAAAACAGAATTTTTATATCTGGTTCCAACCCAGCCCATCCAGCAGTAACACTGAAAGGTGACTCTACCGTAACAGAAGGGAATATCGAGAAAACAAGAAACATTCGAGAAAAACGCAGCAGCCGTAAAGGGTGACAGCGAGGTTAAAAAATAAAACTGATCGAAATTCTATAAAATTAAAAAAGGAAGACTAGTTCCCCAACGAGAATGTAAAACTTTGTCGAAATGTCGTATGCAATGCAAAACAAGATTTAGTGACGACGTCAGAACTAGGTGATCATCTAGGTGAAGCAGAGTATGCATATACTTCAAAAAGATGTGACAAAGATATCTCCAAGGACGATAACTCTAAAAGAGTTTACACGTTTGATTTGCAACAGTGTTTACCAACACCTGATCTAGTTACATCGGTTGCATTTTATAAACGCCAACTTTAGACCTTCAATCTATCTTTGCACGACTGTGTCTCCAAACAAGCACACTGGCACATGTGGCACGAGGTGATTGCTGGAAGAGGTGCTAATCAAGTTGGGTGATGTTTATACAATCATTTTATCTCGAACATTCCCTCTGAAGTAAAACATGTAATTTTGTATTCTGATACATGTGGTGGGCAAAATAAAAATAGTCATCTTGTTGCAATATTTTTCACACTACTTCAGAATAGTGAAAATTTGGAAATCATCGATCACAAGTTTCTTATTCCGGGTGTAACAAGCCTTTTTATGTATGTTTAAAATTTACCTCCATATTGGCAACTTAAGTGCATTTCGTGTAGCGTTGGTTGCATACCTTATTGGCGTAAAAGATTTTAAATTATTTCAATACTTCTGCACATCCCTTTCCGCGTTTCGAGTCATTTTCGGTCATTGCGCAGGGTTACTTTGAGGGTCCTTTATTCACTGCTTGAACTACGTATTTAAGTAGAAGCCATTTCCGCTTTGTTTAATTTTTTATTTAGAGTGCCACATATTTATATGGCAACTCAACTTTAGTTATACTCTTACCACTTATTTTACTTTGGGTTTAATTTTATTTTAACGTTAACTTTGCAAGGTGATTCAATAACTGTGCTACTAGGAAATGGGGTTTCAATTACCAAATTTTCCTTTGAACCATACAAAATCAATTCAGTTTGGAGGTTTATAAAGAAATTTCTATATATTTGCAATTACCAGCATATCAATCTGATGTTTACTTCCATCAAACTTGCGCAATAAATTTAAAATGATGAGTCGACAGCATTTCCTTATATGCTGATGTTCCAGTGACACCCCAATGTAAAAGAAATTAAATCACGTATTTCATTTTCTTAATTAATTAACATTATAGTTTAAGGCAGTTAATTAAGAATCATTAACATTAGTTTTCAAGAGCTCATCATAATCTAGTTAAGTATCGTAATAAATCATTGTTGTCATTATTTTTTACTTGTTATTTTCATGAGTTTTTTGTGACTTTTCTATTTTGTAAGGTTTATTTGTTCCTTAAAAACAAATTGGCGTCCGAGATTACATTATTTATTTTCATGTTTGAAGCAACACCTTTTTTTTTGTAAAGCGAAAATATCTAAGCAATTCTATTTTTGTTAATAAGCAAATCAAATGTTATTGAACCTGAACCTATTAATCTACCGATGAGCAGAGGGGCATAAAATCTTCTAGTTATCTATTATTTTCCATAACTAATTGTAGCTCTAGGCTAGAAGTATTTAATGATAAGTGGGTGGATTATTTATACGACACCTGTTAAAGATTACACGGGGCATACACATATGGAGTGTGACACCGATCATTCTCTCATAGAAAGAACCATGAAGAAATACAATAGCCCAATAAACCATCCTTATGACTGCATGCAATTAGTGAGCCAAACAGGGAAGAATCGGCCTTTTGTTGTAGTGGAAATGAAGGAAGAAGATTTCTTTGATTATGCTTCTCTTTATAAAAGTGTGCTACAACAAAAGAAGAATAATGAGACAGGCGCCAAATTTCTGTGGAAAGATGTAAAATGGTTGAGGTACGAGAAACTGAAATGTGGTGTACTTAAGTACAAAACTTCTCTAGACCCGTTAGAGACATTCGAAGAGCTTAATTTCAAACGGAGAGGACGAAATTGTTATTTGAACCCATCACTATGTTACCAGAGGCCTAATCCGATACATAAGTGAAGTGTTTCATGATTTCTATAAAAACCTTCCAAGTGATGCAAATATGAAGGATGTTTACCCCGATAGCATAGAAGACGATGAGTTTGAAGAGACATCATAAGGTAATAAGTGCATAAGGAGTTTTTAAGTGTCAAAAGGTATAAGTGTATCTATTTCTGTTTATTATAAGTGCATAGAATTGCATTTTGTTATTTGAGTAGTACCGTAGCAATGTATAATAAAGCAGTTAAAGAAACAACTTTGCAATTTTTGCTTTTACTAATAAAAATTAAAGGTCAACTGGTAAAATCGTTTTTCTACAATAACTGCAAAGTAGGTTTTCTTACATATACGCCTTTGCACAGCTTGCAGCGAATTAGCGCTGCTTATGCCAAAGACTTACACTAAATGAAGGTTTTTCTAATAATTTGTAATTTGCAATTGTTAGTAACAGTATGTATATGAAGACAGTCCTTTTGAATAATGTGATTTAAACGTGTGTATAATAAGGCGCTGATTGTACGCTATACTTCGCCATTGAAGTTAAATTTTACTCTTCAATAGGAAATAAGTTGAAGAAGAAATTCTGTAAATACTTTTGCATAAATAATATTCAGTAATTAGGCGTCGTTTTGTGCCTTTTAAAATAAAATTGTTCGCCTCCACAGAAAATCAGTTATTCAAAAATTACATCGACAAGGCTAACTTTATGAATACATTAACCCTTTCTTGCGCGATAATTAGGAACCCATTATGTGCCGTTTTGTGCTATTGAAATGAAATTTTGCACATTTATAGGAAAAAAGTTACATTGACATGACAGCCGTAACTTCCGCATAAATCAATTTTTTTATGCAATAATTAGACACCAATTAGTTCTCATTTTGCGCTGTTAAAATAAAATTTTTCGCCTTCAAAGGAAATAAGTTATTTCAAAAATTACATTGGCAAGAATAAATTAATCATTTTGTTACGGTGTAAACTGGCAGTAAAACAGACAAACTTGGCTTTTGCTCGACTATTCAGCGGTCGGGGTGAGTTCTATGTTCTAAATTTTGCCCCCACAATAGGATAGTTTAACATATATAAGTCCAAAAAAGGGTTGAAACAATATAAAACCGGAAAAAGCGCCAGAGTATTTGAACTGTCACGATAGGGGTTGAAATTCCTAATTACGTCAGTTCACAGTTTGCTGAAAATACTCAAATAACTCGATTACCTAAACGTAATCTTCGCAGGTAGCACTGGGACCAGCAGATCTTGCCAACCTGAAAGGCATCAAAAATATTTGCACGCTTAATTAAAATAATGCGTGCCGGAAAAAATCAATTACTAATTTGATAAGAAAACAACAATCCATTGCTACGTTGCGTTATAAAAATTCGATGCTCAAGTAATTTCACTTGCACAACCAAAAACACTCTAATTCTGTACACAACCACTTGAAATTGAATTCTCCAAATTGCAATTTAGTATGCTCAAATCATAAATTAAAGAAAACAATAAACATTAAAAATGCGTCCCGTCGGATGCTGTGTAATAATAGGTTCACATTAAACAAACAAGAAAAAAGCAAGTTCAATAACCTAGAGATATGTAATGAAAATAAATAATAAACATTGGATACAATATTGTTTATTTTATTTTGCCACCTAGTCTTATACTAAATGGGCGTACCATGGTTATTATACCTGAATTCATAGAATTACTGTAATTTCGATAAACCCAAAATAACAAATATAGGTAGAGGAATCAAATAAATTTAGATTATCATATGAATGAATGGACTGGTCTAGTCACTGCTTCCTTTTTAGCTCGCGTTTTGATTCAAATTTCCGTTGATCGTGTGTACACAATATTTACACTTTTATTCTCCGTTAACTATACACAAAAGCTGGTTTATTTACAGCGTGTTATTTATTATCTTTACTATAATAATGTGCAAATCGGAATAATTCTAATATTTTTAAATTACGGAAAAGCGTTTTCTATGTACATCAGATTATTTGGGGTTATCGGCTCACTGTGATCTTTACGTATGAAACTTTGGAAGGAACGTTGTATTTTTCCGCCAAAAGCGAAAATTTCTCCAGAGAACGACGAAAGCACTTGGTAACTTTTAACACTAAACGCCTTTCTGGATCTCGATAAGTCCCTATGGACCAACTGTACGTAACGATAAACCGATATCGTGAAGGTTGAACAATTATATGATCCCTTATTTTGGTGGTGAGGAATGAGAACCCTACAACAATAGTTCGTTCGACACGGACCTTGGCCAACGTTGTTACGTGGTAATTACTACGTCAACGTAACGATAAAAAACTGGACGCTTCGACGCCTAAGCTACTACTGCTCTCGTGAATAATTTGATTAGCCAATTAAAGAAAAAGGTAGCCAAATTTTCTAAGTACGCGCATCCACGAATTCAAACTCGAAAATCGTCGGAAGAAATTGCAACGTCAACAACACCTACCTCTTCTCTAAACCTTATCTAAGTAATGGATATACGGTAAATTAAAATTATTGGTAGCCCTTTATTACCCAGTATATAAAGAAAGGAAACCCTTATCAACAGAAACGGTGCCTAACTGGCGGTTAAATTTAACTTTTGCAGAAGATGTACCATACAATGTAACAATTTGAATGCGTTCTTTAATTTAATTTTATATCGTGCAATCTCAACTTGATTTAACGAAATTCACCCAATTTTAAATAACGAATACATTTATTTATACATAACTATCCTTATTTACAAAGACACTAACGCAAATTCATCGATACCAAAAATGTAAATTACACTTCTCTTTTAAACTTTCATTTTACTCTGATCAACAAAAGCTTCATTTTTGTTTTAGAAAATAACAAAAAATTCCTCAACCTTTTAAATACGAAAAAGACAAAAGAAAACGTTACGATAGAAAAGCTTCTCCAAACATTGATGCGTTATTACATCCAATTACGAGAGTTTACACTACATTTAAGATGTACGGTAGTAACAAATAATTTATAATTTTGAGAATTATCGGTAAATCTATGGTAAAATCATGACACATTACACTTTCTTACGCTATAATTAGGAACCCATTATGTGCTGCTTTGCGCTATTAAAATAAAAATTTGCGCCGTTATAGGAAGGAAGTTATTAAAAAATTACATCGACATGGCTAACTTTACGACCGTGAACTTACGTATAAATCAATTTTTCCTGATACAGTTTTTAGACATCAACTATGCGCAATTTTGCACTGTTAAAATAAAATTTTGCGCCCTTATAGAAAGTAAGTTATTCCAAAAATTACATCGACATCATGAATAAATTAATCATTTCTTGTGATGTAATTAGGAACCCATTCTGCGCCCTTATAGGAGAGAATTTATTGTAATTAGATTAATATCGCATTAAGAAATTTTTTCTTGTGCGATTTTTAGACACCATTATGCGCCATTTTGCGCTCTTAAAATAAAATTGTGCATCTTTATAGGAAATAAGTTATTGAAAAAATTTCATCGGCAAGGCTAACTTCATATAGTTATAATTATATAATTTAATTTTTTATTGCACCATAATTAAGCATCTATTATGCGCCGTTAAAGTTAAGTTAAATTATTGTAAAATTTAGGTCGACACGGCCAATTTCACAGAGCGGTCACCTTCTGCATAAATCAATTTAATACCATAGCTTTATGAGTAAACTAATTTTTGCTTGCACGATAATTAGGCACGTATTACGTTTTACATTTTATAACCATGAACTTCGGAATAAACCATTTTTTTCTTATGCAGTGATTAAGCAGCTATCAGGAGCCGCTTGTTCCATTAAAGTTAAAGTTTTCTCCTCTATATGAATAAATAAGTTTTTATTATGGAGTAATTAGGCGCCCACTATAAGCTGTTTGTACCATTAAAATTAAGTTAAACTAGCTAACTTCACACAGCCGTTACCTTCTACAAATTAAGTTAGACACAACTATGCGCGGTTAAAATAAAATTTTTCGCTATTGCTAAGATCACATCTATAAGGCTAACTTCACAGCCGTGAATTTATTAATACATTAATCCTTTCTTGCACAATAATTCAGCGCACATTGCGCAGTTAAAATTCAATTTTGCGTCCCTACAAGAAACATGTTAGTGCAAGGATTACATCGACACGCCTAACGTTACCGGACCGTGAACGTCTACGTAAATTAAGTTTTTGTTATGCTCTAATGAATAAATGTCTTGTTTATTTGATTAATATATATTTTTGTATTTTCTTCTTCCATTATACATATATTTACATTTAATTATATTTAACGCATTTTCTTACATTATGATTATACTAAATCTGTTTTATATTAATTTAATTGGATTATACATTATTCTTACTAACCTTACCCTAAGCAAACTCCACTCATGCGTTCTCCTTTAAATATGGTTATCGTTATAAATTACTTAAAAATATTCTAATGCACACATTCCCATTTAGTTTATCCACTACAATCCAGTAATTAGATGCGCTGTTTTACGCAAACGGCCCACAATTAGCATCTAATTAACGTGGATGGAAACAATAATTTATTACATAAGTTCTCGATGTCATTTTTGTAATAATTTGCTTCTTATAAGGGTGCGAAACGTAACTTTGACGGCGCAAAAGCACCAAAATAGGTGCGTAATTATCTGCGCTAGAAAAGAATTGCCTATCCATAAGATGGTGAAGTTAGCCTTGTCGATGTAATTTTTGCAATAACTTATTTCCTATACGGGCGCAAAATTTCAATTTAGCAGCGCAAAACGGGATATAGTTGGTGCCTAATTACTAAGTAACTTAAATTGATTTATGTAGAAGTGTACGGCTGTGAAATTGGCCGTGTTTATGCAATGTTTACAATAACTTCTTTTCCTAAATTTAGCTCTAATGTCGTAAAACGGTGCATAATGGGTGCCTAATTATGGCGCATATTTTTGTAATAATTTATTACCTATTGGAGCGGAAAATTTTATTTTAACGGCTCAAAATGGTGTATAATTGGCGCTTAATTATTTCAAAAAAAAAATACAGTTTTGTTAAATTGTCGAAGGAAATAAAAGTTGGTTACGTGCCAAACCCGGACGGAATTAAAGATATTCCGTAACTTCTTAATTACACTGTGTCTGTAATTGTTTGTCTGCTTCAGTGCGATTGGGTTGTATGATTCAGAAGATTTTGAGCTTCAATTTCTTTGAATACCGTTTTGGTTGTTGAACCAATTTAATTCAATATGGAACAATTAATTACAGTACAGTCATTAGATAGTCATCCTTTAATCGTAGGAACTGAATAATTTATTTGACCTATAAGACGTTTGTGCTTGCTATTGAGTATTAGAATTGATCGTGCAAACTCAGAAGTCGAGGCATTGGTTTGCAGCTTCAATATTGACTTTTACCCGTATTTGGATTAGTGAACCAATTTGTTATTGCATATATGAACAATATTCTCTAACAATGATATTATTTAAAAACACTGACTATTAAAAAATACCCTTAAGCGTTTTACCTTGCTTATTTTGATGATTAGAATAACAAAAACTATAATACTATTCTTCAGGATTTGCGAAGAACTAGGCTTTATTTAATGGAGTTCACTTACCGGGTCATGCGAGTAGACAATTTACGTAATGGTATGAACTCAAATACGGTTAGTGTGATACTAGACTAGGTATGCAGATTCACATGATGGAAAGAAGCATAATCTCATACTTTCTAGACTAAAAATGTTGTAATGAAGCTTCTTCATACTGCATTCACCATTGAAAATGGTTGATGTATCTGTTTTAGAGTTAAAATACTTTTCAGTGAATTGTTGTATGTGCGTACATATTTTTTAATATTAAGTAATGATCTTTTAGTGGATTACCAAATGAAAAGCAGCGTCAATTGAACATTGTAAGCATGGAGACGCAGATCTTTAGTGAGCTTTTGAAATATGCAATTGTTATCCACCACCCTGAATTGATGTTCTTGGACTTTCACTAACACTCTCACGCACTGTTTTGATATTGACATTTGAACCGCTTGGTTTTGGACGACCTGTGTGTGTAGCATAACCAGTTGATCCATTCTTCTGGCTCTTTCAATTACTCTCTTCGCAGTTTACGAAGTCAAATCACTATTCCAACCATATTTTTATGAAATTCTCGTGTGTCCGCCAAACTTATTTTTGAAATACTGTACAATGAAAACACGTTGTTCTATCGTGCAACGTTCCATTTTACTAACCCTAAACTGTCAGCTGTCAAATTGTTTTTTATAGGATTGCCAACACTTTACTGCACAAATGGCGGCAAATTCAAATTTTGCGTTAATTTTGGAACACCCAATACAACTTATTAGGCGTATTGAAATATAACTTTTGCATTTCTTTGGTTGGACATTAATCCTATTTATTTAAAAATTGAAAAAAATACGTATTTTCATTAATTGTACTTAGCATAATTACAGTTTTTAAAACTTTATCCATAACATTAAATAAACATGAGAGTAAAATTTAATTTGAATTTAGAAACGGTGTTTTATTCAATTTTACTATATATGTGTTTACAAGCAATGATTTTATGCTTACGTACGTCTTCAAAAATTAAATTACAAACTTTTCTAAAGTTTAATAAGTTATATTATGTAGTTGTCAAGTATGTAAGGCCTTATTGAACCATATGTGCTTAAAAGTTCATATCAACACAAAAACAAACAACAAACAACTTTGTTGAGATAAAAAATTGGTTTTCACAGTAAACATATTTTTATTAATAACATGTTGTTCTGAATAGATATTAAAGTGCTAGTAATAGTACATATATTATACACCAAGGTTGAGCAACAAGATTACATCTCGAGGTGGGAAACACCGAGGGATACAAGTGGCCAGGGTTATAATAGTAGTCTCAACCGTGGTGTATATACTATTTTTTTCACTACAAGCATACTTAATCTCACACATCTTTCATTATTTTGCTAATAAAGTATACCGTTTGATGTACCTGTTGAATGCCAATATCAACGAAAATTAAGGAGCTTTTAAATTTATTTTTTGATTGACATTTTGACAATTTTGATAGTGTTTAATTTGATTTATAGTTGTTTTTGGAATTTATTACTTTTTTATAGATGTTTAATTTGATTTCGAGTTGTTTTCAAATTTGCTACTCCTTTATAAAATGTCTAGCGAAAGTGGTAGGTGCACGTCTTCAGAAATTAGGGAAGTGGCACGAATTCTATGGACGATGAAGTACTGCCAGAGAATTCGAAAAATTTATACTTAAAAGTGTATAGTGGGTTTATGAACTAGTGTATGGCTAAGAAAGTCATGAAGACTTCGGAGGATGTGCTTCTAGAACACGCACGAAACAAGAATAAGTAATTTTATCCATAATTGTGATATAGAAACATAGTTTTACTCAAAATGGGGTGAAGTAATTAACTATGTGGATTAAATACTCGAAATCTTTAAACCTTTAAACTGCGACAAGTTTCGACAAAACACGTCATTATCAGGCTACTAAAATAATATAACAGGTAAGTTAACATAAAACTAAAAATATAATGCTATGGAAACAATAATGCAATGGAAGTTATAAAGTTCTAACAAGTTAAATATAATTAAAATCTCTAAAAAGGAACTGACATAATACTAACAATTTAATACTAAATTTTGAAAAGGTAAAAGGCTATCTGTAGCCCCTCCCCCCGCTGCTACCACGACACAGAAACTAGTAGGCTGAAGGCACACAAGTAAACGATCGGCAACTTCAATAGCACTCCTGAAGTAAAACCAAGCAAATCGAGCATGATTACAATAATAGAAGAAGAATTTAAATTGGCCCCAGTATGTGGTCTCCTCCACCACCATACAAAATATCTTTAGGGCCGAAGGCACTGAAAGACCGTCTGGGTACCTCTACTGGAACTGGCCTAAGTCTGGTTGAAAGCAAGATAAAGTAAACGCATCAGTAACATATTATAAAATCGTCGGTGAGTTCATTAAACAAAAAGTTAAACGCGTAGAATATAATATCTAAAATAAACGTCAATTAATCCGTACTAGGCTTACATACCGGTTGGGAAAACATAGTGAAATTGTAGTGAAATTAAAATATAACTTAAGAAAAACAATGCTGCAACAAAGAAATGAATGTAAAAGTCTGGTTACGTGTGATGACGTTAAAATACTTACGGGAAATAGAATTAACTAAAGTTAAATATTAAGTGAACAATTTTGAGAAAACCAAAAACATCCTTGAAGGGAATGTCTGGATTAATAAAGTGATTAGTAAATCACATCTAACCGTGAGTGACTACGGGGAAAACGAAACTAAATGAATCTAAAACCAACTATTGACTAACCTAAAGACAAGTTAACGTTACTGGGCGAGCCAAATTATTTGTTCAAGACTAAAAGATTTTTATTTAAATTTAACATTTCGCGTAGTGAATGATCAGGGTTTAGGTCATAATGTTGTACTATTTAAACCCAAAAATTTAAAAAAAAAATTTTTAAATCAAAAAATTTAAAATGAAAAAATTTGGAAATAAAATTAAAAACAAATTTAGATGAAAAATTTTGGTAACAAAACAATCATAAAAAAATTTAAGATAAATTGTTGTAACAGTAGATGTAAAATTTTTAAAATCTAATTGGGGTTAGGAACTTATTAGATTTACAATTATTCAAAAGCCAAATTTAAAGAAAAGTTGTGGTCAGAAATAATAGAAAAATTCCGATTGTGAAAAGATATATTTAGAATATATTTTAAAATTACTCTGTGAAAATTCAAAATAAGTTTAAAATTTTAAATAAAACTTTAAAATACTATTTATTTTAAATTTAAATTATTTTAAAAAAACTATCATAATAAATAATATATTTAAAATTTACTTATTATTTCATTCAAAGAATTTTTAACCTTTTATAGATATAAATTTGTATCCCTGGATTTCATAACAATTAATTTTTTTTTATTTTCAGTTAAATATGTAATTTTTTATTTTAATAATAATTCATTAATAATAATAATTTAATACATAAGTTTCAAATTAAATTTCTTTATAAGCAAATTTAATATTTGTAATTAACATTGTTAATATATCCAACCCATAATAAATGTTACAAATTTAAGGGTATTACCAATAAATTATACTCAAATTAAGAACTTATAATTTTAAAAGTTTAATTGTCTTTAATATCAAATTTTAAAATTTTGCACAATTTAATTTTTATAAATTGCTATAAAACCTTTGACACTTTGTTTATAGCCAAATAAAAACTTCATAGGAATAAAAAGCTTAGGAATTAAGATTTTCGACCAAATTTCATGATTTTTATTAGATCACATTTTTATGTATATAGTTATTCAACGGTAAATTTAAAGAATTTAGTAATTAAATTAATTTATTCTGTCTTATTACTAAATGGTTTTTAGATTGTATTCGGGGTTAAAAGGGATATCCGTATTGCATTGCTTAAGCAGGTTTTTGAAAAAAATATAATGGTGATAGTATAAACAACAGTGATGCATATTGTAAGGAAACATTATCTCGAATGGGTCTTAAAGTAGTATGATAGCTAATGTGATAACTCTTGATAGAAACTGTGGATATTATGCCTGGGATAACTATTGCGGTCAGCCAACTCATTATTAGGTTAAGTTCTTTATTGAAATTGTTATTGTTTAACGATAAATTGAACAATCTATAAAAGTAGAACCTGAAGGCAGGTAATTTATGAGAAAACGAGTGAAAAGAACTATAAGGGATAACATGGTCCATAGTAGTACGTTTTCTATAAATGTCAATATCTAATGGTTATTTTAAGATCTAAAAATTCAAAACATCGACAAAATTGTTTTTAACATCTTTAACAATTTTAATAGATATTACTACTGACGAAGATAGCTGTAAGTGTTATCGAAACGTTTAGATTGTATAATTTAAAATACACCATTAAAAACCCCAAAAAAGATAAGTATTTTATTATGTGTGATAATGGTGAAAGTTTACATTTTCATAAATAATTCATTAGTTGAGTTTATTATCCGATTTCCACAATTCTTGCCATTATAGCGCGACGCTTTGGAAGCAGACTTTGCTTCCGTCGTCAGGCTTAGTCGTAGAAGGACTGTTTTCGCACTTGGGTCGAATTCATATATTATGATTTTTTCCCAAGCACTTTACTACTCTCAGATTCGAACTTGGTATGTTTCACTTACAAGCCTGGCACCTTTGCCGCTCAGCCACTGAGTAATCCGATAAATATTTTTAGAACGACGTTTTCAGTAATAAATAGTTATTGATATTTAATATAATTTTACTTTTTACTTTCGTTTTAAGCGAGTATAAGTTTATTTATATGCTTTGAGTAAATAGATTTCGAGATTGCCTGTCACCGGTGGCACCATCTAGCTTCACATTATTTCACTAGCATATATCACACTTGAATTAAATTTATAGCGGTAAAATCCAACGAATATTAATTAAAAATTACACGGTAAACTTTTTTTCACTAAAAAGTAGAATAATATTAATTTTGTATAAATTGCGTATAAGTAATGTCTGATACCAAGAACAACATAAATAAGGGGTTCCTAAAAACATAGTGAACTGCAAATAAATGACTGAATATAAAGACAAAGTGGGCGGAGAAAGAGTTTTATGTCTTATTCGTACAAAAAATGCATTTTCGGGACTCGCTTGGCGTCGTCCAGCTACTTTCTTCCTCGTCCCGAAAATTGGCAATTGGCACTAATGGAACAAATAACTATTTATATCTGTATTTATATCGACAGTTTCACATGATTTTTATTATGATAGATTTTAGCACCATATACATATACCCTTGATGTCAACCGCCTAAGCCTGTTTAGTTTTACTTACAGTTATTATGTTTACCATTGACGATTACTTTGATGTGTCACTGCTTTCTGCAATATTAAAAGTTTCAGAGGTTTAACTACGCTGTAAATCTTTTTTTTGAAGCTAATACGTATTTGTGGTAACTGGTGGTTTACATGTAAAATCGAAATATTACATTAGTTTTTTCTTGTTATTGAATAAAACAATAATTTGGGCAACTTAAAGTTTGAATCGTTTTGTTATCTGTCTTAAATAAACTAGATACGTAATTTCTTGTTTTGATTTGTTTCTGCCTATGTAGATGTTCTAAATGAAAGTTTTTCTTTCAGCTCCCCTCTCTTCTCTCCTTTTCGAATTTTTAAGATATTCTAGAAAATTTATGGCGCCAACTATTACTATTTTTATATTTGTCAACGTTTATACTCTGTTCAATATCATTTTGCATTAGAGCAGGCCATGAGAATCTAGGGAGGGTGTAGTAGCACTGTCAAAAGAACAAATAGTTACTACCGTAGCTTGACTTTTGAAAATTATAGATATTTTTAAAATGAAACTAAAGAAGCGGTGCAAGACAGTTTTTTACGCTGTTTGACTTTATTTACATGATCATCGTTGAATTTCGAGCGACCTATTAAAAAAAATTACATTTTAGTCTTCAGCTCTTGAACATTTATTACCACGTAATACGGAAATTGTACACCCTTTATATTGGTCATAAATGACAACATTGTTCTTATCTAATACAATGAGATGTTTTGTTAACCAAACCTACGCAAAAACTAAAAAGAATGCCTTTTTCTCTTTTTATTCTTTTAAAATAAACAGGAGAGAAATATGCGGGAAATCCGGAGCACAATTTCATGAGTAATCCAATTTGAAGAAGATTTTCATAAAATTTACCACTGCATCTTTCTCTTTCTTTTATTGGCTATTCAAAAAGATGTAGATATCTTTATATGCTAACTTACCTTTGGCCACAAAATCAATAGGTAACCAAAACATCAGTATGTATCCATTTATTTTATCCTAGCAGGATATGGCTAGGGATTGACCACAATATTAATAGCAATCGTAATGCCATACACTTTTACCATTTTTTTTAAGCAAACCCAATTTGTACGATACTCGCTTTGACTACACAAATTAATAATCTTTGCTAATCTACGCATGTTATCGCTCGTGAAGACGTGACTAAAGAATAGTACCTCATGCGCGTATGTTTTCAAATTAGCAGCGGTTAATGGCATTTCGGGTAAATTAGGTGGTTTTTACAAAACGGGTTTAACTACAATGGCCATCAGCAGATTTGTATTATTTTAGATAGAGTGCACGACCTTCTTATTTTCTCAACCTCTAGTGATAGATTCCATCATACGATTATGACCATCAGGTAAAGCATGGACAACTAATAATGGAACAAGGAATAGTATAAAACTCCTTGTTAGGGTAATGGAATAGATGTGGGTATTTTGACTATATGCTCTTACCTCGAGCCCCCTCACGACAATGCTTGCTGCAGTGAGTTCAGACTCTATTTATTCCATAAATTTTTCTAGCCTTGATAACCATTTCCGGAGGAGCGAAAATAATATTCCACTATGAACACTTTTTCCTCCGTCGCGAGACCATTGTCACTTCCAGCCGCAGAGCACAACGTTCGTTACACAACTAGCAGTACAAAATGGTGATGCAACATGCGGGATACGCGAAATCCAGTACTGGATATTTTGGCGCATACCGTATAAATAGCAATCCTAGGCGTCAGAGTGCAGTTCAGTTTTTCAGTACATACACCTCGTGAAATACTCAAATTAGTCACGGTAAAACTTAAATAGTGCTTTGCTTGCTATAGTGTTTACATTACTCTTTGTTATTGTTAATCTTAAGCGTATTTATGAATTGGTACGAAGTGTTTGTTAGTGCTAGTGTTTGATAAAAATAAATAATATAGTAAAATTAAAAACGTTTTAGATTCATAGACTCATTATAACATTCTTGGGACTGATTATTACGGTACGCATATTCTTTTTCCATTCTTTGCTCTGTCTGTGGTTTCTTTTATGAAAACATAATATGGATAAATTTGTAATTAAATTACCAAGCACCTGAATTTGAATCGGAAGCAAGTTCATCAACGCAGAATTTGAAAAGTGTAGGTGTAGGTATTGAAAATTGTGAGCCCGAAGCTGAAACTAGTGCATGTGCCAGTGGAAGTAGCGGTGGAAGAAAATTTCAAGACCACTGGATAGAATGGATTCAGTGTTTTCTTGTGCGTTATGTAAAAAGGCCTGGGAAAGTGGAATGCTTATTTTATCGTCAATTAACACTGGTTAGAAGGGTTTAATAAAAAATTTTATGGAGAATGGTTTCATTACCTGGAAAAAAGCAATAGAAGTTTAAAATTCATGAAAAATCTTGTATACATCGGTCAGCAGTGATTTCTAATTCAGCAATAGGAAGAGGCGTTAATCTTGCACGAATTTTGTTACGAAGCAAATTACAAGAAATGAAAACTGCGCGGTAAGCTTTGGTCAAAATTATCACTCCATTACAGTTCTTGGCCAAACAGGGCTTAGCAATACATGGTCATACAAACGATGTATCTAACATAAATCAACTTTTGGTGCTACGCTCTGAAGATATTCCAAATTGCGAAGTAAATGTGAATATAAATATGAATGGTTATCACACGACACCTTAAATAAAATTTTATCGTTGTTAGCTATCGATCTACTAAATAAATTAGTAAGTGACATTAGAAGTGCGTTATTTTTCTGTATCGTTATTGATGAAACTTCAGATATCTCTACCAAAGAACAAATTGGGATTTGTTTTCGTTACGTAAATAACCGCCTCGAAGTTGAAGAAACATTTGTGGGAAACAGTAACAACTTCAAGCATTATCCTATAAAATGTGCAAAATGTCCTGCTCCGACTTGGTTTATAAACAATTGTCGCGTCCAATGTTATGATGGCGCGCAAATGTAAACAACGTTTCTGGCTTACAGTAGAAATTCTGAATTAGTTAGCTATATTCGTACATTGAACCGCACCTACTCTGAATTTGGTAGCAAGATTAAATAAAATATTCCTAAAGTGCGAGACTTTTACTAGTTTTGAGAATGACTTTACTAAAAGTAGCCCAAAGCGTTTGGCTTCTTTCACAAAGTTGAAATGCATAATGACGACAACGGTGAAAGGAACAAACATCAGCGTTTGCTTATTTTGAACAAGGTGTTTGTGCATTAAATCACTATTTTGTCCAATTTTGGACTACTAACATTTTTTCCGAGATGTCTAAAGAGTCTAGCGAAGATACAAGCGAATGTCTTTAAAAAGTTGCCAAAATTTGAAACGCGTTTTTGATAAAGTCTATGATACTAATTTTGAAATAATTGAACATGTTAATTTATACTCCAAAAAAAGTCACTAGGCTATCTATTGAATCAAACGTGATAACGAATTCCATACCCCATCGACAGATAGTATTGTAAGCGGTAAAACATCCTGTGAAGATCCAATCTTACTCGTCAACCAAAAATACTCGTGATGATACGTGCATGTTTATGATTACGTCGATAGTAAATATTATTCCTTGAAATAATTGATCAATTCTGACCTCATAAAAGATTATAATAATAAAATAAACAGATCGTTAAACTTACCGAGATCACATTCACCAAAATAATGCCGTTGTCCCAGTCGGTAAATTAAATAGGCCAGTTCAATTTTTGATTTGCTTAATTACTACAAATTTATGCTTGGTATTTCATAACATAAATAAAATGATCTCGGACGCCAGTTATTTTTTAATTATGCTCGGAATAACTAAACCGGTTTACAATAAAAATTTTACCAAAATGTAAAATAAAAATATAGAAACTATGTTTATTAAAGTTAAATTTAGGTTATATAAAATATATCTTAAATACATCTTCGAGAACCTGGTATTATAAAAATAATGAAATGCAAACCTAGGTGATGTAATCCTTTATCAATGTTGCACATTATTGCAATAACAATGTTTACGTTGTAAACCTACAAAATGGAATTTTTCTATAAATTTCTCTTCATGAAATTTGGTAATCCCATGTTTATTGAATTCTCTCGGAAGTTCAGATAAAATTGGGATCTACATTTAGATCTGCATTAAAGGCAATTCAATCATAAAATGAAAGAGTACTGGAGTAGAATTAAAAGGTAATTAAAATAGGATTAAATGGCAAAAAGTGCCTGAAAGAAAATGTTTTAGATTTTAATAATACCAGTTAAATCATCTTACCATTAAATCAATGGCACTTTTCACTAAATTTGAAACACAAAATGGCTTCCTAAACAACACAACATTTATCAAGAAATGAAAGAATGGACGCTTGAATATCTGGTGATATGAAAAAATTTGCAAAGAATTAAGTCAAGATATAAACTATAAACCCTAAAAGATATCAACTTTACACCAAATGCAAATTGTTGCAACATACTTAAATCATTAATAATTAAAACTTTTTTCTTATATTTTACGACTAAATGAACGAAGAACGTAAAGATTCGTTACGACTTTAGGTCAAGATTTCAAGGACATGTATTGTCAAATGGCGAAATTAAAATTCCGATTGGAAATGCAGATACACAATTTATATTTTATGGCAATGACTTTAACAATGAAAAGTTAACTTTACATCGAGATTTGGTTCTGAACATTTCAATCAAAATTTATAGTTAACTATCTTAGATGAGATGTTAGCATTCATTAAACTGAATAAGGATAGTAATAACGTGATCGCGATCTTTTCCGCAACTTATGAAACTTATAAAAATAGCATTAACTTCCTGTATCTTCTTGAACTGCAGAGTGTTCTTTTTCTGCTTTACGACGACTAAAAATGTATCTACGGTCAACTATGTCACAAAAAAGACTGAGTGATCTAGCTTTCCTGCATATTCATCGAAATGAAAATACACATGTTCACGGAAGTTAGACGTAACACTTTCTTTTTAATAATACTGTATTTGTGTTTTGTGTGTCTGTGTTTGTGTCTTCTCTGTCTGTGTCTGTGTCTGTGTCTGTGTGTGTGTCTGTGTGTCTGTGTGTCTGTGTCTGTGTGTCTGTGTGTCTGTGTGTCTGTGTGTCTGTGTGTCTGTGTGTCTGTGTCTGTGTGTCTGTGTGTCTGTGTGTCTGTGTCTGTGTGTCTGTGGTCTGTGTGTCGTGTGTGTCTGTGTGTCTGGTGTCTGTGTGTCTGTGTGTCTGTGTCTGTGTGTCTGGTGTCTGTGTGCTGTGTGTTGTCTGTGTGTCTGTGTGTCGGGTCTGTAAGTCTGTGTGTCTGTGTGTCTGTGTGTGTGTGTTGCGTGCGTAGCGTGCGTGTGTGTTTGATGTGCTGTGTTGCGTGTGTGTGCGTATGTGGTTGGTGTTTTGGCTGGTTGTTGGTTTTATTTCGCTGCGCATGTCGTCGTTTGGTGTCTGCATTGTGCGTCGTATGTGTGCGCCCGTGTGCGTCATTTGCTGATGTGTGCACGTGCGTACTGCGTGTTTCTCATATCGTGTTCGCATAGCGTGTGTGCGTATGTCATGTGTGTATTGTGCGCCGTACGCATTTGCGTGCTTGTGCGTGTGTGTGCTGCGCGTGTGTCGCGTTGTGCGCGTTGTGCGGTATGCGGTTGTTGCTTGCGGACGCTCATGTTGAAGGTGCTGCTTTGTGCTATGCGTGCGCTCTGTTGTGTTGGCAAATGTGTGTGAGTACGTGAGTAGTAATACTACTGTACTTCTGATCCACTTTGTCACTAGATTTGTACCAGATCTAGAAAAGTCACCAGAAAAGTCACTAGATTTCTAGGTTGGTAACATTGCCTATTTGAAGTGCTAGTGAAGGCCACGTTGTTGGTAACGGTCCTGCTAAGGCACGTTTAGTTGTAACCTAAGTCAAGGTCAAGGTAAATAGAAGAAAATGTAGTTGTTCAAGGTCAAAGCTAAAAATAGAAGTTGCAAGGTAATCATAAATCAAAATAGTTTTGAAGGTTATTGACTTACGGTGGTGTCATATTTCTTAGAAATATAAGGTAAGTAAGCTAAAAATAGAAGTTGCAAGGTAATCATAAATCTAAAATAGTTTTCAAGGTCAAAGGTTATTGACCTACGCTGGTGTCATATTTCTAGAAATATAAAAGGTGAAAAGCTAAAATAGAAATTGCAAGGTAATCATAAATCTAAGAATATAATTTTCAAGGTCAAACTTTTGGCGGGAAATATAAACTTTGGAGCTGATCATCATCATATTATATTTCTAGTCAAGGTCAAAAGTAGGTATTTAACAAGTTTAGCATGTTGTAATATGTAGACGATATTTCTTATATAAATTGCAGCGAGCTGTATGTTGAGATCAGTCTGCAGCACGTAATTGTTAAATATGGAATTAACAGGGTTAAATCAAGCACCTATTGCAAACCCTTTAAAAATGCGTGCGAGCTCGATATATCGAGAAAGTATAGAACGAATATGGATATAATTAATACTAAGTATGGTGAACGTATAGTGATAGAAACGGTGATTTTAAATGTGTATTGGGAACGCTTTTATGTGATTTCAAAAAGAAGAAACACGAATTGAAGAATTTAAAACACTCCTAAACACGAAGGATGTGTTTATAAGTAGTTTGGGTGCAGTTGGCAAAACAACAAACATAACATTTTCTTTTAATAGTAGCACCCCACCATATGTAAAATAGAGAGAATTCAGTGGTGGTGAAATTTATAAAGATATTGATGATGTTATAAATGCTAAGTATAATATTAATTCACATAACACTGTATGTTTAATGGAAATTTTGTATTATCGTCCTGCTTATCTAATGTATAGCATTTACTGAATAAAGAAATAACTATGATTTGTTTTTCTCAATTTAGGTATAAATACCCCCTTCTATCCATCCATGTAAACAATGCTAGTTAAGAAGCGAAACAGTGTAGGTGGTGGTTTAGTGAATGGTCTAATCAATAAACTTCCGTTTGAATTGCATTTACCTGGTTACCAGTATTGCGGTCCTGGTACAAAGTTAGAAAAACGACGCGCACGCGGTGACCCCGGTATTAATCAATTAGATGCTCAGTGCAAACTTCATGATATCAGTTACAGAGATTACCGAGATTTAGAAAGTAGACATAAAGCAGATAAAATTTTGCAAAAAAAGCTTGGGAGCGCTTTAAATCATTAGACGCAACGCTAGGTGAACGAACTGCAGCTTTAGCAGTCAGTACCATCATGAAAGCAAAGAAAATTGGGAATGGGGTGTAAACGTCGATCTAATAGAAGAAGAAGAAATGCAATGGTGGAAATTTATTGCATTTACGAAAGACAATAGCTAAAAAATTAAACCTAACGGAAATTTCACAGACACAATAAAGTCAGCGCTTTCAACGGCAAAACGTGTGGTGAAAATTTAGGAGGAAAGAAAACATTAAAGTTCCTAGAGTAATTCCCTACCTAAACAAGGAGGGTTTTACCATTTCTTATTCCGTTATTCGCAGGATTATCAGCAATCGGTGCTTTAGCTGGCGGTGCATCAGGAATTGCTAAAGCAGTCAATGATGCTAAAAATGCTAAAAATTGCAGGAAGAGACATCGCGCCATAATCGCATGATGGAATCGGTCGCTATAGGCTCCATGAATAAGAAAGGTGGTGTACTATATCTAAAACCAAACAAATCTGGTGGTGGTGCATTATACTTAAAACCGTTTCCAAAAACTGAATAGATTACCCGAAAGACCGTTAACGGATACTGATTTAAAGAAATACACCAAAACGTACCGTACTTTAGGATATTTTTATGAGAGATAGCATACCTAAATTGCCACGGAAAAATGAATCTGGAATTATTAACTTAGAGGACCAGGTACCCATTGGGTTTGCTACAAAAAGCGTGGTAAAAGGTATGGTATTACGATAGTTTCGGTAATATTCGACCACCAAACGAAGTGATTAACTACTTTGGGGATGTAAAATATATTATAATTACAACCAAGATCAAGAGTTTAATACAATTATTTGCGGACACCTATGCCTACAATTTTATATAAATAATCAGCACAACATCAAATTTTCTCAGTTATGTCAATAACATTCAGTTTAGAAGGTGTTGGTAACAGCTAGCTACAACTTCTATCCACCGATAGAGCTAGATTTGGGAAGAAATACGTTATTGGATTGGTTGGATTTTACGGCTGCAACAGCATTAGAAACATTTATGCAGGCAACGATAGATTTTATTTTAGAACAAATCCATCTCATTTGCAAGTGATTAATATTCCACACGGTGCATATGAGTTAGATGAAATTAACGATTATCTAAAATCTAAAATACCCACAGAAAAGTTTAGCATTAGAGCAAACAACAATACACTTAAATGTGAGATAAACAGTTCATTTGAGATTGATTTTACTAAAGAAAATTGTATTGGGCGCATGCTAGGGTTTGAGTCTAAAATATTAGAACCAAATATTTTACATACATCTGCGTTAGACATCCAAATACTTAGACACACTAATCTACACGTAGAGTGCAACATTATAAAGGGATCTTATCGAAACGGGAAACCTGCTAAAGTATTATATGAGATTGATGTTTCAGTTCCTCCAGGTTATCGTCTAGATAAAACTCAAGCAATACTCAATATTTAGAAGTAAACACTACATTATTAGTAATATAACAATTAATTTGACTAATCAAAAGGGTGAATTAATAGACTTTGGTGAAAGTGAACCATTCACTGTACGCTTAGAACTAAAAAACATGGGTCTGAGAATTAATCCAGGACCAATTCCATCTTTCAAAACTCATATAAAAGACATCATCCCTACAGTAAGTCATTAATTAGTCATCAACCTTCATTGCGGTTAACATCTGCAGAGAAATACTTTTAACGTCAATTGGTTTAAAAGTTCTCAACCACAATGGCAGAATCGTTAAACGTCTTTCAAAACGTACATTTTGATGATACTATAATTAAATCAGATATTCACACTTATCTTCCATATGGATCTTCTAAATATGGACCTTCCGAAGAAATACGAATCTTAATTCAAAGTCAAGATCTAATTACGGCTACTTATGATAGTTTTCTGTACATAGAAGGTAAACTTGAGCTCAAAAAGAAGATGAAAGAAAAGCATGCAGCTTAACCAACAATTTCCCGAACTTTCTTTTCGAAGAAATTCGTTATGAGTTAGGTGGTCAGAGAGTGGATGTTTGTAGAAACCAGGAATAACATCTACGCTTAAGGGATATATTTCTTATACGGCAAGCAAAAGCAAAGCACTAAGTCATTTGGATGGTCACCAAAGAATGAAGAACCATTACAAGTAGAATTCGATGAGCAAAATGGAGAAAATCTTTTACAGTATGCATACCATTGAACCACATATTTGGAATAATGGAGGATTATCGTCAGGTAATCGTGAATATGCGCCAAGAATTGGTTTTAATTCGATCTAGAAGCGATACAAACTGTTACTATGGTGAAGTTGATGCCGCAATAACCTTAAATAAAATTCAATGGAAAGTACCGCACTTAACACTTAGTGATGCTGCGAAACTTAACTTGTTTCAAGGAATCAATAAAAATTCTATTATTACTGTTCCATTTCGACAATGGGAGTTGTATGAATTGCCTGCTTTAAAACAAGCAACCTCAACGCAACTGGAAAAACCACGTTGGATAATTGTTGCATTCCAACAAGGTAAAAGGTATACAAGGTCAGCAAGGAGCGGAAATTTTGATCACATTAACATCAGAAATCTTAAAATACATCTGAATTCTGAGTATTATCCATATGAAGCAATGCATTTGAACTTCAGTGCTAACCAATATACCTGCCTATCGCAATTTTTTGAAATTTCGATGTGATTACTATGGTGAAGATGATAAAGATGCATTATTCAACTATTCCGAATTCAAATCATGTCCAGTATTTGTAATGGACTGCTCTAAACAAAATGAATCCTTAAAAACTCAACAGTGGACATCAAATTGGAAATGGAATCTCTAACACCTTTCGATAATGGAATCGTTGTATATGGTCTTATTCTCCATGATGCTATTGTACAGTACAGTCCACTCACCGGAGAAGTGAAAAATTATAATTATTATTGTAATATAGTCTAATATATAAATAAAGATGTTGTAATTATTCGTTTAGTTTTATTTCATCCATCAAAGATGAAAGTAGTTGCTCAGAACAAAACTCCCAATTCAAAATCATGACGTTGACGACGAAAAGTCTATTACTTCAAAACATGGTGATTTACTTCCTAATAGTATACGTGGTATTATATGGTCCTCCAATTGCGGTAAAACAAACGCAATGATCAGTCTGCTTACTGAAAAAATGGTTTGAAATTTAAACATGTATACGTATACTCTAAGTCATTGAATCAAAACAAGTACAAACTTTACAGGAAATCTTACTTCCAATGAAGGACATAGGTTACTTTACCTTCAGCGACAATCAAGATGTGATTGAACCTAATTTGCAAAATCAAACTCTATTTTTATCTTCGATGATATCGCTTGTGAAAAGCAAAATAATATAAGGGCATATTTTTCTATGGGTAGGCATAACGATATTGACTGTTTCTATTGAGTCAAACTTACAGTAAAATTCCAAAGCAATTAATTCGTGATAATGCGAATCTAATTATATTATTTGAGCAAGATGAATTAAACTTAAAACATGCGTATGAGGATCATATAAGTCCCACCATAAGCATGAAATTGTTTCGGGACATGTGTTCAAAGTGTTGGGTATATCCATTTGGTTTCATGGTCATAAACAAGGATGCTGAAGTTAATAATGGTCGCTATAGGAAAGGATTTGATGAATATATAATACCTTAAACTGGTTTCAGTAGTAACTGATCTGTTTAGGTATTAACAGCTATCTGTTTAGTGTAAACAGCTACCTGTTCAAGGTGAACCGGTACCTGTTTGTCGCAACAGCTACCTGTTCATGGTAAACGGGTACCTGTTCATTAAATCCGTTTTGGTATATAAGGCGAATATATATCATAAACAAGGATGCTGAAGTTAATAATGGTCGCTATAGGAAAGGATTTGATGAATATATAATACCTTAAACTGATGTCAGTACTAACTGATCTGTTTAGGTATTAACAGCTATCTGTTTAGTGTAAACAGCTACCTGTTCAAGGTGAACCGGTACCTGTTTGTCGCAACAGCTACCTGTTCATGGTAAACGGGTACCTGTTCATTAAATCCGTTTTGGTATATAATATATATATATATATATATATATATATATATATATATATATATATATATATATATATATATATATATATATATATATAAAATTCAGCAGTTTAGCAGTAACTGATCTGTTTAGGTATTAACAGCTATCTGTTTAGTGTAAACAGCTACCTGTTCATGGTAAACGGTACCTGTTCATTAAATCCGTTTTGGTATATATGTATATATATATATATATATATATATATATATATATATATATATATATATATATATATATATATATATACCTTAAACCGCATTCAGAGTTTAGTAGTAACTGATCTGTTTAGGTATTAACAGCTATCTGTTTAGTGTAAACAGCTACCTGTTCAAGGTGAACCGGTACCTGTTTGTCGCAATGGACAACAAGGAGAGGATATTAAAGAAAAAATTATTCAGGCTCGTAAAATAATACGGCAGAAGTATAACAGTATTAAGACTGCTCGTAGTGATAATGAAAGAACATTCGAAAGTACTTATAAGCCTTTAATAGAACCTCTAACTGAAATAGTAAATAAAATCGATAAAAAACACATAAAAGGAGGAGGTCATTGATGTTAAACCCAAAAACTACCCGTATTCATATTTCCAAGAAGCATGCTACTATCCCCACTAGTCCGCTAGCTCAAGTTCAACGGACCCCAGGTCTCACTCCATTAGGTGATTCAAGTAAGGGTGCTACTAGTCCACTAGCTCAGCTTCCGTTTTTCAAGAAATCCTCCCCAAGTCTTCCATCTTTCTTAGAAACATCCGTCATGGGAGAGATTAATACTGGGAGGAAGAAGAAGAACTGTCTAGTATCGCAGATGATTCCCATAATGAACCCATCTCAGAAGAATTTCTCGAGCAGTACAATGAATTGCCACGTATATATGTTGAACGTATTTTAAAGAATGCTGAAGGTGATATTGATCATACGTATGGAGTCCACTATGATACCAAAACTGATAAATGGACAATTGGTAATACACCCATCCAATTAAAGGAGACGATATAATTATTAAAGGTGTCACGTATAAAGGGACTCCTGGATTATATGATCTGCTTATTATGAATGAACCCGACTTAAGTCTAGTAAAGTCACAGATAGAAAAAATATAGAACTATTTTAGAGGCTACGAATGTAGTAAGGCGTGATTATGACGTAAGTGCACAGATTCGAGGAAGCCGCAGCAAAAGTATACACAAATAATCAAACCCTTGCTGTCATCATCACCCACCACAACCAAGGGGAGGTGGAGCTATGTTTTAAGGAATTAACAAACAGACCCATTGAATATAAATATTGGAATGATATACATGAACTAATTCGTGATCTGGAAGTATTGTGGGCAGAAAAATTAGCGGAAACACAGGTGTTGTAAATGACATAATATCAATTGTAGAAGAACTATATGAAGATGGATACATTGAAAACCGAACAACCGCTTTTAAACAATATAAATGAGAATGCATTGATGTCGACATGTCACAACTAAAATGCCCCTTGACAAATTTGGACGTTCATATGTCCAGTATCAATTAAAGAAACTAGCCCTCAGTTTAAACAGATTGATGCTAATCAATTTGATATTGAGAATAAGAGACTCAGCAATGTGGCCAATCCCATAGATCCTCAAGATGTCATCACTAGGCAATATTATGTATCAACAAGGTTTGATTTGGATGGAAATCGTTTGACACAGTTGGCTGACCCTGAAGAAGATGGTGATGCTATAAATAAAGGATACCTTGATTTCTGTTTACAAGCAGTTCGGAACACTTTCAAAGGAAACGCCAACGCTTATCTAGCGCTGGAGGAAAACTACATCAACTTAAAGAAATTGTGGATAAATTAACACCATGTCCAAATTACAACTCGTCAACGAATTGCACAAACCTGCACGAAAAATTTTAAACGAAGGCGAACAATAATTAGAGGTTTTGATGATCTTTGGCAAGCAGATTTAGCTGAATTTAACACATATGCCAAACAAAATAAGGGTTATAAGTATATATTAGTGGTCATCGACTGTTTTTCGAAATACTTATGGACTAAAGGATTAAAAACGAAAACAGGTCAAGAAGTTACCAAGGCCATGCAAACAATCTTCGAAAAAGGTCGGAAACCTACCAATTTGCAGACAGATGCTGGAAAAGAATTCTACAATGAGCATTTTACTAAACTAATGCATCGTTATGGAGTCAATCATTACTCTACCTATAGCACAAAGAAGGCTGCAATTGCTGAACGTGTTATCAGAACCATTAAAGGTGCTCTATATAAGTCATTCAGCCTGCAAGGTAAATACAAATGGATTGATACAATTGATACCATAACTATGGATTATAACAATCGTAAGCATAGAACTATTAGAATGAAGCCCAAAGATGTTGGTAATCATACAAAGCTAGAGGCTTACACTAACATAAAAATATTCGATAGGAATCGATATTCTGTGGGTGACATAGTACGAATCAGTAAATTTAAAATATTTTCGCTAAAGGATACACACCAATTGGTCTAGTGAACTATTTAAGATTGTGAAAGTTCGCATTACTAACCCCACCACGTACATGCTGGAAGACATGAAGGAAATCCTGTACTGGGAGGGTTTTATGAACATGAATTACAAAAACAAAGTATCCGATGTATATCTAGTAGAAAAGTGCTTCGCTCCAAGAATAATAAGTTATTCGTAAAATGGTGGGGATTGGATGAAAGATCATGGATCAATAAGGATGATATTGTTTTATAACATTTAACCTGTACTTTGTGAAACAGATTACTTATATTAGTTATATATAGTTTGTAGAAAAGGATGTAGCTCTTAGATGAAATAAAACACACACACAAAATAATAGTATTTTATTTTTAAATATTACATTTATTTTAAAATTTCATTATCTTATAAAGTGAACCTAAAGTACTTATATAATCACTAAATTACTGGATGGCCATATACCCGAATCTGGCCCACACCTCCATCCCAAGCAGGAATTTGAATTTGTTTCACCTTTATTGATGTTGTCTAGTATCCAGTAATAAATTTTGTGATGTTCCTCGTTTTCCCATGGTTGAAACTTATAGTTAATGTTTTGTTCTAATAATATTTCAATCAAAATATTGAGACATTTGTAATTAGCATAATATGCTGCTTTCTCAATACATTCAGTTATAATAAATAATGTATCTTTATAAGCAGAATTAATATTCTAAGCTAGATTTAACATTTGTTGAATCATCATCACCCATAATAAATTGTATACATACATTTTAAGCGGTACGTTACCAAGTAAATTCATACCATCTAAGATTTTATCAACTTCATTAAAAGTTAATGAATTGTAACCTTTATTAATGCACAATTTTGTAAAACTTTTAATGCTATTGTCCAATTTAATTTTTTATCAAATAATGTCTTAATAATAACTTCATTTGCACACTTTGAATTTATAGCACACCAGTTAAAACACTCATCAGGAATAATAATATGTTGTAGTATATGCAATACAAAGCTTTCAGAGGAACACTCCCCCATCAAAGAACGCTTCAGGTACTTTCTGTAGATTTGATCACTACCGTACCATAGTTCATCATGCAGTTTATTTTCGAGACTGCTCATAATTATTGTTTTTCTGAAACAGAAGTTAAAGTAAAGTTAAATCCCCAAGGTTTAGTATCTGTGAAATTGAAATTTACCAATCGTTTATCATCGCAAGGACTAAGTATTACTTTATTCTGTTTATTGTAAACACATTATGTCTCTTTGACCTTATCAAATATTTATATCGCCTTATTACGTTACCATCAAACAAAATATGTTTATAATCATTTATCGTGATCTGTTTGATGCTTGCATGGGTAGAACCCTTTGATTTTTTACAACTTTTTATCAACAGTGTAAGCATACATTTTGCACGAAGTCCTACAAATTCGAAGATATTTTCAGGACTATAGTCAGATGTATCGAATTTATCAATGTCTTCTATAATGTACTCATAGATATCAGGAACCGAAAATGTGTATATAAGGCTATCTGTATCTGTGTACAAGAGCTTAGGATTATTTGGAAACTTAGGTAGGATGTAACCATAATGAAAATTGTATAAAAAGTTTTGAAACGTCTAAAACACTGAAGCCTGCATATATGGGTTTATTTAGATATACTTCCAGCTTGTTCATTTGAATGATGAGCATATCATTGCTAAATATTGTACAACTATAAAATTTGGTTTTGATATGTAAGCATGAATACCATAGTGACCATCCCATTTTGTTATTAAACGTATATCCTTATATTTACTACATTCTCCATCAGCTTCCCCAAAAACACTATTAATCATTAACTTATAAAATTTTTGTCAAATTCATTTTGAGATTGCTGACGCATGATTGTATTTAAATCGATATATTTTTTAACTATGGTGATTGCTGAAAACGTAATATACGATGCACTTTTACCAACTTTAATCCATATTTTAAATATACTTTCAAATTTCTGTAATGAATTACGTAATTACGTTTTGGATACAATGTAAGTAATAATTTTTTATTTTAGAATTTGAATCAGGTACGGTGGAACCATATGTTCGGGTGCCAATGGTAGATCACTGTGACTCTCATGTAATTCTATGGGATAGTCTAAATCACACTCGAGTATATAGCCAATTTCCGAATCATCAGGATGGTTTATTGAATCTAAAGTTTCAAAATTATCAACAAAGAAAAATCACCAAATGGTAGAAATTCTGACATGGTGGCTCAGTATAAATTATTTACGTCGTAGTACATTAAATACACACTTTTGGAAGTGGGATCAAATTTTTCCTCCCATGTACTTATTGTTAGCTTTAGCATACCGATTAGAACATTGAGCCACACCACCCCTAATTCCTCTTTCAATAAACATTAGCATATCAATATCAGTAAATAGTTCTAACTTTACTTGTGTAATTTTAAGCATAGCATCGAATGCTAAACCGGGGGCTGTACAATAGTGCAGAGGATCAAGTTTGTAAGTACTTAAACAAGTTTGCCGAAAATTTTCGAAAATATCAGCTAAAAGTAGAACGTCCGTTTTTAAATACAAATCTGAGTACTCCCCTAACGATCTAATATGAAATTTGTTCCAAACATTAACCGCATGTGCAAAACTAACATCATTGATTCCGTCATTATTAAGATGACTAAAAACGCTTCCCCAATTCCCCAATTCAAGGTTAAATATCATAAACTTGTTATAACTTGTATTTGACCTTATGCAGCATACAAAACTCGACTTATATGAAAATGAAATTTGATACTTTCACACTCTTTAGTTCATTGCCTTTAGATTGCGTATTCCCAAGAGCTTCAGTTCAGAAAGATGCAGATATTGCACTTTCTTTAGTATTATCTTTAGTGGACGTTTACTGGTAATATCTAATAACCTAACATTGCTGACATGGCATGAAATACCTTTTCATGTGTAGATTATGATGCATTCATCACCTTTGCTTGCACAGCTCAATAGTAACCACTTCCACTTTTTTTGTACACGTTAACAAATTTACATGTATATAATCATAATAATTTTATTTCAATATTCAGTAGTTACATACATACATACATACTATACAGACAAAATGGCATCAAACAGCAAACGCTCAAAACTGTCACTACAAAAGAAGAAGAAAGCCAACATACTGCAAGATGTATTAGTGTGGGGGTCAAAACAAGTTGTTGAGACACTTGTAAGTGAAAATGAGATACCAATCATCTCTATACGCGACAGTGATGTAGAGGACGACGACTTTGCAAGGTTTTTTGAAAAGTAAGTATTCCTTGCTTAATGTATTGTTTTGTGTGGTGATTTCCTTAATAAATATATTATTAACCAAACCAATTATTTTCTAGCATCACGCCCGCAACCACAGTTGTAGCTTCACCACCACCACTGCAGCCACCTACACTCCTCAATATGGAGGAATTGAAGCTTCACTACCACCACCACCGCAGTAACTACACTCCTCCAATACGGAGTAAAAAATTTAGAATTAATACGACCAGTGTGTTCACCACCGCCATCACAAGCAATATCTCAGGATCCTACAGACTTGCAGCAATTTAAAATAAAAAGTGTTAGGTGGTTGCAGAACATTTTATCAACATACATTAATTCTGAAAAATCGGAAGTGTCAAAAGTGGAGCGATTAAATAATGAGTTGGCTGCAGCGAACAACAACTTACAAGTTGCACGACAGAACATTAAAAATACACAAAATGCGTTAAGAATATTGGATAGTTTAGACATTTAAGTTAGTTTATAATTAGGTACTAAGTAGTGTTGTGATTTTTTTTTTTCAATAAAAATTTTTTTATACTTTATTATTTTTCATTAACACATATATAAAGAAAGTTAAGCCGATGTTATAAGTGAACAGAAGATGAAGTGTTAAAATTTTCATTTGAAACATAACCTCTAAAATATTAATTTAATGCATAAAAATAAGATATTCAATTGCAGTATATCATTGGAAATATACATATGATTTTATATATCGCAATTTTTTGTGTAAATAGTGCGGACATTCAAATTTTTTTTAATAAAAGATCGCCAATTACTTATGCAACACAACTTGCACTTTTGCATATCATTCTACATTTCTTTTATTTATAGTTACATTAAAAATTACATTCATACATAACTTGTTTTTTATATATATACAAGATTGATTCACCCTTTAAATGAAGCTATGATTTAATGTTATAAATAGAACAAATTACTACATATTTGTATTTACAAATAAAATGTGATTTATTTTATTATAAAACAGAGAAAATTTAAATGAGTAAGTTTAATGTTGATTTATCATTTTAGTACAGCAAAAAATTTAAGTGAGTTCAAAATTGCATAGAATCTCTTATATGTTCCTTAAATTTAAATTTGAAAGTGCTACCATGTGCGCTCTTAAATGATTGATATATATTATGTATACAGATTTTTTTGAATAAAAACTTTCAATGTTAGGAAAAAAAAAGCATAATTTCACTTAAATAACACTGAAGTATAATGAAAATACATTGCATGGTATCTATTATGTACATACATTTTCAAATCCGTTTCAAGTTGTAATGTAAACTGATGACATATAAAATAGAATGCTTTTAAATGCTTTCACAGCAAAATAACTGCGTTCATTATACTACAACTATTATTAACGCTGCACCGAAAATTACAAGTCATGTTTTAAGTGTTGTTTCAAAAATTGGGGTAATTTAAGAGCATTTAGATACATTAAATGGATAAATTGCATGCATATGTTTCTTCTGAGCTTACGTAAGTACAAAAGGTGTGTTTTAAGTGCTTTTTGTTGTTTCAAAATGGAATTGGCTAATTTAAGTGTAATTTTTCATATTTCGAAAAAATTATACGTAAAATGATAGATTACCACTTCTAAACACAACTGCGCTGAAAAAAATTTTTTTGCTCGGAATTAGCGAAAAATTTAAATTTTTAAGAGCGCATTTTTCTAGGACTTTAGTTTCTCCCTGCCAAACCCCGCCTGAACCTGCACTGGAGCACGTCCTCGTCGACTCGTTTTCTATCTCTTTCATACATATGTACATACATCTTTTCTACATCACACTTTCAAACATACATCACTTTCATAGTTCAAGCACACGTCTATCGTTTACACAACAATAATTGCAATTATGCATTCCATTCTAGTACAGTACTTGAATATAATATTACAAATCATACTGATAATACTATATGGGTGCATTTTGCAATTGCATGCTTTACTCATTACGAGTACAATCCATTTAACTTGAATTGCAATTGTGTATATATATGTAAGATATCTAAAGATTCATTGTGAGCGTTATTATTACTTTATTTCATGAAAAATCGTTACAATCTATTTTAGAAAAAAACCGTATTACAAATAGTTTACAAATTAGTTACACTATTCTTTTATTATATCATATTTCTTATTGGTGCTCATTTTATTTGGGAAAAATGTATGTTTAATATTCCAATAGTAAAAGAGGACCTTCAAGTTTTTCAAATTTTTAGTTCTATCATTGGCGCTCTAATTTATTGGATCTGTATACGAAATTTCAGAATTTTTGGGTAAAGGATTATCGAGTTGTGATTTATTACAACTAACAACGTTCAGTTTCGTTTTACTTTAATTGGTAAAACAAATTTTTTATCACATTTTTTGTTTTGGAAATTTTGAAACTGCTATTATTGGCGCTCTTATTTATTGGACCTGTATACGAAATTTCAAATTTTTGGGTAAAGGATTATCGAGTTGTGATTTATTACAACTAACAACGTTCAATTTCGTATTACTCTAATTCGTAAACCAAATTTTTTTATCACATTTTTTTTGTTTTGAAATTTTGAAACTGCTATCATTGGCGCTCTAATTTATTGGATCTGTATACGAAATTTCAGAATTTTTGGGTAAAGAATTATCGAGTTGTGATTTATTAAATTAACAACGTTCAGTTACGTATCAAAACTACAAACTTTGTCATTAATAATCGAAATTTTTTTTCACATTCTTTAGTTTTGAGAATTTTTGAGTGCTATCTTTTGCGCTCTTGCTTTTAGTCTACATGCCGAAAATTGGAATTTTGGGTAAGGACTACTGATTTATAAATAAATATAAATATAAATGTACGCAAGTTTCAATCTTTATGTACTATTTTCACAAGACTGTTTTGAAATTTTTATATTCTAAATTTATTTTAATGCTATCCTTTGCGCTGTTATTTATTCAGATATATACAAAAATTCAAAATTTTTGAGTTAAAATTAATATGATATTATAAAAGAGTGTGTTTATTTATTTAAAATAGACACATACAGAAATGCTGACATACATTTCATATAACAGGATAATGTTATTGACCTTTTCTTTCTTTCTTTGTAATATAAGTTTTATGGGTCATTTGTTCCTACATAATTTGGATAATTTAATAAATCATGATAAGAAACTCGTTTAATATATATATATATATATATATATATATATATCTATATAAATTCAATTAAAACCACATGGAAACTTATTTCAAAGCGCTAGTTGGAAGTTCAAAGTTTTTCCACATTTTGGAATTTGAAACTCCTATTTTTGCGCTGTTACATGTTTATCTACATACCAAAATTAAAATTTTTGGGTAAAGGACTAAAGTGTTATGATTTATTCATTTGTGCAAGTTTCAACTTTTCTGTACATACTAAACTACAAACTTTGTCATTAATACTTGAAAATTTTTTTCACATTCTTTTAGTTTTGAGAATTTTGAATTGCTATCTATTGCGCTCTTACTTGTTTAGTCTACATGCCAAAATTGGAATTTTTGGGTAAAGGACTAGTGATTTATAAATAAATATAAATATATAAGGTTTATGTGTCATTTCTTCCTACATAATTTGTATAATTTAATAAATCATGATAAGAAACTCGTTTAATATATATATATATATATATATATATATATATATATATATATATATATATATATATATATATATATATATCTATACAAATTCAATTAAAACCATATGGAAACATTTTAAATTTCACTTTTTCTTTCTTCTATGCCTACACACACTTTATTTTTTCAAATGAAGTGCCTTTTCCTTATGCAATATAACATACACTACTGTAATTATTTATTTACTAAAGCACCTTTATTTCATGGCACATTCACTGAAGTTGCATCATTTTCTTTTTTACCTCATACAGCTCTAAATCTATCCTCAATTTTTTATTTCCTTAATTAACACCTCGAGTCTTTTCTTCCTCTCGTCAATACTTAATAATTCTTTTCTCTTCTTATCATTCTTATTACTTTCACCATTTCTAGCAATAAAAGTTTACTGAATAATGCAATCCCGGAGAAGCCTTTTTATTATAAACATGCATCCTTTCAAAACTGCTAACTTACTCAAAAACTTTTAGATTTATAAGAATGATTACCTTGCAACTTCTATTTTTAGCTTTTCACCTTGACCTTATATTTCTAAAATATGACACCACCGTAAGTCAATAACCTTCAAAACTATTTTTGATTTATGATTACCTTGCAACTTCTATTTTAGCTTTGACCTTGAACAACTACATTTTAAATCTCGCTTAAAGTTCGACCTTGAGCTCAAAAGCTTGATTTCACCAACAGAGGGCGAGTGACTAAATTTAAATCCCCGCCAAAAACATGCGTGGAGCGCGTTCTGGCATAACGAGAAAACTCACTGACCTTGAAATAAATCCCCATAAGATTTACATGGTGACCTTGAACTGGTCCAGGATCGGCATACTATAAAATATGACACCACCGTAAGTCTTCGACCTTGAATACTATTTTGATTACCTTGCAACTTCTATTTTTACCTTTGACCTTGACTTGCAGGGTTACCAACCTAACACGTGGCCTTAGCAGGGACCGTTACCAACAACGTGGCCTTCACTTAGCACCTTCAAAGGCAATGTTACCAACCTAAATCTAGTGACTTTTCTGGTGACTTTTCTAGATCTGGTGACAAATCTAGTGACAAAAGTGGATCAAGTACAGTAGTATCTACTTACGTGCGTGCGTGCGTGCGTGCGTGCGTGCGTGCGTGCGTGCGTGATGCGTGCGTACGCGTAGCGTGCGTGTATACGTGTGCGCGTTGTGCGTGTGCGTGTGTGCTGTGTACGTTTGTGCGTGTGTGCGCGTGCGTGTGCGTTTGTGCGTGTGTGCGTGTTGACGTGTGCGTGTGAGCGTGTGAGCGAGTGTGCGTGTGCGTGTCTCGTGCGTGCGCGTGTGTTCGTGTGTGCGTGTGAGTACGTGCGTGCGTGTGTGTGTAATATCAGTTTTTAATCACTTTCTAATACTTGTTTGATTGCATTATAGCTTTGACATATCTACTTTGAGGTGTTTTGTTTCCGTTGATATATTTTATCAAAACAAATCGTATTGATTGAAGTTAAACTGGAGTTTTACTTTTTATTTCTATCCTAACCGCACATATCTCGTGCTCGTTTGCCCAGGGTCGAGCCCCCCTGAGAATTTCAAAACCCGGCACCGCTGACCGATACATCAAGGATAAGTAAAAAGTAAGGGATATATGAGAATAAAGGTGTATCATGTAATCGCTATGATTAATTAGACATCAAGGATAAGTAAAAAGTAAGGGATATATGAGAATAAAGGTGTATCATGTAATCCCTATGATTAATTAGACAGGATGTCTCGTTTAATAAATGTAACGTGATAATAGATTGAAAAGAAAATTGTATGACCAAGCTATTAAACCATAATAAACCAAAACCGCAATGAGAAGTATAAAAGATTAAACTTAACGGTGAAGTAGAAGTTTAGATTTAATTCAAATAAAATTTATTAGACTTCTACATTAATTACGCAAAATGTTTCAGCATTTGGTTTTAAAGTATTCACAAGGTATTGTATAATAAATTACTCTCGTAAGTACTACTAGATGATCGGATAGGTTCTATGAGAAAGTGGTTAGAAACGAACCAGTTAACCAAGTTACTTCTAAGTCGTAAAGTTGGTAACAGCTGTAAATGAAGCTGGTGATTGATTTCTGATTTATAGCTCAATTTATAAAAGGAAAAGCAGAGGGAGAAAAAGGGCTATACTGTTTTTACAAATATTATTTCAATCACGCATACTTTCTATAAGAATAATTAAAATGGAGAACATTTTGCTGAAAATTTATTACAAAGTGTAATCTATGTCATTTGGTTTGTAGTTTGGGATTGAATGTAGAGTTGAGAACATTCAAGATTTACTGAAATGCAATAACGTGACTATAAATTTAGACAGTACTTAAAAATAAGACTTTTTCTGGATATATTTAATGGATTTCGAAATTAATTTTCTTTTACTATATAGGGAAACCTTGGATATACATAAAGCGTTATCTTTTAAGAAAATATCTAAGTTAATTAAAATATTTGTTATACTCCGTGAGTCACTAATGGGTTTTTAATCAAATAAACTTCATAATCAATTATTTATCCTAATGTAAACCTACTTATTAAAGCAATCCTTTCTACTATCACTCTATCACCACGAAATTCACAAGTCTAATTAATTATTTTCATTAATATATGATTAAAGTTTACTGCCAGTGCTTTATTTACATTTATTTAGAATAATCACGTAAAGTAAAAATTGGTTTGAGTATTACTTTAGATGTTAATTAAGTAATGGGATGCTTTTCAGGTCAGTAAGTGTTCGTAGCGCTAAGTTCATACTATTACATTGCAGTTTGTCATATTAGCACATTGTTGCTTCCAGTGTAAGTATATTACATTCCTTAAATAGAGTGCCCATTCCGTTGAACCAGATAACATTTGCCAAATTTTGACATTGTGGGATTATTTTGATGCACTGGGTATAATAGTAAATAATTGAATATTATACAAAAAGACATTTGAATGTTGCACAAATGATTATGAGCTGAAAGAATTAAATATGCATGAAAATAATATTTCAGTAAACCCTAATTGAGACGATAATGAGCCACTGTATGGCTTCTGTGTTTCAAGAATGTAGGTTCAAAATTGATATGAATGAGTATTATGCGTCAATTAAGAATATGTTGATATTATATTAAGGTGTAGAGGAAAAAGTATTTGGACTGATATAAATGAGTTAGATTTCAGAATGTAATATTCTATGTACGATTCAAGGCCAGTAGCATTGAAAGTTACTGAATATTGCAGAAAAAGACTTCGCGTATGTGAATCTTTCATAAAATTTGAATTTGGTTCTGAATGTCGTTTTAAATTAATATGAATGTCAATTTGGACATTTCAGGAGTTAAACAGTTGAACCCTTAGATGGTTGGTTTTAATTTAGTGGGTAGATTTTAATGATTTTGGCAAGATGGACGTGAGTATCCATAAAGAGGAAGAGGTATAGGAAAATTCCCAGATCTGGGAATCGAACGAGTAACATCGTACTTAGCGTAAGCTAATTTAATTTCAAGAAAAGGAGTTAGCGTTTTCACATTAACGGTCCAGTATCGTGACCTTCGCCTTCAGTTAGATCTGTCACTGCAAGCGCATATAGATAATACGAAGAAGAATAAAGCACAACCTAGCAGCAATCAGAGCCGCAGGACAGACAGCAGAAAGAATAAAAATGGTAAAAGAATAAAAAGAATCCAGGACACCACCAACACTATTATCGACGTCGGGCAGCAGTAGCAGTTAACAAAAATAATTTTGGTTAATTTTAAATTTATTGTTTTATTTTCCTCCATTTCTATTGAGCCTCTGATTTAAGCCTTTTTCCTGGGGCAGGAGGCTGCACCTCAGCAGAGACCCGACCTTCCGTTAAAACAGTTCTATTTTTTATATTCTATTTTCCTTATTTCTACTTACTAAGAGCAGTTGAGATGAAGCAGCGGTCGCCACCGTCACGTTGTATCAACCGATGATGCCTATCAACCCACACCACTTACGCTACACATCTCGCCTCAGCACCATCCTGTTCACATTCTAACGTCTCATCCATTTCACCATGTTAACACATTCATACATCTCTACACGACCACTTCCTTAAAACCTGCACATAAACACACTAAACCAACACACACACACACACACACACACACACACAAACCCGGTTTGGTAACATACCACCTTTACCTGCCGTGATTCCTACACGCTTAATCCTAATCCTAACTTCGATCGTTGAGGTATTGCATCCGGAATATCCCCAAGTCCATCACTACCCAGAAATCTATCAATTTCCTGAAATCCCTTAACCTTGCCTGGTTGAACTTGACGTTCAATCATAAATATCTCCTAGATACCTCATCTCTTGTTGGATGATCACAGCTGGCTGCGATACCACTTCGACGATCCTACCGTTACCCTGTTCCAACTCTCAAGTTCTCGTCCCTTAACTACACCGCTAGACCTCCATCCTTTTCCTGCGTGATTCGTCACGTAGATAAGGACATACTAGCTGAAGAGATCCTGGGTGAAATCGATCTGGCACATGTCAGCAATCCCGTTCGCATAACCTCCAAGGCCATCAACTCACTCACGCACGCGGAGTCGTCATGTTCGGAAGAACACTAGTTGCGAACCCACATCTCTCAAATATTGCTCCACCTACACGCAGGTGGGGCATAGAGCTGAAGTGTCCTACGCCTTATCCATTGCCCCAACTGTGGCGAAAGTCACAGATCCTCTTTTACAAATCCTCCGCTAACCAAGGAGTAACAACTGCAAGTGCATACCTACTCCTTTAGGTGCCGGCGGAAACCTCAGCTTTCCGTTGAAAGTCAACCCATCGAACCCATCCTGTATTCCGATGAGTCCAACTTGAAAGACCCCGTACACCTCAATATTATACCCGATGCCGAGCTCCTTTCAATAAAAACTTCATCCAAGTCCTTACATACACCCTTTTCGATATATTTCCCGTCCGGTGAAATAGGATCATTAATTTTCGCCTGTAGACTGTAATGCGGTTTCTTCGTGATTTCAATGCCCGTCATACCCATTTCGGGACTTCAAAGCAATGAATGGTATCAGGCTATCATCAGCTCTATTACAGTTGCCACTTTAGCAAGTCTAACACCGCTTACATATTTCGACCATCTATGTGTCTCAATACTAGACCACATCCTTGTTTTCAAACCATAGCAGATTTAGATCGTGAGTGCTTTTTCACGATAACTTCACCTCCTCAATACACAGTAATTAAAGATTTTTAAACAGACTGGAATGTGTTCTCCAAACTCATCTCCAACAACCTTCAACAATCTTCTAACGACCCAATATCTCGAGAGAGCCATTAGACCTAACTTCTGTAGTTACAGAGGCGGTCGATATCTCAGTCTCACTGAAAAACATCGAAATTTGCAAACCGGTCCCACGGCATCGTGAACTGGATCTAAGAGAAAAGACGAATGTATAGTCAATTCTTACGATTTCCCGACTCTCAAAATCGAATACAATCGCCTTAACGCCTTAATCAGGCAAAAGCAAACAAACACGCAGGAGACTCCTGGACCAAAGCCACCTACCAGTTACACTACAGAAATGGAAAACTATTCTGGCAGCAGTTTGATAGACTGACCAGAAGGAAAGTAACCTATAAAACCCATTAACCGACACATAGGGCAACCTAATCTCCTCCGACCAAGGAAAGGCCGACTTATTCGGTCTTCATCTTCAATCCATTTCTGATCCCCAGAAGATCCCCAGTTCAAGAAACTCCTAGAGAGTCACCTTGAAGAATATCACCGTTAACCTTCCGAAATACAACTGCATAACGAGAATCCTTCTATGCTGATCACCCCGACCAGGTCAGCGCGTATTTTAAATAAGGACGCAATTCAGCCCCAGGTCATGACGACATAATTGTAATATTCTGCGACACCTGCCTGAACCAGCCTTCTGATTTCTCTCCGGCATTTATAACAAACGCCAAACCCTATCCACTTCCCGGCGGACTGTAAATCGGCCTCCCGTCATGATACTCAAACTTCACTCTGATATAACCACATCCTATAGTCCCATTTTCCTCCTGAGTTGCCTTGAAAACGCTTTGAGATTATAGCCAGGTGACTCAGAGAACACCTTAAATTCAACGAACTCCTTTCTAACAGTCAATTCCCAACCGAACGTGTCACGATCCTTGTTGAAACTGCCTACAGAAACCACCAGAGCATTCAATCACAAGCAATGCAAAGTGGTTGTGTTTCTGGACATTAAGCAAGTATTCGACAGGGTCTGGCACTCATAATCCGCAACCTCAACATACCTGACCCTTCTCCAAACTCCTACTCGTATCTGACTAATTGGCCAGTTCGAGTCAAAGTACACCTCGATCCTTTCAACTACAGCAGACGTACCACAAGGTTCTGCCTTAGCCCCATTCTCTACACTATCTTCGATTCCGACTTCGAAGTTACACAACCCGGAGTAGATGTTGCGCAGTTTGCGGATGAACGCCTTCTGGGCAGTCAATTGTAATAGGAACAGTCTCCGCCTCATCCAAAATCGAGAATTTTCCAACTGGGCGAACCGGTGGAGAGTCTCCGTCAATCCCACCAAAACCCCAACTACCACGAAGATACATTTCCAAATCAAGTCGACATTAATGTTTATCTCACTAAACCACGAAAGACTCACCTACTTAGGAATCGTCTTCACTAAAACCCTTAATTAGCTCATCATGTACAAAGAACACTTAACATGATAAGAAACCGAGCGAACCTACTGGGCGCCATCCGTAGACACAGAAGTTGACACTCAAAACACTGCAACACACCTTCAAAAATACATACGCCCTGTTAGGATATCCGAGCACCCATATACACTAACATAAACCGTAATCACGCTCTCTATCTCTTCCTGTGAACGCTGAATATAGACGCGTACACAGGTTACCTAAGGTACCCTAACGACCTCACAAACAACACGCAAACATACCACCCATCACACAGAATACAGACATTACAAAGAACTTTGCACAAAAGAATTTTCAGCACAATCCCAACCAGAGATTCTTACCACTCCTACAACTATCGATTTCCTCAATTCCACATAAAAACACAAACTAAAATTTAAACACCTCCGATCTTAACACAATTGACGACCTCCCGAGAATATAGAAGTATCCTAAGATAACACTTCTGTTCTCCGCATCACCGTCTATTAAGTTTTGCTTTTTTTTAACACCAAAATAACTACAACTCATGATTGTGAATTATACAAATCAACGCAATACCAGCAAGAAAGAATGACCAGGGCTGAAGATACTATTCAAGATAAGACCAAATGTCAACCATTATCCTAAAAAATGTACGAGTACGATTAATAATTTGTTTAAAGATTAAAGTTCAACGCTCTGTATATCACAAACTAAGGATTTACTGACAAATATTCGTATGACATCTTTTACTATTTTCAATAGTTCTACGTTTCAGAATTTGCGGTCACTTTTTAGTGACATCCTATATAATTCACATAAGTGCACATAAGCAATGAAATTTGCCGAATTTCATATATAATGCTTAGAAATTTTGCATTTAACTTCAGTGATATCTGTGCAAAATACCGAATTAAAGTGTAAAATTTGTGAATTATTGACTAACGTGAAGCTTTGTTTTAGAATCATGTTTAACTTTACAATATTTATCTAAATATTATTTGTGAATATTAATTGACTACTAATGATACTAAAACTTTGTAAATATGATCAGATTTAATTTCCTTATAAAATCAGTTTGTCACGTTACATTATAAATTTAATTTTACGTAATTGCTAATAAAATGTTTAAAACAGGTACATTGTATTTTTCTTATAAGAAATACAATTCACTTAAGTTCATATAAACAGTGAAACTTTTATTAGGCATTTGGCAAATATACATTTCTACATCCAAATCAAGCTTACATTTTGCACAATTTATTTCAAATAATTAATAATTTGAACATAAAATTAAAAATAAGATGTAATATCATATCTATTATAAATTGTTTTATAACAGAATTCTCATCTCAAGTTTGTGTAAACAGTTCAGATTTCGAAGTGAAGTTCATGGTGCAAGTGAACTAAGTAATTTTTATTCAGAATACGTAGTTTGTTTTACTTATTTATTTAACAAAAAGATTTTCTCTTATCAGAAACATAACGTATATAAGTCTACGAACAAAAATCTAAATAAGCAAAATAAGTAACTACTAATCATAAGCATGGGTATACTAACAAAAAAAAGCCTAGAAAGACTTTATAGCGAACCTTTAGATAGAACGTGTGTATTGTTTTAAAGAAAATATACCGATCTACGTTAATTTATATGTATAAAGTTATTAGTGTTGCAGTTAAAATATTAGCTGTTTCTGCCAGAAATGCTTGGATACAATGTTAACAAGTGGTTATAGTGAGTTGAAGTAATTATAAAACTTGTCCAAAAACCTATGTAAAGCGTTTAAACAGATTTGTAATAAGCAGCAATGTATACTAAAAATTATAGGTATTGTTGAGTGGTGGACGTTTGATTGTGCTAGTATTTTAATTTATATACAACACACACACACGTACGCACGTACGCAACGTACGCATACGTTGCATTTGATAGATGAATAAATGAAGTCATCAATGTTTTATCCTTACTAAGACTTTCAGCTGAAGTGTCAGTTTTGTCCACGTATTTACAGCCTGGTATTGACTGGTACCAGTTTTATCTGGAATCAAACTAGGTAGAGGTTCTAGAAAAACATACTCTTTACCAGAGGAATTGTGTCCTCACAGCAGCTTTGTTAGTTTAATGTTTAGCAGATATGCTATTTGAAGGTGTTATACTTCCATCTAAAATAAACTTATTTGACATCTCAATTCATTTTTCAATCTATTACATTTATTGAAACAATAGGACAGCATATTATTTGTCACCTGACTTTACTATTTGTTGCGTCTTGATTAAGAAACTTAAACGTTCTTAATACTCTCGACACTCTTCATTATTAAATTCACTATCCTGAATGAAAGATAATACAACAATGAAATAAAATGTACATTAAAGTTTTTCATACCTACATTATTCTAATTAAAGTTGAGACTAAAGACAGAAATTCAGTGCTACATTGATATATTTTGTCAGTGTAAACTGATAGTTAAAGCAAATAAGTAAATAGTAGTTAACAGTTATTATATTCAAGTTACACATATATGGAGAGAATATGTAACTAAATTTTGCAAGAATGGGTTTATTTAACAAACTTTAATATTTTAACCAACATGCGCTGACACGAGCAATCACTATGTTTATTCAAGTTACATATATGGAGAGAGAATATGTAACTAAATTTTGCAAGAATGGGTTTATTTAACCAAACTTAATATTTTAACCAACATGCTGACACGAGCAATCACTATGTTTGTGTAATAGGTATTTCTACTTGTGCAAACAGGTAGTAGATTGATGTTATATAGTTAGTTCTCATAAATTCATTCTCGATAACCAGATGAAATGAATGTGATTGTACACTAACCTGTATCGCGTGCTCAAAAGATAGCCAAACGTATATTGGTTGTGTGTAGATGATAGAATTAACAATTATAGTAAGTAATCTTAAGCGTAGGCGCAACAAGGCTGTGATTTCAGAATCGTAGAAGTGTCGAAGTTATTACAATGATATGACAATGTACACCATCAGTGTACCGAAAATAGTACAGAAAAGTCCAGAAAAGGATAAGTTCTAAAGCGATTTCAGACATAAGACCGATGCGTATTTAAAGAGAATATGACAAATTAACGACATTGTACATAGTAAAACTTTATTCTGAGATAAGCTCGTTGAAAAGAATACATGGTAACCTTTATTCAATATAAACAGTGCGTTGGATTATATGCAATTTGGGTCGTTTAATTAGTATTAAATCAGAAGATTCCAATGCATGTGTTTTGCAATCCACTATATCTTTGTAAAGGTTATCTCTTATCAAATTTGATTCTAGTTTACAAATTCTTTTCAAATTTATATAATTATGCATTAAATTTATTTAAATGTAGACATAAGTAAATAAAGATATATAACGATGTGTTAAATAATCATTTATACTCACAAAATAGAAAATTTAAGTTAATTAGAGAATACATAATAGTGATATGCAAGGGTCAATGTGTAACATAGGGTTTTACTTCAGTAAAATTATGTATATTAGAACAAAATTTAAAAAAATCGTGAATGGAATTAATAGTTCTTTGCTTAGATAGTCGCTCGTTGAAAAGGAATATATAGCAGTTCTTATACAATATAAATAGTGCGTTTGATTATACCCAATTTATTTGTGTTGTTTTAGAGTCCAGAAATCCTTAGAAAAACTCGTAAATTGATTATTTCATTATCCGTTTATTTTGCGTTAAAAATGCTCGGTGCATTTCAATAAGTAATTATTCCTTCTTCCGTAGTTAAGAAATCATTTTAGATTTCGACGCAAGAATACCCTTTAATCTCCATTATCTCGTCCAATCATGTTAGATCGCGTACTATGTAAACAAGCGTGACGCGATGTTAATTAAGGAATAAAGGGCAAGGAACTCGTATTCGAGCCTCAACTGCCGTCTACGGTCCAGGAGCGTGATTAGTGTCAAAGTTGATTTGCAAAGTAGCTATCTGCTCACATGACTTTCGTTGAAATAACTACGTCGATTGTGACAAGTCAGAAGACCACTTCGGTGCGGTTACAGCCAAATGTTTCTGAATTATGACCAGAATTATAATACGTCTCTTTTGTGGAGGATGGCGATATTCAACTATACGTGATTTCAAGGGTCGCAATACTTAATAATACGGGCATTGTCTCCGGCAAACTAAGTACAACGTACCTTAGGCACGTTTTTATATCGGATTCGGTGCTAAAAACAGCTAAGAGCGTTTTATATAAACGTGGTTACAGGTATAGGTATTTAATGAATGTAGAAGGTTGAAGCTGGTGGTGTAAAAATAGGTGACAGGTTCTGGTAGGACAGGCAGATGATTTTTAGTATGGAACGTATAGATCTGTATAAATCTAAAATGATGAATAATGATGGATGTCTTCTGACAAAGGTTAAATGAAATTGTTTGTTTGTTATGTGTGTGTCTCAGATGATGTTAATTTTGGTAATACTGGATCCGATGTAAAACAGGTATAGGTATCTAGTATAATAAATGTAACATGAATGGTAATACAAATTTTGTTTTCTGTAAATATAAATCTAGAGATATAATACGATAACATTATATAATATCAAAATGATGATAATCATTTATTTTAAACTAGGTATTGATAACTTTTTTGTAAAATTTTTATAACATTTTGCAAATTAACGACTTACACTGATATCTGCTATAAATATAGTTTATTATATATCTAGTATTGTCTACTTGTAGAAATGATAAATGTTTATATCATTGACAAAGTTACATTCTTTATTAATATTTACTATAAATTTAATTTTATACTTCAAAACTAGTATTATCATATCGTTTATTTGTATGTAGACTTGTTATTTACATTGATATTAACTCAATATTTCAACTAGAAATTGTCTAAAATATTAATACTTAACCATTTAGTCAATATTCTTAATTTAAATTCTTCATGATTCTAATTAATGATAATATAATTTTAATATTGATTCGAACGTAATATGATGTTTTTTAAATGTAGTAAAATTTTATTTTAAATTTAATAATTTTTAAATTTTCTTAAAAATTTAAAAATTTTTTTTTTGGATTTAATGTCTGTGTTCTGTGGTCTTTGTCTGTGTCTGTTGTCTGTGTTGGTCTGTGGTCTGTGCTGTGTGTCTGTGTGTCTGTGTGTCTGTGTGTCTGTGTGTCTGTGTGTCTGTGTTTGTCTGTGTGTCTGTGTGTCTGTGTCTGTAGTCTGTGTGCTGTGTGTCTGTGTGTGTGTGTGTGTGCGTACGTGCGTGCGTGTGTTTGTGTAGTGTGTCTGTGTGTGCTGTGTGTGGTATTTTGTTTTCTGGTTGGTTTGGTGGTTTTTATTTGCGTGCGCTGTGCGCATGTGTGTGCGTTGTGCGCTGTGTGGCTTTTGGTGTGTGTGCGTATGTGTGCGCCCGTGTGCGTGCATTTGCGTCGTGTGTGCACGTGCGTACGTGCGTGCGTGTGTCGTGCTCATGTGGGCGTGTGTGCGCTGAGCTGTGTGCGTATGTGCATGTGTCGTATGTGTGCGCCGTGTACGTGCATTTGCGTGCGTGTGTGTGCTGTGGTGCGTGTGCGTGGTGTGCTTGGCTGTTGCTGCGGTGCGCGTTGTTGCTTGCACGCTGTTGAATGCTTTGTGCGTATCCGTGCGCTGTGTGTGCGCAATGTTTGAGTACGTGAGTAGTAATACTACTGTACTTCTGATCCACTTTGTCACTAGATTTGTCACCAGATCTAGAAAAAGTCACCAGAAAAGTCACTAGATTTCTAGGTTGGTAACATTGCCTATTTGAATGCTAAGTGAAGGCCACGTTGTTGGTAACGGTCCTGCTAAGCACGTGTTAGTTGGTAATGCTAAGTCAAGGTCAAAGGTAAAATAGAAGAAAATGTAGTTGTTCAAGGTCAAAGCTAAAAATAGAAGTTGCAAGGTAATCATAAATCAAAATAGTTTTGAAGGTTATTGACTTACGGTGGTGTCATATTTCTTAGAAATATAAGGTAAGTAAGCTAAAATAGAAGTTGCAAGGTAATCATAAATCTAAAATAGTTTTCAAGGTCAAAGGTTATTGACCTACGCTGGTGTCATATTTCTTAGAAATATAAAAGGTGAAAAGCTAAAATAGAAATTGCAAGGTAATCATAAATCTAAGAATATAATTTTCAAGGTCAAACTTTTAGCGGAAATATAAACTTTGGAGCTGATCATCATCATATTATATTTCTAGTCAAGGTCAAAAGTAGGTATTTAACAAGTTTAAGCATGTTGTAATATGTAGGACGCATATTTCTTATATAAATTGCAGCGAGCTGTATGTTGAGATCAGTCTGCAGCACGTAATTGTTAAATATGGAATTAACAGGGTTAAATCAAAGCACCTATTGCAAACCCTTTAAAAATGCGTGCGAGCTCGATATATCGAGAAAGTATAAAGTAACGAATATGGATATAATTAATACTAAGTATGGTGAACGTATAGTGATAGAAACGGTGATTTTAAATGTGTATTGCCGGAACGCTTTTATGTGTATTTCAAAAAGAAGAAACACGAATTGAAGAATTTAAAACACTCCTAAACACGAAGGATGTGTTTATAAGTAGTTTGGGTGCAGTTGGCAAAACAACAAACATAACATTTTCTTTTAATAGTAGCACCCCACCATATTTAAAATGAGAGAGAATTCAGTGGTGTTGAAATTTATAAAGATATTGATGATGTTATAAATGCTAAGTATAATATTAATTCACATAACACTGTATGTTTAATGGAAATTTTGTATTATCGTCCTGCTTATCTAATGTATAGCATTTACTGAATAAAGAAAATAACTATGATTTGTTTTTCTCAATTTAGGTATAAATACCCCTTCTATCCATCCATGTAAACAATGCTAGTTAAGAAGCGAAAGAGTGTAGGTGGTGGTGGTTTGGTGAATGGTCTAATCAATAAACTTCCGTTTGAATTGCATTTACCTGGTTACCAGTATTGCGGTCCTGGTACAAAGTTAGAAAAACGACTCGCACGCGGTGACCTCGGTATTAATCAATTAGATGCTCAGTGCAAACTTCATGATATCAGTTACAGAGATTACCGAGATTTAGAAAGTAGACATAAAGCAGATAAAATTTTGCAAAAAAAGCTTGGGAGCGCTTTAAATCATTAGACGCAACGCTAGGTGAACGAACTGCAGCTTTAGCAGTCAGTACCATCATGAAAGCAAAGAAAAATTGGGAATGGGGTGTAAACGTCGATCTAATTGAAGAAGAAGAAATGCAATGGTGGAAATTTATTGCATTTACGAAAGACAATAGCTAAAAAATTAAACCTAACGGAAATTTCACAGACACAATAAAGTCAGCGCTTTCAACGGCAAAACGTGTGGTAAAAATTTAGGAGGAAAGAAAACATTAAAGTTCCTAGAGTAATTCCCTACCTAAACAAGGAGGGTTTTACCATTTCTTATTCCGTTATTCGCAGGATTATCAGCAATCGGTGCTTTAGCTGGCGGTGCATCAGGAATTGCTAAAGCAGTCAATGATGCTAAAAATGCTAAAAAATTGGAGGAAGAGACATCGCGCCATAATCGCATGATGGAATCGGTCGCTATAGGCTCCATGAATAAGAAAGGTGGTGTACTATATCTAAAACCAAACAAATCTGGTGGTGGTGCATTATACTTAAAACCGTTTCCAAAAAACTGAATAGATTACCCGAAAGACCGTTAACGGATACTGATTTAAAGAAATACACCAAAAACGTACCGTACTTTAGGGATATTTTTATGAGAGATAGCATACCTAAATTGCCACGGAAAAATGAATCTGGAATTATTAACTTAGAGGACCAGGTACCCATTGGGTTTGCTACAAAAACGTGGTAAAAGGTATGGTATTACGATAGTTTCGGTAATATTCGACCACCAAACGAAGTGATTAACTACTTTGGGGATGTAAAATATATTATAATTACAACCAAGATCAAGAGTTTAATACAATTATTTGCGGACACCTATGCCTACAATTTTATATAAATAATCAGCACAACATCAAATTTTCTCAGTTATGTCAATAACATTCAGTTTAGAAGGTGTTGGTAACAAGCTAGCTACAACTTCTATCCACCGATAGAGCTAGATTTGGGGAAGAAATACGTTATTGGATTGGTTGGATTTTACGGCTGCAACAGCATTAGAAACATTTATGCAGGCAACGATAGATTTTATTTTAGAACAAATCCATCTCATTTGCAAGTGATTAATATTCCACACGGTGCATATGAGTTAGATGAAATTAACGATTATCTAAAATCTAAAATACCCACAGAAAAGTTTAGCATTAGAGCAAACAACAATACACTTAAATGTGAGATAAACAGTTCATTTGAGATTGATTTTACTAAAGAAAATTGTATTGGGCGCATGCTAGGGTTTGAGTCTAAAATATTAGAACCAAATATTTTACATACATCTGCGTTAGACATCCAAATACTTAGACACACTAATCTACACGTAGAGTGCAACATTATAAAGGGATCTTATCGAAACGGGAAACCTGCTAAAGTATTATATGAGATTGATGTTTCAGTTCCTCCAGGTTATCGTCTAGATAAAACTCAAGCAATACTCAATATTTAGAAGTAAACACTAACATTATTAGTAATATAACAATTAATTTGACTAATCAAAAGGGTGAATTAATAGACTTTGGTGAAAGTGAACCATTCACTGTACGCTTAGAACTAAAAAACATGGGTCTGAGAATTAATCCAGGACCAATTCCATCTTTCAAAACTCATATAAAAGACATCATCCCTACAGTAAGTCATTAATTAGTCATCAACCTTCATTGCGGTTAACATCTGCAGAGAAATACTTTTAACGTCAATTGGTTTAAAAGTTCTCAACCACAATGGCAGAATCGTTAAACGTCTTTCAAAACGTACATTTTGATGATACTATAATTAAATCAGATATTCACACTTATCTTCCATATGGATCTTCTAAATATGGACCTTCCGAAGAAATACGAATCTTAATTCAAAGTCAAGATCTTATTACGGCTACTTATGATAGTTTTCTGTACATAGAAGGTAAACTTGAGCTCAAAAAAGAAGACGAAAGAAAAGCATGCAGCTTAACCAACAATTTCCCGAACTTTCTTTTCGAAGAAATTCGTTATGAGTTAGGTGGTCAGAGAGTGGATGTTTGTAGAAACCCAGGAATAACATCTACGCTTAAGGGATATATTTCTTATACGGCAAGCAAAAGCAAAGCACTAAGTCATTATGATGGTCACCAAAGAATGAAGAACCATTACAAGTAGAATTCGATGAGCAAAATGGAGAAAAATCTTTTACAGTATGCATACCATTGAACCACATATTTGGAATAATGGAGGATTATCGTCAGGTAATCGTGAATATGCGCCAAGAGTTGGTTTTAATTCGATCTAGAAGCGATACAAACTGTTACTATGGTGAAGTTGATGCCGCAATAACCTTAAATAAAATTCAATGGAAAGTACCGCACTTAACACTTAGTGATGCTGCGAAACTTAACTTGTTTCAAGGAATCAATAAAAATTCTATTATTACTGTTCCATTTCGACAATGGGAGTTGTATGAATTGCCTGCTTTAAAACAAACAACCTCAGACATATGGCCAATAAAAACATCAACGCAACTGGAAAAACCACGTTGGATAATTGTTGCATTCCAACAAGGTAAAAGGTATACAAGGTCAGCAAGGGCGGAAATTTTGATCACATTAACATCAGAAATCTTAAAGTACATCTGAATTCTGAGTATTATCCATATGAAGCAATGCATTTGAACTTCAGTGATAACCAAATATACCTGCCTATTGCAATTTTTTGAAATTTCGATGTGATTACTATGGTGAAGATGATAAAGATGCATTATTCAACTATTCCGAATTCAAATCATGTCCAGTATTTGTAATGGACTGCTCTAAACAAAATGAATCCTTAAAAACTCAACAGTGGACATCAAATTGGAAATGGAATCTCTAACACCTTTCGATAATGGAATCGTTGTATATGGTCTTATTCTCCATGATGCTATTGTACAGTACAGTCCACTCACCGGAGAAGTGAAAAATTATAATTATTATTGTAATATAGTCTAATATATAAATAAAGATGTTGTAATTATTCGTTTAGTTTTATTTCATCCATCAAAGATGAAAGTAGTTGCTCAGAACAAAACTCCCAATTCAAAATCATGACGTTGACGACGAAAAGTCTATTACTTCAAAACATGGTGATTTACTTCCTAATAGTATACGTGGTATTATATGGTCCTCCAATTGCGGTAAAACAAACGCAATGATCAGTCTGCTTACTGAAAAAATGGTTTGAAATTTAAACATGTATACGTATACTCTAAGTCATTGAATCAAAACAAGTACAAACTTTTACAGGAAATCTTACTTCCAATGAAGGACATAGGTTACTTTACCTTCAGCGACAATCAAGATGTGATTGAACCTAATTTGCAAAATCAAACTCTATTTTTATCTTCGATGATATCGCTTGTGAAAAGCAAAATAATATAAGGGCATATTTTTCTATGGGTAGGCATAACGATATTGACTGTTTCTATTTGAGTCAAACTTACAGTAAAATTCCAAAGCAATTAATTCGTGATAATGCGAATCTAATTATATTATTTGAGCAAGATGAATTAAACTTAAAACATGCGTATGAGGATCATATAAGTCCCCCATAAGCATGAAATTGTTTCGGGACATGTGTTCAAAGTGTTGGGTATATCCATTTGGTTTCATGGTCATAAACAAGGATGCTGAAGTTAATAATGGTCGCTATAGGAAAGGATTTGATGAATATATAATACCTTAAACTGGTTTCAGTAGTAACTGATCTGTTTAGGTATTAACAGCTATCTGTTTAGTGTAAACAGCTACCTGTTCAAGGTGAACCGGTATGTTTGTCGCAACAGCTACCTGTTCATGGTAAACGGGTACCTGTTCATTAAATCCGTTTTGGTATATAAGGCGAATATATATCATAAACAAGGATGCTGAAGTTAATAATGGTCGCTATAGGAAAGGATTTGATGAATATATAATACCTTAAACTGATGTCAGTACTAACTGATCTGTTTAGGTATTAACAGCTATCTGTTTAGTGTAAACAGCTACCTGTTCAAGGTGAACCGGTACCTGTTTGTCGCAACAGCTACCTGTTCATGGTAAACGGGTACCTGTTCATTAAATCCGTTTTGGTATATAAATATATATATATATATATATATATATATATATATATATATATATATATATATATATATATATATATTATATAATATAAACATTCAGCAGTTTAGCAGTAACTGATCTGTTTAGGTATTAACAGCTATCTGTTTAGTGTAAACAGCTACCTGTTCATGGTAAACGGTACCTGTTCATTAAATCCGTTTTGGTATATATGTATATATATATATATATATATATATATATATATATATATATATATATATATATATATATATATATATACCTTAAACCGCATTCAGAGTTTAGTAGTAACTGATCTGTTTAGGTATTAACAGCTATCTGTTTAGTGTAAACAGCTACCTGTTCAAGGTGAACCGGTACCTGTTTGTCGCAATGGACAACAAGGAGAGGATATTAAAGAAAAAATTATTCAGGCTCGTAAAATAATACGGCAGAAGTATAACAGTATTAAGACTGCTCGTAGTGATAATGAAAGAACATTCGAAAGTACTTATAAGCCTTTAATAGAACCTCTAACTGAAATAGTAAATAAAATCGATAAAAAACACATAAAAGGAGGAGGTCATTGATGTTAAACCCAAAAACTACCCGTATTCATATTTCCAAGAAGCATGCTACTATCCCCACTAGTCCGCTAGCTCAAGTTCAACGGACCCCAGGTCTCACTCCATTAGGTGATTCAAGTAAGGGTGCTACTAGTCCACTAGCTCAGCTTCCGTTTTTCAAGAAATCCTCCCCAAGTCTTCCATCTTTCTTAGAAACATCCGTCATGGGAGAGATTAATACTGGGAGGAAGAAGAAGAACTGTCTAGTATCGCAGATGATTCCCATAATGAACCCATCTCAGAAGAATTTCTCGAGCAGTACAATGAATTGCCACGTATATATGTTGAACGTATTTTAAAGAATGCTGAAGGTGATATTGATCATACGTATGGAGTCCACTATGATACCAAAACTGATAAATGGACAATTGGTAATACACCCATCCAATTAAAGGAGACGATATAATTATTAAAGGTGTCACGTATAAAGGGACTCCTGGATTATATGATCTGCTTATTATGAATGAACCCGACTTAAGTCTAGTAAAGTCACAGATAGAAAAAATATAGAACTATTTTAGAGGCTACGAATGTAGTAAGGCGTGATTATGACGTAAGTGCACAGATTCGAGGAAGCCGCAGCAAAAGTATACACAAATAATCAAACCCTTGCTGTCATCATCACCCACCACAACCAAGGGGAGGTGGAGCTATGTTTTAAGGAATTAACAAACAGACCCATTGAATATAAATATTGGAATGATATACATGAACTAATTCGTGATCTGGAAGTATTGTGGGCAGAAAAATTAGCGGAAACACAGGTGTTGTAAATGACATAATATCAATTGTAGAAGAACTATATGAAGATGGATACATTGAAAACCGAACAACCGCTTTTAAACAATATAAATGAGAATGCATTGATGTCGACATGTCACAACTAAAATGCCCCTTGACAAATTTGGACGTTCATATGTCCAGTATCAATTAAAGAAACTAGCCCTCAGTTTAAACAGATTGATGCTAATCAATTTGATATTGAGAATAAGAGACTCAGCAATGTGGCCAATCCCATAGATCCTCAAGATGTCATCACTAGGCAATATTATGTATCAACAAGGTTTGATTTGGATGGAAATCGTTTGACACAGTTGGCTGACCCTGAAGAAGATGGTGATGCTATAAATAAAGGATACCTTGATTTCTGTTTACAAGCAGTTCGGAACACTTTCAAAGGAAACGCCAACGCTTATCTAGCGCTGGAGGAAAACTACATCAACTTAAAGAAATTGTGGATAAATTAACACCATGTCCAAATTACAACTCGTCAACGAATTGCACAAACCTGCACGAAAAATTTTAAACGAAGGCGAACAATAATTAGAGGTTTTGATGATCTTTGGCAAGCAGATTTAGCTGAATTTAACACATATGCCAAACAAAATAAGGGTTATAAGTATATATTAGTGGTCATCGACTGTTTTTCGAAATACTTATGGACTAAAGGATTAAAAACGAAAACAGGTCAAGAAGTTACCAAGGCCATGCAAACAATCTTCGAAAAAGGTCGGAAACCTACCAATTTGCAGACAGATGCTGGAAAAGAATTCTACAATGAGCATTTTACTAAACTAATGCATCGTTATGGAGTCAATCATTACTCTACCTATAGCACAAAGAAGGCTGCAATTGCTGAACGTGTTATCAGAACCATTAAAGGTGCTCTATATAAGTCATTCAGCCTGCAAGGTAAATACAAATGGATTGATACAATTGATACCATAACTATGGATTATAACAATCGTAAGCATAGAACTATTAGAATGAAGCCCAAAGATGTTGGTAATCATACAAAGCTAGAGGCTTACACTAACATAAAAATATTCGATAGGAATCGATATTCTGTGGGTGACATAGTACGAATCAGTAAATTTAAAAATATTTTCGCTAAATGATACCCAATTGGTCTAGTGAACTATTTAAGATTGTGAAAGTTCGCATTACTAACCCCACCACGTACATGCTGGAAGACATGAAGGAAATCCTGTACTGGGAGGGTTTTATGAACATGAATTACAAAAACAAAGTATCCGATGTATATCTAGTAGAAAAAGTGCTTCGCTCCAAGAATAATAAGTTATTCGTAAAATGGTGGGGATTGGATGAAAGATCATGGATCAATAAAGATGATATTGTTTTATAACATTTAACCTGTACTTTGTGAAACAGATTACTTATATTAGTTATATATAGTTTGTAGAAAAGGATGTAGCTCTTAGATGAAATAAAACACACACACAAAATAATAGTATTTTATTTTTAAATATTACATTTATTTTAAAATTTCATTATCTTATAAAGTGAACCTAAAGTACTTATATAATCACTAAATTACTGGATGGCCATATACCCGAATCTGGCCCACACCTCCATCCCAAGCAGGAATTTGAATTTGTTTCACCTTTATTGATGTTGTCTAGTATCCAGTAATAAATTTTGTGATGTTCCTCGTTTTCCCATGGTTGAAACTTATAGTTAATGTTTTGTTCTAATAATATTTCAATCAAAATATTGAGGACATTTGTAATTAGCATAATATGCTGCTTTCTCAATACATTCAGTTATAATAAATAATGTATCTTTATAAGCAGAATTAATATTCTTAAGCTAGATTTAACATTTGTTGAATCATCATCACCCATAATAAATTGTATACATACATTTTAAGCGGTACGTTACCAAGTAAATTCATACCATCTAAGATTTTATCAACTTCATTAAAAGTTAATGAATTGTAACCTTTATTAATGCACAATTTTGTAAAACTTTTAATGCTATTGTCCAATTTAATTTTTTTTATCAAATAATGTCTTAATAATAACTTCATTTGCACACTTTGAATTTATAGCACACCAGTTAAAACACTCATCAGGAATAATAATATGTTGTAGTATATGCAATACAAAGCTTTCAGAGGAACACTCCCCCATCAAAGAACGCTTCAGGTACTTTCTGTAGATTTGATCACTACCGTACCATAGTTCATCATGCAGTTTATTTTCAGACTGCTCATAATTATTGTTTTTCTGAAACAGAAGTTAAAGTAAAGTTAAATCCCCAAGGTTTAGTATCTGTGAAATTGAAATTTACCAATCGTTTATCATCGCAAGGACTAAGTATTACTTTATTCTGTTTATTGTAAACACATTATGTCTCTTTGACCTTATCAAATATTTATATCGCCTTATTACGTTACCATCAAACAAAATATGTTTATAATCATTTATCTTGATCTGTTTGATGCTTGCATGGGTAGAACCCTTTGATTTTTTTTACAACTTTTTATCAACAGTGTAAGCATACATTTTTGCACGAAGTCCTACAAATTCGAAGATATTTTCAGGACTATAGTCAGATGTATCGAATTTATCAATGTCTTCTATAATGTACTCATAGATATCAGGAACCGAAAATGTTATATAAGGCTATCTGTATCTGTGTACAAGAGCTTGGTTATTTGGAAACTTAGGTAGGATGTAACCATAATGAAAATTGTATAAAAAGTTTTGAAACGTCTAAAACACTGAAGCCTGCATATATGGGTTTATTTAGATATACTTCCAGCTTGTTCATTTGAATGATGAGCATATCATTGCTAAATATTGTACAACTATAAAATTTGGTTTTGATATGTAAGCATGAATACCATAGTGACCATCCCATTTTGTTATTAAACGTATATCCTTATATTTTACATTCTCCATCAGCTTCCCCAAAAACACTATTAATCATTAACTTATAAAATTTTTGTCAAATTCATTTTGAGATTGCTGACGCATGGATTGTATTTAAATCGATATATTTTTTTAACCTATGGTGATTGCTGAAAACGTAATATACGATGCACTTTTACCAACTTTAATCCATATTTTAAATATACTTTCAAATTTCTGTAATGAATTACGTAATTACGTTTTGGATACAATGTAAGTAATAATTTTTTATTTTAGAATTTGAATCAGGTAGGTGGAACCATATGTTCGGGTGCCAATGGTAGATCACTGTGACTCTCATGTAATTCTATGGGATAGTCTAAATCACACTCGAGTATATAGCCAATTTCCGAATCATCAGGATGGTTTATTAATCTAAAGTTTCAAAATTATCAACAAAGAAAAATCACCAAATGGTAGAAATTCTGACATGGTGGCTCAGTATAAATTATTTACGTCGTAGTACATTAAATACACACTTTTGGAAGTGGGATCAAATTTTTCCTCCCATGTACTTATTGTTAGCTTTAGCATACCGATTAGAACATTGAGCCACACCACCCCTAATTCCTCTTTCAATAAACATTAGCATATCAATATCAGTAAATAGTTCTAACTTTACTTGTGTAATTTTAAGCATAGCATCGAATGCTAAACCGGGGGCTGTACAATAGTGCAGAGGATCAAGTTTGTAAGTACTTAAACAAGTTTGCCGAAAATTTTCGAAAATATCAGCTAAAAGTAGAACGTCCGTTTTTAAATACAAATCTGAGTACTCCCCTAACGATCTAATATGAAATTTGTTCCAAACATTAACCGCATGTGCAAAAATAACATCATTGATTCCGTCATTATTAAGATGACTAAAAACGCTTCCCCAATTCCCCCAATTCAAGGTTAAATATCTAAACTTGTTATAACTTGTATTTGACCTTATGCAGCATACAAAACTCGACTTATATGAAAATGAAATTTGATACTTTCACACTCTTTAGTTCATTGCCTTTAGATTGCGTATTAGACTTCAGTTCAGAAAGATGCAGATATTGCACTTTCTTTAGTATTATCTTTAGTGGACGTTTACTGGTAATATCTAATAACCTAACATTGCTGACATGGCATGAAATACCTTTTCATGTGTAGATTATGATGCATTCATCACCTTTGCTTGCACAGCTCAATAGTAACCACTTCCACTTTTTTGTACACGTTAACAAATTTACATGTATATAATCATAATAATTTTATTTCAATATTCAGTAGTTACATACATACATACATACTTACAGACAAAATGGCATCAAACAGCAAACGCTCAAAACTGTCACTACAAAAGAAGAAGAAAGCCAACATACTGCAAGATGTATTAGTGGGGGTCAAAACAAGTTGTTGAGACACTTGTAAGTGAAAATGAGATACCAATCATCTCTATACGCGACAGTGATGTGAGGACGACGACTTTGCAAGGTTTTTGAAAAGTAAGTATTCCTTGCTTAATGTATTGTTTTGTGTGGTGATTTCCTTAATAAATATATTATTAACAAACCAATTATTTTCTAGCATCACGCCCGCAACCACAGTTGTAGCTTCACCACCACCACTGCACACTACACTCCAATATGGAGGAATTGAAGCTTCACTACCACCACCACCGCAAACTACACTCCTCCAATACGGAGGAAAAAATTTAGAATTAATACGACCAGTGTGTTCACACCCCATCACAAGCAATATCTCAGGATCCTACAGACTTGCAGCAATTTAAAATAAAAAGTGTTAGGTGGTTGCAGAACATTTTATCAACATACATTAATTCTGAAAAATCGGAAGTGTCAAAAGTGGAGCGATTAAATAATGAGTTGGCTGCAGCGAACAACAACTTACAAGTTGCACGACAGAACATTAAAAATACACAAAATGCGTTAAGAATATTGGATAGTTTAGACATTTAAGTTAGTTTATAATTAGGTACTAAGTAGTGTTGTGATTTTTTTTTTTCAATAAAAATTTTTTTATACTTTATTATTTTTCATTAACACATATATAAAGAAAGTTAAGCCGATGTTATAAGTGAACAGAAGATGAAGTGTTAAAATTTTCATTTGAAACATAACCTCTAAAATATTAATTTAATGCATAAAAATAAGATATTCAATTGCAGTATATCATTGGAAATATACATATGATTTTATATATCGAATTTTTTGTGTAAATAGTGCGGACATTCAAATTTTTTTTAATAAAAGATGCCAATTACTTATGCAACACAACTTGCACTTTTGCATATCATTCTACATTTCTTTTATTTATAGTTACATTAAAAATTACATTCATACATAACTTGTTTTTTATATATATACAAGATTGATTCACCTTTAAATGAAGCTATGATTTAATGTTATAAATAGAACAAATTACTACATATTTGTATTTACAAATAAAATGTGATTTATTTTATTATAAAACAGAGAAAATTTAAATGAGTAAGTTTAATGTTGATTTATCATTTTAGTACAGCAAAAATTTAAGTGAGTTCAAAATTGCATAGAATCTCTTATATGTTCCTTAAATTTAAATTTGAAAGTGCTACCATGTGCGCTCTTAAATGATTGATATATATTATGTATACAGATTTTTTTGAATAAAAACTTTCAATGTTAGGAAAAAAAGCATAATTTCACTTAAATAACACTGAAGTATAATGAAAATACATTGCATGGTATCTATTATGTACATACATTTTCAAATCCGTTTCAAGTTGTAATGTAAACTGATGACATATAAAATAGAATGCTTGTTAAATGCTTTCACAGCAAAATAACTGCGTTCATTATACTACAACTATTATTAACGCTGCACCGAAAATTACAAGTCATGTTTTAAGTGTTGTTTCAAAAATTGGGGTAATTTAAAGAGCATTTAGATACATTAAATGGATAAATTGCATGCATATGTTTCTTCTGAGCTTACGTAAGTACAAAAAGGTGTGTTTTAAGTGCTTTTTGTTGTTTCAAAATGGAATTGGCTAATTTAAGTGTAATTTTTCATATTTCGAAAAAATTATACGTAAAATGATAGATTACCACTTCTAAACACAACTGCGCTGAAAAAAATTTTTTTGCTCGGAATTAGCGAAAAATTTAAATTTTTAAGAGCGCATTTTTCTAGGACTTTAGTTTCTCCCTCCAAACCCCGCCTGAACCTGCACTGGAGCACGTCCTCGTCGACTCGTTTTCTATCTCTTTCATACATATGTACATACATCTTTTCTACATCACACACTTTCAAACATACATCACTTTCATAGTTCAAGCACACGTCTATCGTTTACACAACAATAATTGCAATTATGCATTCCATTCTAGTACAGTACTTGAATATAATATTACAAATCATACTGATAATACTATATGGGTGCATTTTGCAATTGCATGCTTTACTCATTACGAGTACAATCCATTTAACTTGAATTGCAATTGTGTATATATATGTAAGATATCTAAAGATTCATTGTGAGCGTTATTATTACTTTATTTCATGAAAAATCGTTACAATCTATTTTAGAAAAAAACCGTATTACAAATAGTTTACAAATTAGTTACACTATTCTTTTATTATATCATATTTCTTATTGGTGCTCATTTTATTTGGGAAAAATGTATGTTTAATATTCCAATAGTAAAAGAGGACCTTCAAGTTTTTCAAATTTTTAGTTCTATCATTGGCGCTCTAATTTATTGGATCTGTATACGAAATTTCAGAATTTTTGGGTAAAGGATTATCGAGTTGTGATTTATTACAACTAACAACGTTCAGTTTCGTTTTACTTTAATTGGTAAAACAAATTTTTTATCACATTTTTTTGTTTTGAAATTTTGAAACTGCTATTATTGGCGCTCTTATTTATTGGACCTGTATACGAAATTTCAAATTTTTGGGTAAAGGATTATCGAGTTGTGATTTATTACAACTAACAACGTTCAATTTCGTATTACTCTAATTCGTAAACCAAATTTTTTTATCACATTTTTTTTGTTTTGGGAAATTTTGAAACTGCTATCATTGGCGCTCTAATTTATTGGATCTGTATACGAAATTTCAGAATTTTTGGGTAAAGAATTATCGAGTTGTGATTTATTAAATTAACAACGTTCAGTTACGTATCAAAACTACAAACTTTGTCATTAATAATCGAAATTTTTTTTCACATTCTTTAGTTTTGAGAATTTTTGAGTGCTATCTTTTGCGCTCTTGCTTGTTTAGTCTACATGCCGAAAATTGGAATTTTGGGTAAAGGACTACTGATTTATAAATAAATATAAATATAAATGTACGCAAGTTTCAATCTTTATGTACTATTTTCACAAGACTGTTTTGAAATTTTTATATTCTAAATTTATTTTAATGCTATCCTTTGCGCTGTTATTTATTCAGCATATATACAAAAATTCAAAATTTTTGAGTTAAAATTAATATGATATTATAAAAGAGTGTGTTTATTTATTTTAAAATAGACACATACAGAAATGCTGACATACATTTCATATAACAGGATAATGTTATTGACCTTTTCTTTCTTTCTTTGTAATATAAGTTTTATGGGTCATTTGTTCCTACATAATTTGGATAATTTAATAAATCATGATAAGAAACTCGTTTAATATATATATATATATATATATATATATATATCTATATAAATTCAATTAAAACCACATGGAAACTTATTTCAAAGCGCTAGTTGGAAGTTCAAAGTTTTTCCACATTTTGGAATTTGAAACTCCTATTTTTGCGCTGTTACATGTTTATCTACATACCAAAATTAAAATTTTTGGGTAAAGGACTAAAGTGTTATGATTTATTCATTTGTGCAAGTTTCAACTTTTCTGTACATACTAAACTACAAACTTTGTCATTAATACTTGAAAATTTTTTTCACATTCTTTTAGTTTTGAGAATTTTGAATTGCTATCTATTGCGCTCTTACTTGTTTAGTCTACATGCCAAAATTGGAATTTTTGGGTAAAGGACTAGTGATTTATAAATAAATATAAATATATAAGGTTTATGTGTCATTTCTTCCTACATAATTTGTATAATTTAATAAATCATGATAAGAAACTCGTTTATATATATATATATATATATATATATATATATATATATATATATATATATATATATATATATATATATATATCTATACAAATTCAATTAAAACCATATGGAAACATTTTAAATTTCACTTTTTCTTTCTTCTATGCCTACACACACTTTATTTTTTCAAATGAAGTGCCTTTTCCTTATGCAATATAACATACACTACTGTAATTATTTATTTACTAAAGCACCTTTATTTCATGGCACATTCACTGAAGTTGCATCATTTTCTTTTTTACCTCATACAGCTCTAAATCTATCCTCAATTTTTTATTTCCTTAATTAACACCTCGAGTCTTTTCTTCCTCTCGTCAATACTTAATAATTCTTTTCTCTTCTTATCATTCTTATTACTTTCACCATTTCTAGCAATAAAAGTTTACTGAATAATGCAATCCCGGAGAAGCCTTTTTATTATAAACATGCATCCTTTCAAAACTGCTAACTTACTCAAAAACTTTTAGATTTATAAGAATGATTACCTTGCAACTTCTATTTTTAGCTTTTCACCTTGACCTTATATTTCTAAGAATATGACACCACCGTAAGTCAATAACCTTCAAAACTATTTTTGATTTATGATTACCTTGCAACTTCTATTTTAGCTTTGACCTTGAACAACTACATTTTAAATCTCCGCTTAAAGTTCGACCTTGAGCTCAAAAGCTTGATTTCACCAACAGAGGGCGAGTGACTAAAAATTTAAATCCCCGCCAAAAACATGCGTGGAGCGCGTTCTGGCATAACGAGAAAACTCACTGACCTTGAAATAAATCCCCATAAGATTTACATGGGTGACCTTGAACTGGTCCAGGATCGGCATACTATAAAAATATGACACCACCGTAAGTCTTCGACCTTGAATACTATTTTGATTACCTTGCAACTTCTATTTTTACCTTTGACCTTGACTTAGCAGGGTTACCAACCTAACACGTGGCCTTAGCAGGGACCGTTACCAACAACGTGGCCTTCACTTAGCACCTTCAAATAGGCAATGTTACCAACCTAGAAATCTAGTGACTTTTCTGGTGACTTTTTCTAGATCTGGTGACAAATCTAGTGACAAAAGTGGATCAGAAGTACAGTAGTATTACTACTTACGTGCGTGCGTGCGTGCGTGCGTGCGTGCGTGCGTGAGTGCGTGCGTACGCGCGCGTGAGCGTGCGTGTATACGTGTGTGCGCGTGTGTGCGTGTGTGCGTGTGTGCGTGTGTACGTTTGTGCGTGTGTGCGCGTGTGCGTGTGTGCGTTTGTGCGTGTGTGCGTGTTGACGTGTGTGCGTGTGAGCGTGTGAGCGAGTGTGCGTGTGTGCGTGTGCTCGTGCGTGCGCGTGTGTTCGTGTGTGCGTGTGTGAGTACGTGCGTGCGTGTGTGTGTGTGTAATATCAGTTTTTAATCACTTTCTAATACTTGTTTGATTGCATTATAGCTTTGACATATCTACTTTGAGGTGTTTTGTTTCCGTTGATATATTTTATCAAAACAAATCGTATTGATTGAAGTTAAACTGGAGTTTTACTTTTATTTCTATCCTAACCGCACATATCTGTGCTCGTTTGCCCAGGGTCGAGCTGAGAATTTCAAAACCCGGCACCGCTACCGATACATCAAGGATAAGTAAAAGTAGGGATATATGAGAATAAAGGTGTATCATGTAATCGCTATGATTAATTAGACATCAAGGATAAGTAAAAAGTAAGGGATATATGAGAATAAAGGTGTATCATGTAATCCCTATGATTAATTAGACAGGATGTCTCGTTTAATAAATGTAACGTGATAATAGATTGAAAAGAAAATTGTATGACCAAGCTATTAAACCATAATAAACCAAAACCGCAATGAGAAGTATAAAAGATTAAACTTAACGGTGAAGTAGAAGTTTAGATTTAATTCAAATAAAATTTATTAGACTTTCTACATTAATTACGCAAAAATGTTTCAGCATTTGGTTTTAAAGTATTCAAGCAAGGTATTGTATAATAAATTACTCTCGTAAGTACTACTAGATGATCGGATAGGTTCTATGAGAAAGTGGTTGTAGAAACGAACCGAAGTTAACCGAAGTTACTTCTAAGTCGTAAAGTTGGTAACAGCTGTAAATGAAGCTGGTGATTGATTTCTGATTTATAGCTCAATTTATAAAAGGAAAAGCAGAGGGAGAAAAAAAGGGCTATACTGTTTTTACAAATATTATTTCAATCACGCATACTTTCTATAAGAATAATTAAAATGGAGAACATTTTGCTGAAAATTTATTACAAAGTGTAATCTATGTCATTTGGTTTGTAGTTTGGGATTGAATGTAGAGTTGAGAACATTCAAGATTTACTGAAATGCAATAACGTGACTATAAATTTAGACAGTACTTAAAATAAGACTTTTTCTGGATATATTTAATGGATTTCGAAATTAATTTTCTTTTACTATATAGGGAAACCTTGGATATACATAAAGCGTTATCTTTTAAGAAAATATCTAAGTTAATTAAAATATTTGTTATACTCCGTGAGTCACTAATGGGTTTTAATCAAATAAACTTCATAATCAATTATTTATCCTAATGTAAACCTACTTATTAAAGCAATCCTTTCTACTATCACTCTATCACCACGAAATTCACAAGTCTAATTAATTATTTTCATTAATATATGATTAAAGTTTACTGCCAGTGCTTTATTTACATTTATTTAGAATAATCACGTAAAGTAAAAATTGGTTTGAGTATTACTTTAGATGTTAATTAAGTAATGGGATGCTTTTCAGGTCAGTAAGTGTTCGTAGCGCTAAGTTCATACTATTACATTGCGAGTTTGTCATATTAGCACATTGTTGCTTCCAGTGTAAGTATATTACATTCCTTAAATAGAGTGCCCATTCCGTTGAACCAGATAACATTTGCCAAATTTTGACATTGTGGGATTATTTTGATGCACTGGGTATAATAGTAAATAATTGAATATTATACAAAAAGACATTTGAATGTTGCACAAATGATTATGAGCTGAAAGAATTAAATATGCATGAGAAATAATATTTCAGTAAACCCCTAATTGAGACGATAATGAGCCACTGTATGGCTTCTGTGTTTTCAAGAATGTAGGTTCAAAATTGATATGAATGAGTATTATGCGTCAATTAAGAATATGTTGATATTATATTAAGGTGTAGAGGAAAATGTATTTGGACTGATATAAATGAGTTAGGATTTCAGAATGTAATATTCTATGTACGATTCAAGGGCCAGTAGCATTGAAAGTTACTGAATATTGCAGAAAAAGACTTCGCGCGTATGTGAATCTTTCATAAAAATTTGAATTTGGTTCTGAATGTCGTTTTAAATTAATATGAATGTCGAATTTGGACATTTCAGGGAGTTAAACAGTTGAACCCTTAGAGAGTGGTTGGTTTTAATTTAGTGGGTAGATTTTAATGATTTTGGCAAGATGGACGTGAGTATCCATAAAAGAGGAAGAGTAGTAGGAAAATTCCCAGATCTGGGAATCGAACGAGTAACATCGTACTTAGCGTAAGCTAATTTAATTTCAAGAAAAGGAGTTAGCGTTTTCACACTTAACGGTCCGAGTATCGTGACCTTCGCCGCTTCGAAGTTAGATCTGTCACTGCAAGCGCATATAGATAATACGAAGAAGAATAAGAGCCACAGCCTAGCAGCAATCAGGAGCCGCAGGACAGACAGCAGAAAGAATAAAAATGGTAAAAGAATAAAAAAGAATCCAGGACACCACCAACACTATTATCGACGTCGGGCAGCAGTAGCAGTTAACAAAAATAATTTTTTGGTTAATTTTAAATTTATTGTTTTATTTTCCTCCATTTCTATTGAGCCTCTGATTTCCAAGCCTTTTTCCTGGGGGCAGGAGGCTGCACCTCAGCAGAGACCCGACCTTCCGTTAAAACAGTTCTATTTTTTATATTCTATTTTCCTTATTTCTACTTACTAAGAGCAGTTGAGGATGAAGCACGGTCGCCACGTGCAACACTCCTTGTATCAACCTGATGATGCCTATCAACCCACCACCACTTACCTGCACACATCTCGCCTCAGCACCATCCTGTTCACATTCTAACGTCTCATCCATTTCACCATGTTAACACATTCATACATCTCTACACGACCACTTCCTTAAAACCTGCACATAAACACACTAAACCAACACACACACACACACACACACACACACACAACACCCGGTTTGGTACCACTACCAAGCACCTTTACCTGCCGTGATTCCTACAGCTTAATCCTAATCCTAACCTTCCGATCGTTGAGGTATTGCATCCGGAATATCCCCAAGTCCATCACTACCCAGAAATCTATCAATTTCCTGAAATCCCTTAACCTTGCCTGGTTGAACTTGACGTTCAATCAATAAATATCTCCTAGATACCTCATCTCTTGTTGGATGATACACAGCTTCGGCTGCGATACCACTTCGACGATCCTACCGTTACCCTGTTCCAACTCTCAAGTTCTCGTCCCTTTAACTACACGCTAGACCTCCATCCTTTTCCTGCGTGATTCGTCACGTAGATAAGGACATACTAGCTGAAGAGATCCTGGGTGAAATCGATCTGGCACATGTCAGCAATCCCGTTCGCATAACCTCCAAGGCCATCAACTCACTCACGCACGCGGAGTCGTCATGTTCGGAAGACACTACAGTTGCGAACCCACATCTCCTCAAATATTGCTCCACCTACACGCAGGTGGGGCATAGAGCTGAGAAGTGTCCTACCCGCCTTATCCATTGCCCCAACTGTGGCGAAAGTCACAGATCCTCTTCCTTACAAATCCTCCGCTAACCCAAGGAGTAACAACTGCGGGGAAGTGCACCCTACCTACTCCTTTAGGTGCCGGAAGCGGCGGAAACCTCCCAGCTTTCCGTTGAAAGTGGCAACCCATCGAACCCATCCTGTATTCCGATGAGTCCAACTTGAAAGACCCCGTACACCTCAATATTATACCCGATGCCGAGCTCCTTTCAATAAAAACTTCATCCAAGTCCTTACATACACCCTTTTCGATATATTTCCCGTCCGGTGAAATAGGATCATTAATTTTCGCCTGTAGACTCCGTAATGCGGTTTTCTTTCGTGATTTCAATGCCCGTCATACCCATTTCGGGGACTTCAGAAGCAATGGGAATGGTATCAGGCTATCATCAGCTCTATTACAGTTGCCACTTTAGCAAGTCGCTAACACCGCTTACATATTTCGACCATCTATGTGTCTCAATACTAGACCACATCCTTGTTTTCAAACCCATAGCACACGATTTAGATCGTGAGTGCTTTTTACACGATAACTTCAGCACCTCCTCAATACACAGTAATTAAAGATTTTTTTAAAGCAGACTGGAATGTGTTCTCCAAACTCATCTCCAACAACCTTCCAACACAATCTTCTAACGACCCAATATCTCGAGAGAGCCATTAGAGACCTAACTTCTGTAGTTACAGAGGCGGTCGATATCTCAGTCTCACTGAAAAACATCGAAATTTCCCGCAAACCGGTCCCACGGCACATCGTGAACTGGATCTAAGAGAAAAGACGAATGTATAGTCAATTCTTACGATTTAGGGGCCCGACTCTCAAAATCGAATACAATCGCCTTAACGCCTTAATCAGGCAAAAAGCAAACAAACACGCAGGAGACTCCTGGACCAAAGCCACCTACCAGTTACACTACAGAAATGGAAAACTATTCTGGCAGCAGTTTGATAGACTGACCAGAAGGAAAGTAACCTATAAAACCCACTTAACCGACACATAGGGCAACCTAATCTCCTCCGACCAAGGAAAGGCCGACTTATTCGGTCTTCATCTTCAATCCATTTTCTGATCCCCAGAAGATCCCCAGTTCAAGAAACTCCTAGAGAGTCACCTTGAAGAATATCGTACCGTTAACCTTCCCGAAATACAACTGCATAACGAGAATCCCTTCTATGCCCCGATCACCCCCGACCAGGTCAGCGCGTATTTTAAATAAGGACGCAATTCAGCCCCAGGTCATGACGACATAAATTGTAATATTCTGCGACACCTGCCTGAACCAGCCTTCTGATTTCTCTCCGGCATTTATAACAAACGCCAAACCCTATCCCACTTCCCGGCGGACTGTAAATCGGCCTCCCCCGTCATGATACTCAAACTTCACTCTGATATAACCACACCCCCCTCCTATAGTCCCATTTTCCTCCTGAGTTGCCTTGGAAAACGCTTTGGGTAGATTATAGCCAGGTGACTCAGAGAACACCTTAAATTCAACGAACTCCTTTCTAACAGTCAATTCCCAACCGAACGTGTCACGATCCCTTGTTGAAACTGCCTACAGAAACCACCAGAGCATTCAATCACAAGCAATGCAAAGTGGTTGTGTTTCTGGACATTAAGCAAGTATTCGACAGGGTCTGGCACGCCCTACACATAATCCGCAACCTCAACATACCTGACCCCTTCTCCAAACTCCTACTCTCGTATCTGACTAATTGGCCAGTTCGAGTCAAAGTACACCTCGGATCCGTTTCAAGCTACAGCAGACGTACCACAAGGTTCTGCCTTAGCCCCAATTCTCTACACTATCTTCGATTCCGACATTCCCGAAGTTACACAACCCGGAGTAGATGTTGCGCAGTTTGCGGATGATACTGCCTTCTGGGCAGTCAATTGTAATAGCGGAACAGTCTCCGCCTCATATCCAAAATCGTACGGAAATTTTCCAACTGGGCGAACCGGTGGAGAGTCTCCGTCAATCCCACCAAAACCCCAACTACCACGAAGATACATTTCCAAATCAAGTCGACATTAATGTTTATCTCACCCTAAACCACGAAAGACTCACCTACTTAGGAATCGTCTTCACTAAAACCCTTAATTAGCTCATCTATGTACAAAGAACACTTAACATGATAAGAAACCGAGCGAACCTACTGGGCGCCATCCGGGGTAGACACAGAAGTTGACACTTCAAAACACTGCAACACACCTTCAAAAAATACATACGCCCTGTTAGGGATATCCGAGCACCCATATACACTAACATAAACCGTAATCACGTCTCCTCTATCTCTTCCTGTGAACGCTGAATACTTAGACGCGTACACAGGTTACCTTTAAGGTACCCTAACGACCTCACAATACAACACGCAAACATACCACCCATCACACAGAATACAGACATTACAAAGAAGCTTTGCACACAAAAGAATTTTCGGCAGCACAATCCCAACCAGAGAGATTCTTACCACTCCCTACAACTATCGATTTCCTCAATTCCCACATAAAAAACACAAACTAAAATTTAAACACCCTCCGCGATCTTAACACAACCCCTTGACGACCTCCCCGAGAATATAGAAGTATCCTAAGATAACACTTCGTATGTTCTCCGCATCACCCGTCTATTAAGTTTTGCTTTCTTTTTTTTAACACCAAAAATAACTACAACTCATGATTGTGAATTATACAAATCAACGCAATACCAGCAAGAAAGGAATGACCAGGGCTGAAGATACTATTCAAGATAAGACCAAATGTCAACCCATTATCCTAAAAAATGTACGAGGTACGATTAATAATTTGTTTAAAGATTAAAAGTTCAACGCTCTGTATATCACAAACTAAGGATTTACTGACAAATATTCGTATGACATCTTTTACTATTTTCAATAGTTCTACGCGTTTCAGAATTTGCGGTCACTTTTTTAGTGACATCCTATATAATTCACATAAGTGCACATAAGCAATGAAATTTGCCGAATTTCATATATAATGCTTGAGAAATTTTGCATTTAACTTCAGTGATATCTGTGCGCGAAAATACCGAATTAAAGTGTAAGGGAATCTTTGTGAATTATTGGACTAAACGTGAAGCTTTGTTTTAGAATCATGTTTAACTTTACAATATTTATCTAAATATTATTTGTGAATATTAATTGACTACTAATGATACTAAAACTTTGTAAATATGATCAGATTTAATTTCCTTATAAAATCAGTTTGTCACGTTACATTATAAATTTAATTTTACGTAATTGCTAATAAAATGTTTAAAACAGGTACATTGTATTTTTCTTATAAGAAATACAATTCACTTAAGTTCATATAAACAGTGAAACTTTTATTAGGCATTTTGGCAACATATACATTTCTACATCCAAATCAAGCTTACATTTTGCACAATTTCTATTTCAAATACATTAATGAATTTGAACATAAAATTAAAAATAAGATGTAATATCATATCTATTATAAATTGTTTTATAACAGAATTCTCATCTCAAGTTTGTGTAAACAGTTCAGATTTCGAAAGTGAAGTTCATGGTGCAAGTGAACTGAAGTAATTTTTATTCAGAATACGTAGCAGTTTGTTTTACTTATTTATTTAACAAAAAGATTTTTCTCTTATCAGAAACATAACGTATATAAGTCTACGAACAAAAATCTAAATAAGCAAAATAAGTAACTACTAATCATAAGCATGGGTATACTAACAAAAAAAAAAGCCTAGGAAAGACTTTTATAGCGAACCTTTAGATAGAACGCGTGTGTGTATTGTTTTTGAAAGAAAATATACCGATCTACGTTAATTTATATGTATAAAGTTATTAGTGTTGCAGTTAAAATATTAGCTGTTTCTGCCAGAACATGCTTGATACAATGTTAACAAGTGGTTATATGAGTTGAAGTAATTATAAAACTTGTCCAAAAACCTATGTAAAGCGTTTAAACAGATTTGTAATAAGCAGCAACCGTTATACTAAAAAAATTATAGGTATTGTTGAGTGGTGGACGTTTGATTGTGCTAGTATTTTAATTTATATACAACACACACACACGTACGCACGTACGCAACGTACGCATACGTTGCATTTGATAGATGAATAAATGAAGTCATCAATGTTTTATCCTTACTAAGACTTTCAGCTGAAGTGTCAGTTTTGTCCACGTATTTACAGCCTGGTACCTTGACTGGTACCAGTTTTATCTGGAATCAAACTAGGTAGAGGTTCTAGAAAAACATACTCTTTTACCAGAGGAATTGTGTCCCTCACAGCAGCTTTGTTAGTTTAATGTTTAGCAGATATGCTATTTGAAGGTGTTATACTTCCATCTAAAATAAACTTATTTTGACATCTCAATTCATTTTTCAATCTATTACATTTATTGAAACAATAGGACAGCATATTATTTGTCACCTGACCCTTTACTATTTGTTGCGTCTTGATTAAGAAACTTAAACGTTCTTAATACTCTCGACACTCTTCATTATTAAATTCACTATCCTGAATGAAAGATAAATACAACAATGAAATAAAATGTACATTAAAGTTTTTCATACCTACATTATTCTAATTAAAGTTGAGACTCCAAAGACAGAAATTCAGTGCTACATTGATATATTTTGTCAGTGTAAACTGATAGTTAAAGCAAATAAGTAAATAGTAGTTAACAGTTATTATATTCAAGTTACACACATATATGGAGAGAGAATATGTAACTAAATTTTGCAAGAATGGGTTTATTTAACCAAACTTTAATATTTTAACCAACATGCGCTGACACGAGCAATCACTATGTTTATTCAAGTTACACACATATATGGAGAGAGAATATGTAACTAAATTTTGCAAGAATGGGTTTATTTAACCAAACCTTAATATTTTAACCAACATGCGCTGACACGAGCAATCACTATGTTTGGTGTAATAGGTATTTCTACTTGTGCAAACAGGTAGTAGATTGATGTTATATAGTTAGTTCTCATAAATTCATTGCCTCGATAACCAGATGAAATGAATGTGATTGTACACTAACCTGTATCGCGTGCTCAAAAAGATAGCCAAACGTATATTGGTTGTGTGTAGATGATAGAATTAACAATTATAGTAAGTAATCTTAAGCGTAGGCGCAACAAGGCTGTGATTTCAGAATCGTAGAAGTGTCGAAGTTATTACAATGATATGACCCAAATGTTGACACCATCAGTGTACCGAAAATAGTACAGAAAAGTCCAGAAAAGGATAAGTTCTAAAGCGATTTCAGACATAAGACCGATGCGTATTTAAAGAGAATATGACAAATTAACGACATTGTACATAGTAAAACTTTATTCTCGAGATAAGCTCGTTGAAAAAGGAATACATGGTAACCTTTATTCAATATAAACAGTGCGTTGGATTATATGCCAATTTGGGTCGTTTAATTAGTATTAAACTCAGAAGATTCCAATGCATGTGTTTTGCAATCCACTATATCTTTGTAAAAGGTTATCTCTTATCAAATTTGATTCTAGTTCTACAAATTCTTTTCAAATTTATATAATTATGTCATTAAATTTATTTAAATGTAGACATAAGTAAATAAAGATATATAACGATGTGTTAAATAATCATTTATACTCACAAAATAGAAAATTTGAAGTTAATTAGAGAATACATAATAGTGATATGCAAGGGTCAATGGTGTAACATAGGGGTTTTACTTACAGTAAAATTATGTATATTAGAACAAAATTTAAAAAAAAAATCGTGAATGGGGAATTAATAGTTCTTTGCTTAGATAGTCGCTCGTTGGAAAAGGAATATATAGCAGTTCTTATACAATATAAATAGTGCGTTTGATTATACCTCCAATTTATTTGTGTTGTTTTGTAGAGGTCCAGAAATCCTTAGAAAAACTCGTAAATTGATTATTTCATTATCCGTTTATTTTGCGTTAAAAATGCTCCGGTGCATTTCAATAAGTAATTATTTTCCTTCTTCCGTAGTTAAGAAATCATTTTAGATTTCGACGCAAGAATCCCACCTACTCCCCCGCCTTAATCTCCATTATCTCGTCCAATCATGTTAGATCGCGTACTATGTAAACGGAAGCGTGACGCGATGTTAATTAAGGGAATAAAGGGCAAGGGAACTCGTATTCGGAGCCTCAACTGCCGTCTACGGTCCAGGAGCGTGATTAGGTGTCAAAGGGGTTGATTTGCACGGAAGTAGCTATCTGCTCGGGACATGACTTTCGTTGAAATAACTACGTCGATTGTGACAAGTCAGAAGACCACTTCGGTGCGGTTACAGCCAAAATGTTGGTCTGAATTATGACCAGAATTATAATACGTCTCTTTTGTGGAGGATGGCGATATTCAACTATACGTGATTTCAAGGGTCGCAATACTTAATAATACGGGGCATTGTCTCCGGCAAACTAAGTACAACGTACCTTAGGCACGTTTTTATATCGGATTCGGTGCTAAAAACAGCTAAGAGCGTTTTATATAAACGTGGTTACAGGTATAGGTATTTAATGAATGTAGAAGGTTGAAGCTGGTGGTGTAAAAATAGGTGACAGGTTCTGGTAGGACAGGCAGATCAGATTTTTTAGTATGGAACGTAGGTAGATCTGGTATAAATCTAAAATGATGAATAATGATGGATGTCTGGTCTGAGCAAAGGTTAAAGTGAAAGGTTGTTTGTTTGTTATGTGTGTGTGTCTCTAGATGATGTTAGGATTTTGGTAATACTGGTCGGGATACCGGATGCTTTGTAAAACAGGTATAGGTATCTAAGTATAATAATAAGTGTAACAAGTGAGAATAGGTAAATAAGCAAAGTTTGGATGGTAGGTGGTCTGGTAAATATAGGGGAAATCTAGAGAGTGGGAATAGGAATGGCAACCGATAACATTTATAAATTCATCATTTATAAATGATGATAATGCAGTTGTGAAAATAACTAGGAAATAAGGTTTGATAGGAACTATTTTCTAGGATAGGAAATTTTGTAAAGCATTTGCAGGACCATTACAAGGATCTCTTATCAAATTAAATTCTACTTATTACCTCCAGGTGGCGTAACTTTAAATAAAACTTATAGTTATGTGACTAAGATAATTTCTACGTAGAAATAGATAAATAGAGGTATAAAACCATGATTTAAATAATTTTTTATATCCACAAAATAGAAAATTACAGATTAATTGGAGAATACATAATAAGAATGATATACAAAAGTCAATGGCGTGACATAGGAGTTATACTTAGGGTAAATTTATGTATAATTGTACATAATTTACCAAAAATTGATTAAAATACCACGCGAAATCAAATTACGCACATCACAAACATACAATTTAAACGTCCTTTTGAAAATAGTTGCAAGAGAGAAATATAAAATTCTTTTAACCACGTTTGTACACGTTGGAATGTACTGTTATTTACTATTCTAAATCAGAGTGGTATTCAGTTATTACTCGAAACTTAAATAAATGTGTTTTTATTGTTTATTTTTTAAATCGGCAAGTCGGTGTTATTTTTGGGGTATTCGTCAGAGTAACAAACAGGTAGCAAACTATTTGACCGAATCTCTTAATGTTGAACTAAAACCGAGGTAGAAGCAATTAAAAACTAATTTTATATACATTTAAGGCAGCTAATGCGATTCCTTTGATATTAGTTTTGTGAATTCCTAATTCCTATACCGATTTCACAGAAATATGGACACTTGGTTTGAATGCAATCGTTTCTAATGTTTTTGAGATATCGCATCTGAAATACACGCACACACACCACAAACACAAAAAACAACAAACAAAGTACATACAAAAAATTCACAAAAAAAAAAAAAAACAAACGAAACAAAAAAAAGAAAAAAAAAAAAAAAAAAAAAAACAAAAAAAAAAAAAAAAAATAAAAAATAAAAATAATATAAAAAATAAAAAAAATTTAATAAAATATAAAATATAAAAAATTATTTAATAAATATAAATTAATAATATATATATAAAATATAAAATAAATTTTTATAAATTTTTAAAAATTTAAAATAATTTTAAATAAATTATTTTTTTTTAAAAAACTATATATAAAAAAATAAAACAATAAAAAAAAAAAAAAAAAAAAAATAAAAATAATAAAAATTTTAAAAATATTTATATATAATACATAAATATTTTATTTTTTAAAATACAAAAAACATCAATAAAAAATTAAAATAATATATAAACATATAAAAAAAAAAAATTAAAAAAATATAATTAAAAAAATTTTAAAAAAAATTTTATATTTTTTTTAAAAAATTTTTTTAAAAAAAACAAAAATTAACTTTAAAAAATATTATTAACAAAATTTATTTTAATTTATATATTAAAAATTTTATATAAATTATACTAAATTATTTTATTTTATTTTTATATAATATTATATTTTTATTTTAATTTATATAATATATTTTTATAATATAATTTATATTTTTTATATACAATTTATTATTTTCATATAATACACAAACTTATCATCATCTAACATTTTAAAACAATATAATTAAACAAAAAAAAAAAAATTTAACAACAAACAAATTAACACAACAATTAACACCTTACAATTAAATAACATAAAAATTAACACAACACACACACACACACACACACACAAAAAAGTATGGTTAACCAAGAATTGTCGGCCATATCTCAGGAATGGATTATAGCATAGGTTCGGGAAAAAATTTTATAACAAAAGTGGCCTCGAGAAACGCCTAGAAATTATTTTAGAATTGTAGGTCCACCGCTAGAGGGCGTATTTGACAGATAAAATTTAAAAGCAAAATTTTTCAAAATTTACTCAATTAAGCATATTAAATATTATAATCAGAGTCCTCGACAAATCTGCATATTTTTTATTTGACAAGTTTTAGTCTATCTCTTCAAATAAGGGTGGGGAGAGGAACCTTGTTACGAAAAACGCCTTTAATTCAGGTTCTGCTTGACCGATTTTAATAAACTTGATGTTGTTTGAAAGAGCTTTTGTTAAACAATAGAAAATTGTAAATTTGAAGCAATCTGATTAGTAACATAAATGCTAGAGGCGCTGTTTAATATTTTTTAATATTGTGTTTTCTCTTTACAATTTTAAATGAAGCATAAAATTTAAGTATGTCTTTAAAAAGTAGACTAAATTAGTAATAAAACAGTGAAAACTGCAAGTCGATATCTTCTTCCTATCCTGAGATATCGTAAGAAACAGGTAAATGGCAGGAATTGTTCTTCCAACGTCTAGTAGGCTAGTTCGCGTTAACGGAAATTATTAAATTTAGCCTGGATGAAAAGATCTTATATTGGTCTGCAGTAATTTAAAGTGTTACCATACTAATGTTATGGTTGCCGCTAGATTACCTAAATGTAATGCTGTCGCTACTAACAATGAGAACAAATTATAAAATAATAATGTGATAAATCTACCAATTAAAACCTTAAATAAATAACTACGTAATTAGTGTCGCCCCAGATGTTCGAAATGTCGTCCATCATTTTCAATGCATGAAATTAATCGCTGACGGGTGGAGAGAACAGCAGTTTCAATTTCCACCCTTGAAATACTTCGTATTGTCTGTCGTATTCTTTCGATCAAGTCAGCTCTTGTTGTGGGTCTATCGGAATAAACGAGATCTTTTATTTGCCCCCACAAATAAAAATCTAAACAAGTTAGGTCTGGAGACCTTGGTGGCCAAATAAATAAACTTCCACGTCCTGTCCACCTTTCAGGGTATGATTGATCTAAGAAATTCCGAACATCTCTAGAATAATGTGCCGCACATCCATCATGTTGCAAGAACATGTCACGACGAATGGCCAAGGGTATGTCTTCTAAAAGAAGTGGCGATTCGTTTCTTAAAAAATCTAAATATCTTTCTCCATTAACAGTCTCATTAAACAAAAAAAGGCCCAATTATTTCTCCACCTAGAATCCCGCACCACACATTAACAGACCAACGACCCTGATATTGGACCTCCTGCATCCAGTGGGGATTCGTTTCAGACCAGTAGTGCATATTATGTCGATTTACACTACCATCACTATGAAAAGTAGCCTCATCTGTCCACATAATTCGTGAAAGTATTTCATGATCGTCGTGTATCATATTTTAGAGCCAGTTGCAAAAATCCAACCTGGTATCGAAATCTTGAGCATTCAAACTATGGTGTAGGACCATGTGATATGGGTGCAATCTAAAATAATATATATTATAAAGTAATCAGATCAATAAGACACATTGAAGTCCTTCGTTGTTAGTAAACGAAAAAGGACTTTAAATGCATTAACTCTCGTAATGTTATTACGGATTTTTTTCGCCCGGCCTTTCATTATTTTTTATTATTGGTACCTTTTTACTTTACTTTGCCTCACTTAATTATCATGTTGTTAGTTAAAATATATTCACATAGCATAAGATAAGTTCATTAAATAATTTGTTGCTTTATTGAAACCGGACATAAACATATACCGACAAACGAAAAAAATTAAAACATTTTTATCATTATAATACCGAATAAAACGTGCATTAATAAATAAGTAGTCACCAGTGTTCTCTTAAAATATTTTGGACGGTGGTTCGACATATACCGAAGTCTCTAGCTATAGCTCTGGTGCTTGAATGAGGGTTAACATTTACATAAGCTAAAACATCAATAACATTTTCCTCTGTTCTATCTCTGCGTTGTCTTCGGTACACAGGAAGATTCACATTTCCAGTAGTACGCACACGGTGTGCGAGTCGGAGAAAACTCTTCTGCTGTGATGCGTCTGTTTGGGATGCAGTGCATACACTCTAGCAGCAACGGTTGCATTTCTCATACATTCAAAATAAACTTCCAACATATCAAATGCTTCTTCATTTGTAAGAATCATTTTGGTACGAAAGTCTATTAAATGCAACACGATGAATAATTTTTGACATATGCGTAAAAATCATAGCTTGCTTGTTTTCAATAGGGAATTTATTGTATATCTTACATGGCCCTCTTTACTAATTCTGTTGTCATCAGTAAATCGTAATTCATATTTTAAACTGTATTTGTTGTTGCTGGGCAAATATCGGTTTTTATTGATATTTTATGCTTTTGATTTACAAACACATCGCTTGAAAATAAATATAACATTCTTATATAATTAAAAAAATGTTAGATTTATCACATTATTATTATATAATTTGTGTTCATTGTTAGTAGAGACAGCATTACATTTAGGTAATCTAGCGGCAACCATAACATTAGTATGATAACAGTTTAAATTACTGTAGACCAATGTAAGATCTTTTCATCCAGGCTAAATTTGATAATTATGTTAACGCGAACTAGCCTACTAGACGTTGGAAGAACAATTCCCACCATTTACCTGTTTCTTACGATATCTCAGGATAGGAAAAAGATATCGACTTGCAGTTTTCACTGTTTTATTACTAATTTAGTCTACTTTTTAAAGACCTACTTGAATTTTTATGCTTCCATTTAAAATTTTAAAGAGAAAACACAATATTAAAAAAATATTAAACAGCGCTCTCTAGCATTTATGTTATTAATCAGGTTGCTTCAAATTTACAACTTTTCTATTGTTTAACAAAATCTCTTTCAAACAACATCAAGTTTATTAAAATCGGTCAAGCAGAACCTGAATTAAAGGCGTCTTTTCGTAACAAGGTTTCCACTCCCACCCCCCCCCCCCCTTATTTGAAGAGATAGACTAAAACTATAATATTTAATATGCCCCTTAATTGAGTAAATTTTGAAAAATTTTGCTTTTTAAAATTTTAACTGTCAAATACGCCCTCTAGCGGTGGACCTACAATTCTGAAAATAATTTCCAGGCGTTTCTCGAGGCCACTTTTGTTATAAATTTTTTTTTCCCAAACCTGTGCTATAATCCATTCCTGAGATATGGCCGACGGCCGTTCTTAGTTGGCCACCCGGTACATGTACAGGCTGTCCCAAATTCGAGGGCGAGCATGGGGATCTCGCTTATTATAAGAGATAGGATATAGGTTTAAATTCGGCACTTTTGGTAAATTCGATGCCGAGTAATAATCTCAAAAGAAATTTGAGCTAACTCGAATGGATTTGGTTTTATGCTCAAAAAACTAAAAAATTCGATTTTTGTTTTTCGCGTTTGGCTACCTTATTATTAGGAATTTTCAAAATTCGATTAAACATTATTAAGGCAACTTTTTACGCACAATACTAATACGGTATTAAAAATATTATGCGACGTTTTGTTTATTCTGAACCATCATCAGGTTTATTTTTTCTTATCGGGGTTAAGACATATTTTTATGGCGTTGGATGGAGAATGTTATGCTGATTTTAGCAATATATAACACTTCATGGTTTGATCGACTGCGAACTAAAATACTCAAATTAAAAACTAAATACTACATTATCACGATACCCATGAATCAAGCAAAACTCAGGAGTTGGCTTTTGTCATGTCATTTTCTAATTGTAAAAAGGGTAATAACTGCAATATCCTTCGTGTTAGTATTTTAAAATTTGCAAGGTTCTTTAGAATGTTTTCAAATTCAGAAAAACGAGACATGATAAGGATATTTTATAGCTGCAATAGAAATAGTGTCAGAGCTGAACAAAGATAAGGAATATCCGGAGAGGCAGCAACCAAACCAGAGATATTTTTTAAAATCAGACGAAAATTTGCGAGAATTTGGTTGTTTTCAGAAACCTCGAGATACATATGGTAGCAGACTAGACAGAGATGCCGAAGAAGAAATATTACATCAGGTACCATTTGTTAGTATTATACTAATTATAAGAATTTCCACTCACTTCACTGCTAATTTCAGCAGACATTTTTTTTTGGAGAGTTATGACTTTATGTTATCCATCTTAGGTTCAAGAAAATCCTACAATATCTACCAGAGAAATAGAGCAAACTACTGAAGTGTCAAAAACGACAGTTTGGCGAGGGTTAAAGCAACACCGTTATAAACCATTTAAGTTACACGTTAGTCAAACTCTTCGACCTGGGGACGATATGAGACGGTTGGATTTTGTAATCAACTTAATACCAAAATGCTGGAGAATCGCAACTTTCTCAATCAAATAATTTGGACGGATGAGTGCAATTTTTCCACTAATGGAATGTTTAATCGTAATAACGAGCACTACTGGTCCGTTGAAAATCCACGAATTAACAGGCAAATGCGAGGACAAGGCCACCGGTCCTTTAATGTGTGGGTTGGAACCTGGAAGGATAGGTTCCTTGGGCCAATTATTTACGAAGGTATCCTAACGTCTCAACGCTACCTCGCATTTCTAACACACGAAATATCAGACTTTTTGGATGATGTTCCGCTAAACGAAAGGTGGACTCTCTGGTGGCAAATGGACGGAGCTCCTCCTCATAATGCTGCGATAATAAGTGAATATCTTAACGGCGAATTTCCTGATAAATGGATGGGAAATAGGGGACCACTTAGGTGGCCAGAAAGAAGTCCAGATTTAACCCCTTTAGATTACTTACTCTGGGGCTATTTAAAAAATATGATTTATAAGACGCCACCACTGTATTCAAGAAGGTGGAAACTTGTTCGAACATTTATTATAATAATTTTTGTTTGTTTGTCTGTGTAATTATTTTGTTGTTACCTATCGATAAATTTGCGTTGTCGCTATTACGACCGTGTTACATAGACCTACTTGTTTGAGTTGTTTGTTAATGTTTTTTTTTAAATTGTTTAACTATTTTTATATTTTTTTGGATGCTCTAACGAGTTTAACAAATTAAATAAGTAGAACTACTGTAATTATTCCTTGCTGGATCCAAGAAGGCGGAATCTTGTTCTTCGTATTTTTCTCATTATTTTAGTACGCAGTTGATCAAACCATAAAGTGTTCACATTCTCCATCCAACGACATAAAAATATATCTTAACCCCCATAAGAAAAAATAAACCTGATGATGGTTCAGAATAAACGAAACGTCACATAATATTTTTAATACCGTATTAGTATTGTGCGTAAATAGGTGCCTTAATAATGTTTAATCAAATTTTGAAAATTCCTAATAATAAGGTGGCCAAACGCGAAAAACGAAAATCGAAATTTTTAGTTTTTTGAGCATAAAACCAAATCCATTCGAGTTAGCTCAAATTTCTTTTCAGATTATTACTCGGCATCGAATTTAGCAAAAGTGCCGAATTTAAACCTATATCCTATCTCTTATAATAAGCTTGCCCTCCAATTTGGGACAGCCTGTACGCGCACACGCACGCTCACATGCATACGCACACGCACACGCACACGCACACGCGCACGCGCAAGCACACGTACATGTACACTCACGCGCACACGGTACACGCATGCACACACGCACACGTACATGCACACAAAGGCAGGTTATAAATCCAAGTAAATTGTTGCTAGTAGACTTTCCGATTTATCATTTAAAAATGGAATTCTACAAAAAATGTTTAGAAAATATAATTGTGATACATTATTTAATGGTTTACCTTCTGACTTAAATACTTAATTTCGTTGATACAAATATCACGGGAAATTATAGCCAACATGATTTTTAACTTGCAAGAAGCAACACTTAATGTACAACAAACTAGAACGAGTATTTTTTTATAAAACATAAAAAATGATCACATTAAAACTAGACCAAATATTAAAGTTGAAAATCATTAATAACCGTGATCTATGTAGTTCGAGTATTTATGAATATCCTTTTAAAGTTGATGTAGCAGTGTGAAAGGTTCGGGGAAAAATGCATTTATCAAAATTGGAAGTAAAGTGCGTTCAACTGGTAACCGTCAAATATAATTTCCTATAACTTTTAATGTGTTATTTTCTTGAAAGCTTTCATTAAAATCAAATAGACTTGTTGAAAAATGGGAAATCTATTTTGACATATACGTAAGTGCGGTATTTAGTGACTGTCAATTTGAAGTGTTCTAATGAACCTGAAGTTTCGTACTACTAAAGTTCTAATGGGAGAAACTTTGTTTCTTTTTTCTTTATTGATCTTACGTCTTAGAATTAAATTAAGGAATAAAGTATATTAAGTGAAATTAAGTATTGAGGAAAATTTAAGATATTGCATTGTGGGGCAGAAAGACACGTAAGTTTTTCAAAGTCTTCGTCAAGTGTGGAAGACAATAATGATGAAATTCCCTTGCATGATACTTAATTAACGCTTTATTCTATAGTGTTCGGTTACAGAAATTAATTAGAGCATCTTTCAGTAAGGTCCTTGTGACGTCATAATTAACGGAGTGCTGTGCTGAAGTGGTATAATATCACACATACTCGGTGCCTGTAGTTCGTAGTGCTGCCTACATCATCAGTTTCCTCGGCGTGTAGTTAATGTGATTTCTCATAGTTTATGTGAAGAATAGTTGATTTATTTCGTTGAGGCAATAAAGCCGGAAGGAAGGCGAATACTATTTTACTACTATTCTAAAAGGCTTTTGCATTCGAAATTAAATTTCCACTAATATCAGTATGCCTTGTTGAATTTTCAATTAATTTTATTACCATCTTGCGTGCTTTCCGTTTATGTTAATACAAAGTTTGAATACAACATTCTAAGGCATTTCAGTACGATACTAAAGTAACGAAGGAAATCTACATTTACAATTTCCATTTTTGATTTAAATATTATGTCTTTAAAGTTTTCCGGCATTTGAATTGAAACAGTTTCTATGTATTATATAGTACCACTAGGGAACAAGTTTTAGCCCAATATAATGCAAGTTGTTATGATTGGTTTCAAAAGCGTTAAGGATACGCTATTAAATTTTCTTTATATGTTTGATAGGATTGGTAACATTTAATTGTTTTTCAAAAGTAAACCTTTTTTATTTGACGAAACAAAACGGACTCAAAATCACGCTTCAATTTAATTAATATTTATGTTTACTTAATTATATATACGTATCATTACGTACTTCGTTAAAGCACTCACAAGTAGATTGAATAATGGAGTTTGCCTGTTTTCCACGCACTCGATATTCGCGTATATCACAGAAATCTTTGTAATGTTTGCGACATTTTACAATTTATTCAATGTGAATGTTTTAAATTACGTAATATTAAATTTAACTGTTCATATTATTAAAGTTGTTTAGAAATATATTTTGACATTTTTATATTGAGGGTTTCGATTCGTACTCGAAATGCGCCAATGAATACATTTTTGGCTATAGACACGAAATAATAATTATCCATTACAATTATTTCTTATATTCCAGGATAACATACACAGTGTGACGATTAGCAGCCTAAAGATAAGTTGTCATTACACATAGAGGGTGGCCAAACAAGGAGGGGGTGGAGGATTGTATAAAGACGAAATAAGTTTTTGGGCAACGGGTAGATATCAATAGGTACTATATTTTAAAAATGTTTTTGATCATGCAGGGTGTTTCATGTTGGAGCAAACTAAACTTATATTTTTTAATGAAACACCCTGTATATTATTATTGTTAGGCAAATTTTGTTTATTTTAAAATGACAAAAAAGTTTTGGTGGTCCGGTAGTATTTTGAAATATCTTAATTTTCACATTTTTTTTAATAATGTACAGGGCGTGTCAACTATTTGTAACAACTTTTTTTTATTTCTTTAAATGGCCTCCCCCATGATATTGGTGTCATACGATGCTTTGTGTAATATTCTTTCTTCTTCATCAACCTAAAATTAAAAATTTATCAAAATATTTTCAGCTTATTTGTGAAATTGCGATTGTGATACAAAAAGACTAAGAATAGAGGTACTAAGTTGGTCATGGGGTTGCAGTTTCTTACTAAACAAATTTTCAAGTAAAAACACGAGTTAATATAACAATTACAAATTGATGAATTATTTTAAATTTAACAGACCTTTTTGAACGAAATTAATGCATAAAACACTCTTGCTTCTAGGCAAATTTAAATCAGTCCTTAGTAAAATTTCTTTAGATCATCGATATCATTTTTTACGCCTTTTTTAAATGTAAACGTATACGTATACATGGAATTGTAGTTTCATGCTAAAGGATTTTTGATCAAGTTGTTTCAATTTATAAAAGAAACTTTTGACGTTCTTAAATATCTATCACTTACAAAGGTTTGAGATACTCTCAATGCTACTGAAAAACTTCGAATCTTCGAAAGTATTTTTAATTTATTGTTTTATCTGTTGGCATTACCAAATTTGTCTTAATATTGTAAATTAACTATGCATTGTTTTCAGTAAATTCGGCTGGTGAAAATAACTGTAAATATGTATTATTTTTATATACAATACGGTGTAATAAAATCAACAAATACAAACTACAACAAAACAAGGATAATAAAATGAAAAAGAAAAAAAATCAAGAGTAAATTTCTCATTAAATGCACGAATGTTCTTCCTTCAAGTTCAATACATTTATTAGCACGTGGTACAGAATTGTTTTCACTAACTCTAATGTCGGCTACGTGATATTTTGAAAAACATTACAGATTATTTCCATCATATTTTCTGTTGTAGTTGGAATTTCTTTATAAACATAATCTTTTACGTAACCCCACAAAAAGAAATCGATTGGGATGAGATCAGGTGACCTTGGTGGCCAAGAAATGGGCCCTCTTCGACCTATCCACTGATTTTCTTTTCAGTGGTTTAAGAATGTTCGTACATCTCGATGGTAGTAGACGGCTACACCATCATGCTGGAACCACATATTTTCATAAACTGCTTCATTAATATTGTGAAGAAGGTTAGGTAGTAAATCATCATAAAAATTTAAATACACCTCGCCGGTTAGAGTATCTTCAAAAAAAGAAGGACCTATAACATGGGACCAAATAATTCCCCCCACACATTTAGTGACCACCGATTTGGTTAATCTACATGCCTGATCCAATCAGGATTTTCAGTGCTATAATAATGCATGTTATGTCTATTCACTAAACCATTACTTTTGAAGGTAGCTTCGTCATTAAATAATACAGAATTGAGAAAATTAGGAACTTCTGCAATTTTTTGCAAAAACCAGTTGCAAAGATTAATTCTTCGTTCAAAATCTTGACCATACAGTTGTTGATGAAGTTCTATATGATATCCATGGTATTTATGGGCATTTAATACATTTTTCATGCTAGATTCTTTTATGAGTCATATGTGATATATGTGAAGTACTATATGAAGATTTTCTGTTGTAAGTAAAAATGTAAGTGGGTTTTTTCATTTGTCACTGCTTTATTAGCTACTTTTCGTTTTTAAAATTTAACACTACCTGTTTCTTTTAAATCACTGAAAAGGTCTTGAAACGCCTTAGGTCGCGCCTTTTTTCAGCATTGGGATATCTGTGCGTAAATTATACTTGTCAAAAATTTGTTTGACATTCTCCAAGAATAAAAATCATGAACAGGTTCATTGGGATGACGCGGATCCGCGTCGTTTGCAATTTCTTCTCAGTGCTGACGACGATCCGCGTTCTACAGTTTTTTAGATGTAGTTATTTTATCAGCATGGCAATTGAGTTAGTGTTTTCTGCGTCATGAGTATGAACATCAGTGATCCACAGTGACGTCACAGTTTCAAGTTTTGTCACATTTTATCGTAGCACGTGTTTGATCAGTTGCACAATGGACTGATGCAGGCAGTTGTTCGCAATTGTCAAAACGAAGAAAAGTTGTTAAAAATTAACAGATGACGAACTTCAATATCTCTTATTAAATTCAGATAGCGAAGATGAAAATATTTCATCGGATGAAGATTATATTTAGAACAGTTAATGAAATGAGTTAGGTAAGGTGAATTGAAATGCTATAAAGTGTCATTAAATTTTGTGCTTAAATTTTGCAGACGACGGCGATTTTTTGGATATTATACAAGACGCCAAATGAGGAAATATTAATGAAACTTTAAATCCGGATGATGACGATCGTGGATAAGTTTGAAGATGGATCGCAGTGTTATTTATTAATGTTTTTAATTTATAGGTGAAAATGACGAGGAAACAAAAATGAAAATTTAAATCCTAATGCAGTGCTCCACAATTGCAATGGAAAAATTTAATGAAGGAATGAAAGAATTCAGTTTACTAGACGTTGTCAGTTGTTAGTCGAGCCTCCAGTTTGATTATTTTCAATTACTTGCGGACGAAAATTTTTTAACCTGATAGTGACCAAACAAATCTGTGTGCTGAACAGTTGTTTCTCTTGTTAGTAAAATCTAGAGTAACAAATTGAAACCACTTACTAATGAAGAATTGCGTACATTTTTAGACTGCTTTTACACATGAACATGGAAAACCAACAGAACGGTAGACTATTGGAAAACTGATGACCTGTTTAATTTAAGATGTTTTCTGAAAACATGGTAGAGACAGGTTTTTATTAATTCTTCGGGTCTGCATTTTGCAACAATGTGACAGGAGAAATTGTTACAGATAAACTATACAAAATTAGACCATTAATAAATTTTTAACGAAAAGATGAATATCTTGTATCAACAAGAATTTCTCCTGAATGAATCTGTGGTTTTGTGGCGTGGTCGTTCGGTTTTAGAACATACATAAAAAATAAGCGCCATAAATTTGGCATTAAAATTTATGCACTCACAGAGCCCAATGGGTTAGTTCAAAAATGAAAATTTACGCCGGAAAATTTGATACTATGAACTAACCATTCAAAAAGGTTGTCATGGAACTGATGCAATCGATTAAATGCTGACTACTATTTATGGATAATTTTACATGAGTGTTGACCTTGAAACGGTTATCAAAAATAAAACTTACTGTACAGGAACTCTTCTGAAAAATAGAAAGGAAACCCAGTAAGTTAGAAGAGCAAAAGTAAAAAAGGAGAGTCTTTCAAGGTATAGATGGTATTGTAGAAAATGGAGATAAGCGTGACGTACTTTATATGTCCACAGAGTTCCCCAATGATATGGTAGATGAGAACAAAAGAAAACAAATAAAAACAAAACCTCGTCCAGTTGCTGAATACAACAAATATATGAATGGCGTGGATTGCAACGATCAAATGTTGTCATACTATCTTGCGAACGCAAGGTCCTAAGGTGGTAAAAAATTGGGCATACATATATTACAAGTCCTGCTACTAAACTCTTATTTTTATTTAACAAATATTCTGGTACAAGGTACCTCTTTACGATTTCCTTAAGTTATAAAACAGTTACTACATTCTCCTCTAAATGTTCCTAGACCATTACATCAAAGTAATCAACCGCATATCTTGAGGAAAATAGCAAAAAATGCCAAAGGAGAAACAAAACGTAAAAGGTAAAGTTTGTAAATAAATCATATAAGAAAAATGATACACGAGTGTCTTCTCTGTCCTGATAAACCTTGTCTCTGTGTAGGCGCATGTTTTTCTACTTGGCATAGAAAATGAATAGTCTAGTTTGTTGGTTTATGTCACATTGACGTTATTTTTATTTTATTTTTGTATAACTCAGAATAATGTTTTTTTATTTTATTTGCATATTATGTCTAACTTGTTTCTAAATGCTTTGTTTGTTTTTATTTTTATTAATAAGAGTTTTTATATTATTTTTCAATAAATAATATTGTTTCTATTATTTTTATTGCTGAAAATTTACCTTATTATATTCGAATTAATACACTGACACGGATCCGCGTCAGTCAGCATGTGACATAAAAAGTCATTGCGCAGTGCTGACGACGCGGATCCGCGTCATTTTGACAGTTATTCCTAAATTTGACAGATTTCAATTATAATGTCTAATGAACCATACAGAATACATATTTTCAACATTTTTTAACATTTAAAAAAAAATGTATGTCAGCGCCTGGTGCAATAACAGAAACATCACGTCCGCAATGAACCTGTTAAAACCATTTCCTGAATATTTAGAGTCATTTTCAACACTTTGAGTAAATTAAACACATTAAACGAAATAGAACCAATTGTTACAAACAATTTTTCTTTTTCCAACGCAATATTGTCATGGCACTCTTGTTTTTTAATTGCGGGTTTGAACATTAATTCTAAATAATCTTTCTTATTTGATTAGTAACCAATTTGAATTTACAAAAAGACGTAGAAAATGGAAAAGTTGATTTGGACATAATCAAATTAAGTATTTCAAAAATTTAGAAATTTCATTAGGGATTTATTGATGACAGAGTGACTTGTGTAAGAGTATGCACCGATTTTGTTCAAAAAATTCTGTAAAGTTTAGACTAATTTAACTCAGTCAATTTGTAGTTGTTAGATTAACTCTTGTTTTTACTTGGAAACATTTTTTAGCATGAAAAACAACGCCAAAGTTTCTTTTATAAATTAATACAACTTGATTAAAAAATTCTTCAGCATGAACCTGCAATTCCATGACCATCATTATACGTTTATATTTATAAAAAGACGTAAAGAATGAAATCGTTGATCTGAACATAATTAAATTGAGTGCTTTAGAAATTTTACCAAGCACTAATTTAAATTTGGCTAGAAGCAAGAGTGTTTTATGCAATAATTTTGCTCAAAAAGGTCTGTTAATTTTAAAATAATTCATCAATTTGTAATTCTTATATTAATTCTTGTTTTTACTTGAATATTTTTTTTAGTAAGAAACTACAATCCCATGGCCAACTTAATACCTCTATTTTCAGTCTTTTTGTATTACAATCGCAATGCCAAAAATCAGCTGAACATATTTTGAAAATGATTAATTTTAGGTATAAGAGAGAATATCAAACAAAGCATCGAATGACACGAACATCATGGAGGGCTCCATTTAAAATAATTAAAAACAAGTTGTTTTCACAAACAATGGCACGGCCTGTATATTATTAAAAGTAAGTCTGGAAATTAAGATATTTCAAAATACTACAGGACCACTAAACATTTTTTGTCATTTTAAAATAAACAAAAGTAGCCTAACAAATCACTGGCGGCGTCGTCGACCGCAAGTGGGATAATTTTTTCGAAAGGCAATTGAATGTCTCTAAAACCAACGGAGATAGACCCATACAATTTGGTATGGGTGCCTATTGATATCTATCCCTGGTCCAAAAAATAATTTCTATAGCTTATTTCGTCTTGATACAATCTTCCACCCCCTCCGCGTTTGGCCACCCTGTATATGTCATCATTGGATATTTCCTTATATATGTTTCTGTTGCCTTTCCATAACTCTAATTTATATTCTTCTTAGCACTTACTCATTTTTTAACGCATTCGTCTATCTTATATTCAGTATCTGTATCAAGATCCTCCGAATAAAACAGTCATCCCGTTTCTATACTCAAATATAATTTATCAAAAAGTTTCACTTTCCTGTTAAGTTAGAGCTTTCCTAAATATTATGCTTATTACCTATCATTTCGCACCATTTCGTATTCCATCGTAATTATAATAAGCCGTTTGGGCCGAGGAAATAAGTATTTTTATCTGGAATTTTTTATTTTTTTTTAAGCATTTCTCAAGAAGATTACGCCACTGATATGCTTAACGTATCGTGTAATGCCATATAAAAGAGTATTAGTTTATGGAGTATGAGTAGTTTTCCGTTTAAAGAATTAATTTTGGATGAAAAATAATGAGTAGGTAAAAATATTACGTACGCCTTTGGTATTCGTACGGTTATGATTATTCTAGTAAGCTAAGCTTGTTAGTGTATAAATCGAAAAACATTAAATAGTATCCAGTTAGGAGTTCATGGAGCAATACTATAAAGTATTTCGACTTACCACAGATTTTTTTTCGAACTTTGAATGTTTAAAATGTTAGATGTAGGAATTGCAGGAGGAAATTCTGTGCTTTGTCGCTTCAGAGTATTGAAAATTTGGACATATTCGAGTATAAATTTTAGAAGCACTAATTTAGTTACAAATTATTACTTTGTTTGGCGATATTGAAACGCGGTTGGTACTAGTTCAGTTATACGTTATAGTTGGTGGAACATGTGTTGGTTCCAGTTTGGAATATTATTTATGTTAGGATAACGTGGTTTGTAGCATGATGTTTTTCACGTTTACAGGAGTTGTAAAATTATATACATTGGTTATTGTTGTTTTTACATTTTCTCGTGTATAAGTGATCTCACAATAAAATGTTGTAGTTGTAAGAAGAGGCAAGGAATAGGTAAGAAGAACGTAGGAGATTTGAATGTCTTCTAAAGCTTCAGGTTTACCTGAAGCAACATGTACGAAATAGCGAAATAGCGAGACTCTAAGTACCATGTACAAAATAGGTGGTTGTCTCCTATTTTGTGATTAAAAGATTAAAGTGTGTAGTGGTTTAATACTTTTGACAGCCAGTCTCAACTGTCAACATTAGGAAACGGGAAACAAATACTATGTTCGCAAGACAAATGCATATTTGAATCAATTTCATTAAAATAGAAATTGAGCTTATGTACATAATTACCTGCTGAATTATTGAAATTATAATGGTGGTGGCAGTTTTATGTGGTAATATTCTAATCTTACACGCTGTTTAGGTAACACTGACTTTTAGTTTAGAAATCAATAACGTGGATAGTGTTTGAAGCTAGTACAAATATGTGCAATTTCACTTTTTACCTTGTAAACTTTAAGCAGATAAGTAATTTAGTTCTAAGTCCCTTAAAATTACATTAAAAGTCCAAATGCTGCCGCTATTTATGGATAAATAAAGTTGTTTTAAGTGACGTTAATACAAATGAGTAAATTGAGGTTGAATTAAGACTTATTTTTTGAGTTTGTAATCGTGTTTTTATTTATTTTTTATATAAATCTAAACGTTTTGATAACAATTATAGTTATTGTGCTTAGTTAAGAATAATAGTTTTAAAAATATTGATTAAGTTGTCCAATAAATATATGAAATATGAAACCATACCAATTAAATATCTAATTAAGTAATAAGAAATCTAAGGTAGATTTTATTCTCCGTTTCTACGTATACGATACGTTCAAAATAGAACGTATACATTAAATATTATCTTAATTTTACCTATATATGATAAATCATTGCAATGCTGTAGTAACGTAACATACTTAATTGGTAAATTATTTACTACAAGTTAAAATTAAAATACATATTAAATAACATTCTGTCCGTTTTAATTACACGACACTAAATCCTACTTAATTAGAGATTGATTAAAATACAAAAAATTTGAAATGAAGTGAAGTCTATTTAGAGAAATAGAACATTTGCACGTCTTCTAAAGATTTGGATCGTGGGCTCTAGAATAAATGAGAAAACAATTAATAAATGTGACATTCTTGGAGCAAATTAATGATATTAATTCTGAATATGATAATGAAATCATTTTAATAGTTCAAGTCGAAAAGCTACGTTATTAGGGAGATAATGATTTTAGTGAAGTACAAGCATATTTTGTAAAATAAGAATACAATTATCAATAGCTCAAGTGGAATAAGTAGAAGTACTTAAAAGTCTATGTCTATACATTTTACTGGAAATTACCAACCCGGCTCGATAAATATTGTTGACTCTGTAAATTTACGATTCTGGTGCCAGCATCATTACTTGTAGAATAAAAATACATATGTTAAAAGGCATATACTTTTATATATCTTTGAAAAGCAAATATTGATACAGTAAACAGCTGGTGGTTAACTACAGCTACCTGTAACAATAATTACTATTTTAGATCTAGTCGACCTAAGATGGAAATCGGTTACGATCTAAATAGAATGATTGATCTTGCTCTTCAGGTACACAATAAGGTAAAATAACAAACATTGATAACTTTCATGAGAATATACATCAAGTGTGTACTTGGGTAAGTCTAACGATTGCAACTCGAATGCAAAAAACAAAGTTATTATGCCAATTTACATTATCCAAATGATCGTCTAATTCTAATGACTAACTAGGTAGCATCGCTTAAGTTGTGATGGAGTTGCTACGGGAAATATCTTTCGGGTATCGACAAGCGGATATAATTAAGGCAACATAAAAAAACAGTTTATGAATTTGTAAGCATTGTGCAATGAAATTTTGCTGTTTATTGGGTTACCACAGGAAAAGCTTCCGGTTACTACAATACGTATAACAACACTAATAAATACATAAATCAAACACACTTAAATCCTATGGTTATTCAAAATCACACACGCATAGCACACACACCCACACACGTACATGCACACACGCACAAACGCTCAAACGCACACGAACACGCACACACACACACACACACACACACACACACACACACACACACACACACACACACACACACACACACACACACACACACACACACACACAATACGCACACACGCACACTCCACACGCACACACGAACACACGCATAATTTTGCCAAAACTTTGTTACGTCGCAAAATGAGCTAATAAGTCGATTTAGCGGTAGTGAAAAAATTGCCGATTGCATAGCCTTCTATACCTATGTATGTTGGAATGTATTATACCATTTTCTACACTGCGAGCATTATCTCTTGGATTTTCAAAGCACTTATTGGACGATTCTCGTAGTTTAGCAAAAGCAGTTTTGTGAGTCTGAAACTTTATCGTAATGTAGTACTTATCCCTTTTATATCAGTAGAAGGGGGGGGCACTTTGGTCTATAACGTGATCAGTGGTGGGTGATGTCACGCACACGTGGTCATTTTCCATCCCCATGGCTTATTTTAGGGGTCATTTTTCAACCCCTACATGGAATTTTCAATCCTTAATGTTAATTTTTTAATTATCACCCCTATGCTTTCCTTTAGGAGGCCTTTTTCAACCCCTATACGAAATTTTCAACCCTTGAAGGTTTTTTAACCTAATTAGTGCCCTTTGAGGGTGGGGTGGGCTTCTTTGCGGGGGACGATTTTCAACCCCTTGACGGTATTTCACCCGTAACTAAGGCCTTTTCGCGTCCACCCCAGCGTTTAGGGGCGTGGGACATGGGGATGGTCACGTGACATTTTAGCTCCAAGTTAAGGCCTTTTTGGAAGCCCCCTTAAGGGTAGGTAAATGCGCGCATACAGTGTTCCGAATGGTGGGCCTGTTTGTTGGCCATAACCCCTGGTTTCCGAATGGTTGCGGGGTGTGGCTTGTCAACCATTTTGTCGGCCATTTTATTATGTCATGGAGGGAAAATGAAAATAGTATCCCAAAAAGAGTTTCATAAGGCGCCGGGGTTTTGAACTTGTTTCTAATGAGGGGGTCTAGCGATAACTTACAAAACAGGTATTTGAATTTGTATTTAAGTCTCCACATGCTGAATATTTATTGCGAGAAATTTGAACTTCTATTCTAATAAGGGGGTCTAATGCTAACTTATAAGACCGGTATAGGCTTCGAACTTGCTTTTGGGTCTTAGCCCTTGTCTGTGGCGCCATCTACTTTGTATAGTATAATGAATGTTTTCTGTAATAGAGGTGGTTAGCTGTATATTTTAAAACTACACAGATCACTGTAATGGTTATGAAATTTGAAATAAGAGGCCTCGTTCTAACTTGTGAAAGAGGTATAAGACGTCTGCACGCTTTCAATGGCTTAGTCCACTGTTTCGCAATATATTTTGCTTCCAATTATGCGTTATTATTAAATTTTATATATAAAAGATAAAGGGTTTTAATCATTTATTATAAGTAATACTATTTTGAGACGTAAAACTAATTAATGTTTTCTGTAATAGGGCTGGCGTTATTGGAGATGGAAAATGCTAATTAAAATATTTTACATACCTCTGGTAAAAGGATCCTAGATTTATAAACAATCTTGAACGCACTATTTCTTTTTAAAAACACCAAATACCCGTGGTAAATAAACAAGCTGACTTTCATCTACAATTTTGATAAACACAAACGTTTTGAAACTAACATCGATTTCATTTCGTAAGGCACTTTACAATTTTGATAATACACAAGCGTTTTGAAGCTAACACCGATTTAACTTCGCAAGTCAGCTACGGACGCTGTTTTATTTTATCCACGCTCATCATTATCATTAGACAACCATTAATAACAATAATATCCCACAAATTAACGTGTACAATATTGGCGAGTTTTGCATATAGTGATAAAACACGTTTTACAATTAAAGCGATAAAATACCTATACAACAGCAGATGCAACCAAACTTGAAATCAGGCCTCTGGCAATTAAATAAAGTAAACAAAATAAGGGGTAAGGTTAAAATAAAAACGAGCACTTACCAGGGTTGTTGGCGATAAACGTTTTGAAAGAACACCTTGACAGGTTAAACAACTGATCACAAGACATACGCTTAGACGTCTTGCTTGTAACTGAGTAATATAAAGTACTTAGAGCCCTTCAATCATTATTAACATAAATCAGTTATTTTTGATTTCAGCAGTTATGTAACCGGAATAACAACCTTTCACTATTCAAGTACATGGAAAAAATACTAGCCCCACAATAGTGAAACCTTTATGAAAGTTAATTGGTTCGAATTAATGATGTTCACGTTCTTTGCGTCTCAAAAATTTCCAATTAGATTACATAGTTTTAAAAGCAGATTTGTTTGTTAAAGTAATTATTTTCTGATTTCGTTATGTAACTGCAATCAACCTTCCACTATTCATGTGCAACTAATATATATGGAAAAAATACCAGTCCTACATTAGTGAATGTTTATGAAAGTTAATTAGATTCGAATTATATGATGTACACGCTCTTTGTGCATGACAAAAAATCCCCCCCATTAAATTACATTTATTTTTAAAAAGACTTGATTATTTGTGACGTTATCTAGTGGTGTATTTCTAAACCAGTAGATGTTTCCTCTGATGGAAGTTGAGCGTGGCTTTACCTAGTAGTGTATTTTTAAAAGCAGATTTGCATGTTTGTAACACGGTCTAGTGATGTCGTGTTAAACTAGAGAATATTTTCTGTAATAGAAGTTGATCGTGTCCTTCTCATTCGTCTCTCTCTCTAGCACTCACTCTCCCTCCCAATCCCTCCCTCTTTCTCTCTTTTTCTTTCTCTCGTATCTCACGGCTCTCTCGACTCCCGTCCCCTCGTTTCTTGTGTTTAGGTTAGGTCAATACACGTGAAATGTTAAAAGCAAAATGTATTGCGCGTGACAGTGAACTAAACCCTGGAAGCGGATATAGACGTCTTATACCTATCTGACAAGTTAGAACTATGGCCTCTTATTTCCAATTTCCCCCCATAACCATTACAGTGATCTGTATGTAGCTTTAAAATATACAATTAGTCACCTCTATTACAGAAATCATTCATTACTCTACACACAAGTAAATGGCGCCACAGACAAATTTGAAATTTGGGGCAAGGGGGCCATGACAAGGGGCTAAGACCCGAAAGCAAGTTCCAAAGACCTATACCTGTCTTACAAGTTAGAATTAGGGCACCTTATTAGAATACAAATTCAAATTCCCCGCTATAACCAAACCGAAAACAATCATTAGTCCATACACTACTAGATGGCGCCACAAACAAATTAAAATTTTGGGACCAGGAGCCCTCGCCAAGGGGCGAAGCCTCGAAATTAAGTTACGAAGCCCTATACCTGTCTTATAAGTTAGCGCTAGGCCCCCTTGTTAGAATGCAAGTTCAGAAGCCCAGCGTCTTATGAAACCCATATTAGGATACTATTATAAATTTCCCTCCATGACCTAATAAAATGGCCGACAAAATAGTTGCCACACCCCGCAACTAATCAGAAACCAGAGACGTATTCTATAGACCATTCAAAAACCAGGGGGTATGGCCAACACACAGGCCCACCATTCAGAACACTGTATGCGCGCGTATTTGCGTTATTTAGGAGCTAAAATGTCACGTGACCATCCCCATGCTCCCCGCCCCTAAACATTGGGGTGGACTGGCGGAAAGGTCTTAATTACCGGTGAAAAACCGTCAAAGGGTTGAAAATTCAACCAAGGGGTTAAAAATCGTCCCCCGCAAAGAAACCGATCCACCCTAAAAGGGAACTAATCAGGTTAAAAATACCTTCAAAAGTTGAAAATTCCGTCTAGGGGTTGAAAAATTCCTCCTAAAAGTAAGCATAGTGGTGATAATTAGGGGTAAAAGTTAACATTAAGGGTTGAAAATTCCATCTGGGGGTTGAAAGACGACCCCTAAAAGAAGCCATGGGGATGAAAAATGGCCACGGTCACGTGCGCGTGACATCATCTACCACTGATGACGTTACATACCAGAGTGCCACCCTTCTACTTATATCTTTCATGGATATTCGTTGTGAATTACATCCGCAATGCCCAACATCGACCCCTTCCAGATTTTAGCACCTTACTAAAGAAGCCAAAAAAGTTATTATACCATACTGATGTGTTTTGATCACGGTTAACCTAACGCTATCCACTAGTGCACACAAAATTCACCCTTTAACCCGGTAACCTTGATTAAACTGTTCTGGTGCACTCAGGTGTAATAATTTAGCACTATTAAAAAAAGGGTTTGGAACGTACGAAGGGGAATTTGCATTTTAAAAACATCCTTATCGCATTTAGACAAACTTCTACAGTACAAAGGCTACATCTGTTAGTATCAGATTATACATTCCCGGCGAACGAAAACTTCTATGCATTTCTTATAAAGTAAAAATGTGCACCATTATTAAAATCTAGAGAACTTAAAAATATAGGCATTAAAATGCAATATAAGCATAAACGTATGAAGCGGAAAAATATATAAAGTATAACCATTTGTGTAGATTGAAGCTAATTTGCTGTTGCGTAAATTTTCTATCAAAAGCTTAAAACTATAAATCCCCCCATTGTTTTAAGGCTCAAACATTTATTTCATAGAGACGAGTATTAGTTAAAAGTCCAGAAATGAACGATGCAAAGCCATCCGGTCTATACGCCTGGTTTATTAATTTAAATCTGAGACTAAACAAAACAAGTTTATCAACAATATGGTATATTGCTAGATAATTCACTTCACTTTACGGCATAGTGCTTTATCTCTATAAGTTGATGGATTGATGGAGTGTATAATCATGAGACTAAATCGTCGCTTACTGTTCTACGTAAATATTCGCGTATACCAGTCAGTTGTGCTAGATAGTTTTTTAATATTTGCAATTTTTTGCATTATTCTATTAGAAAGTGCCATTTAATTTCAGAAATGAACAATTGATAAATATCTAGCTGACTAAACATTAAATAAAATTTATTATAAAACTTTTCTCATAAACTTAAACAATAAATATAAAATAATTGACAATTTTAAGTTGGTAAGTCATAAAAACGCTTAATAAACTTTGTACGTATTATAATTATTGCGCCTTTATTTTAGCTAACGATCCTAAATATAAGACACCAACAGCTTTCTAAAAAGCTTTTCAATGTTTACGTTCAGCTTGGTATTTCAATATCAAACTAAAATTTCTTAGTAATAAATTATAAATGGTTTACGAAAATGTAAAAAGGAAAAGTAGTTGTTATTAGAGTGAATTAAATATTCCAACATAATGTACAACCCCAAAGTTTAACGGCGCCCTGGTGATTTCGGAACGGACCGACGCTTCAATTATAATGGAGAACTACATTTATAACCTCGCCGCCATTTTGCCCTGCTGAGTCCATTGTCGCCACTACTGACTCCTGTTTATAAAGGATCCGAGTGTTTGTGGATTGTTTTAGCAGCAAACGGGTCTGGTAATTGATTGTCGGTTCTTCCACATTGACTAGAAATTGATTTATGTATTCGTTGTAGTAGACTGAATTTTGCATTGATTTGAGAACCGATTTACGAACAAATTTATTTCTGTCATCCATAGATTTGTTAACGTGTTAGCACTTAACGACCCACTTTATGATGGTTTGTTTATACACTTAATGCAACACTAAACACGCCACTCGAAAACCCACATTAAAATGTTATTATCGTCCATTTAATTATGTCATAATTGAAAATGAAACCTATCAAAGTTTATCCGGAATTCGCGTAAAAGGTATCAGTTTTGTATCGTCTAACAGCGATAAAATGGTTTACAACATCAAACTCATTACTGCATAATTAGCGGTAATGTCGATCAATATTGAAACCTTTTTTTATACGAGTGGATGAATTAATTTAGAGCATAGCAGTTTAATATTTAAATTAGCAACGCTTTTTCGCGCCAGAAAGGGTTTTAATTACAACACGTTTCGAAAATGTCATAAAACGCCATTCCAAATTTAATTTTATCGGTAATGTGAACTTTAATAACTTCATATGGCTTCATTTGAAAGAGTTTGCGATGAGTTCAGTTCATTGTCAATTTTATAGTGTAAATTATAATTTCTTTTACTCCCATTAATTGAAACATATTTATATTCAATGTAGGAATTATGCTACTTACATATCAAACTGAAATTGAAATATTTAAAATTATTTTTTGGTCTTCAGTTGATGAAAGGGTACTTCTAAACTGCTCAAATAGAACCATTCAGAACTTAATCATTTTTAATCACAGAGGTTTTAGGTGAACAAGCGCCACCAATACAGTCCCTATAATGAGTTTAAGGAAAACAGATTAATTTTTTTTTAGTACAGATACTAAAGGAAGATTGCACAAAGTGCTATATAAATCTACAAATTTAGATACGTGATTAGTAGTAGAGCTATGTCGAACTTAATCCACATAAGAAATTTACATAGTAGTGAGAGAAGAAATCATTTTAATCACAGAGGTTTTAGGTGAACAAGCGCCACCAATACAGTCCGTATAATGAGTTTAAGGAAAACAGATTAATTTTATTTTGAGTACAGATACTAAAGGAAGATTGCACAAAGTACTATACAGTGATAGTCAAAAGTTCCTCCCCTTGTATCTTTTGAACGGTTTTACTTATACTAATGAAATCAGGAGGTGAATATAAACGGATATAAGCTTCTCAACTAGTCATGACAAGTGACGTAATAGTCATATATGACGTCACAATAATTTTAAATAGTACCTTATGGCAAGTGACATCTCGTTTGAAACGTATTAAAATTACCTATTCAGTCATACTAATTTTGTTAGGGTTTAGGTTGATTTTGATAGAAAAGTTAAATAAATACTAAAATTATAGTTTGAATTTAATTTTTTTTTTTTTATGATTGTGGACCTGAACAGGCTAATAAGGCCTATCGTGCTAAAGCACTCAGGAATACTTAGGAGGATGGATAGAGGGATAATGAATTGCCAATAGATGCCTATGAACAGCTACCTTAAATTTTCTCATATCATAAGTCAGAGGAAAACAGGAACTAGGAGATCATTCCAGAGTTTAGAAGCCGTGTAGAAAATGTGGATTGCGCCCGTTTGGTACGACAAGTGGAGATTTGTACTGCATACTGATGATGTGAATGAGCGAACCGAGTGTTTCTCGCAAAGATAGCCGGAGATGGTATCAAAGAATGTAATTCACCAGCACAATAGCCGTTGTAATAACGATAATACAAAGAAAGAACTGAAACCATCCTTCTATGCTCAAGGGACTGTATGTGACAAGTTAAGGACGGGTCATTTATAAGCCTAATCGCTCTCTTTTGAATACGATCAACGATATCGAGAGCGTATTGGGGAGCACTAACCCAAAGGTGAGAATTATATTCCAGATGAGGCCGAATTTGGGCCTTATACAGCAGAAGGAGTTGTCGAGAGGTAAAGTACTGCTTAGATCTGTACAAAAAGCCTATTTTATGAGCAGCTGTTTTGGTAGCTGACAGAAGATGGTCAACCATGAGAGATTTGACGATACAGTCATACCCAACAGAGTAATAGAGTCTGAAAACTTAAGAACTGAGCCATTCATACTTACAACAGAAATGATCGATCTTTTTGCCGGACACAAGGCAACACTGAGTTTTGTTAGCATTAAATTTAACTAGATTATTGCTTCCATTCGAGAATACGTTGAATGTCTTTGTTGATTGATTTGCCATTTCAGCTTTAATTTCTTGATTTGACATAGAAGGTGGATTATCACTATAAGTAGACTGAGATGAACAACAGTGAAGAGTGCTATCGTCAGCAAAGCAATGGATGGGTTAGTTGTTGAAGAAATAAGGTCGTTTATGTACAGCAGAAGAAGTGTAGGCGCTATAACGGATCCCTGTGGTACGCCCGCGTTAATGCTAACTTCTTTTGAAAAAAGCCATCAACTACGACACGTATTCGTCTTTATCAAGATTGTAAAGTCTGCCCCTGGTTAATTGTCAAAAAGTTGACGTTTTTAATTCTCTCGTTGTTTTTCCTTTGATAAGTTTTTATACCTTGACTATTCAGTTTAATTATTCTTTAACGTGACGTTTAAGTGTCTACATAGACAAAATGGTACGTACGGTAGCCGAAAAGTAGCAGCCATCTTAATAATTGGTGAATGTAGAAACAATTTCCAAGCAGCGGAACGTCTTTTTAATGAGAGGTACCCCGATCTCCCTATATCGAGGACTTATTTGAGGCAGTTTGAAGCAACGGGTAGTGTTCAAGATGTCAAACGATCTGGTCGACCAACAATTAGTGACGACAAAAAATCGACATAATTGCAGAAACGGTAGTACATCCTACTTCTTCTACAGCCCAAGTTGCGCCTATCTGTAAAGTCAGTCAAAGGACAGTACATAGGATGTTGGCTAAAAACAAATTTCATCCATACAAATTAAAAATGGTGCACCAACTTTCAGATGATGACCCGACCGAAGATTAGAATTTGTGAAAATATGTCCAATCAAATTATTCAACACCCAGACTACATAAAATCAATTTGTTTTAGAGGCGAAAGTAATTTCTTCCTCAATGGAAACGTTAACACATAAAATGTGAGTTATTGGAGTGACACAAATCCTCAAATCTTTCGTGAAAAACATACTCAATTTCCAGAAAAAGTAAATGTTTGGGCAGGTATTTTGGGAAACCACATAGTTGGACCTGTTTTTCTCAATGCTAACTTAACCGGTGAAGTGTATCTGGAGATGTTACAAAACGCAATTGAACCGTTAACTCTTGAAATTTTGAAAGATAATCTAGATGAATTCGGCAACTTGGAAATAACGTTCCAACAAGATGGTGCTCCTGCACACTATTATGGTGCAGTAAGACGTTACTTGGATGAAGAATATCGTGGCAGATGGATTGGACGACGAGGTCCGATAGAATGGCCAGCTCGGTCACCAGACCTGACACCATTAGATTTTTTCTGTGGGGGTACTTAAAATCTAAGGTTTACGCTACAGCACCTGGCAGTATGTACATTTTGAAACAAAGAATTGTTGAAGAATGTAGAGCAATTTCCGCAGACACATTTGAACTAGTACGACAAGAGTTTAGCAATAGGATGCATTACTGTCAGGAATTAAGTGGAGCACATTTCCAACATTTACTATAAGAATTGGTCCTTGAATCTTGATTAATTAAATGCCAAACTATAATTTTAGTATTTATTTAATTTTTCTATCAAAATCAACCTAAACCCTAACAAAATTAGTATTACTGAATAGGTAATTTTAATACCTTTCAAACGAGATGTCACTTGTCATAAGGTACTATTTAAAATTATTGGTCACTGTGGCCCTGTGACGTCATATATGACTATTACGTCACTTGTCATGACTAGTTGAGAAGCTTATATCTGTTTATATTCACCCTCCAAATTTCATTAGTATAATTAAAACCGTTCAAAAGATACAGGGGAGGACTTTGTGCACTTGTATAAATCTACAATTTAGATACGTGATTAGTAGTAGAGCTATGTCGAACTTAATACATAAGAAATTTACATGGTAGTGAGAGAAGAAATATTTCAAGTACAAGACTATGACCCTGCTCGAGATCCTATTTCTAGAAACAGAGCCAATGTTAATTAGTGGTCAAGGTTATCTAAAAGAACATATAAACCTAGAAATAGGATCAACTCCTTGAAACGAGATACGATCCTGTTTCAAGGTCAAATTAAGATCGTAACTTGAAATGGTTTAAGGACATATTCGAAACCAAAGCCAAAGTTAATTTAAGGGCAAAATCATATAAAAAGCAATACATACGGCTGTATGTGTCTCCAGATAATGTTTATTGATAAAGGTCAAGATAAGAGTAAGTGCACGAGCTAGTAAAGTTGTGGTAACACGATTTGCTTAGCATTCGGAGGTAATGGGATCGATTCTTAACGTCTACCCTCTGTGAGATTTTCAGGGTTTTCATATACATGTAGAGGAATCGTCACTGAGTATACGCACACCATGTGCGGCTATTAACGAATGCTGATGTAGTAGTTTTCCTTCAGAACGCTAACTATTCCTTCCGATTCTATCCTGATCACACCGATCCTTAATCCCACCATGCATATATACCTAATGTATGTATTGTTACAGGCTAAATACTCACTAGAGCATCCAGTACGTAAAGGCCATTTGTGCTACGAGCATAGCTCAGTGTTGTGGGCGTTCTTACTAAAGATCATAAAAGGCAATCGTGGCAACTCCAAAATCGTCAAAATCGGTAGATAAGGTCAATAAGGCGCCACCTGTTAAAATCATGTATAGCGAAAACGTCATGAACTGATGTTATATTGGTCTAACAGGAAACCGAAACGTTCACTCAAAATTTACTAGCTCTACAAAGTCTACTCTAAAATATTAACGCCAGGTTCACCTAAACTTCAATAAAATCTTAGCTTTAAATGTAAAGAATGTCTCCAATCGATAAGTCAATACCTATAAAATACTTCAAAGATATCTCGCAACTTTTCGTGATCAGCTGTTTGGCCAGAAAACTCGTACTGCGTTATCTAAATGCATTACGTCAAACCATAATGAATCTAGTTTCTCAAAAATTTATCTTTAATTAATTACTTAAAGAAACTTAATTAACTTTCGTCAAATGAAGTCAATCACTAGCAATGTTAAATGTGAATCAAAAGGTTTCTACTGTTTTAGATTACTTTATGTCAAAACTGTAGCACAGAGGACGAATCACAATAGATTATTATCTATCAATAAAACAGTTATAAACAATAACAATGATCGTATATTATGACATTTACATCTCAAATTCCAAAACAATAAATCTAGAAAAACTAATAAAATTTAACCGGCGCTTGCAAGGCCCTTTAAGGTCAGTTACCATGTATTACAAACAAATACCTTTCATTAAATACAACAGAAATAATACAAAATATCGGTATTATAATCTATCGATACACAAAATTTGCACAATTAAAAACCAGCATATAAATGAACTACGATAATCGGTCGGACAACAGGTCCACCAGGTACTGAATAATTCAACAGTTGGCTACTACGGTACGCTTTCCGTGAAATTTTACAAACGACAAATCTTCTTCATATTTACTCGAGCTTAATTTACGACATTTACTTCAACTAAAACTACGTTAACTATTCTTCATTTAATTCAACGTAAATGCACAACTATTTACAAGCGTGTTACTTGATTAAATTTACTCATTCAAACTTAAAATTTGGTATATCTATTTAATCGGCGTCTTCTTATTAACGATATTTTCCAGGTTCTTGACGAATATTGTGGTTACAATCTAAAAGCTTTCTTTATTTACAGCGTTTATTATTTGTTAAGTGCTTGCCATTTACACGAAGCCGTCAAGTAACACTAGAACTATTTACTTTACTTGAACTATTTAATTTTGATCTGCACACCAGGTGCAAAAGAACTCCAAAGGAGTGAGGGCCAGCACCATTCGACACTGAACCCACATTCCATGGACGAGAATATGCCGCTATACGACACCGATACGATCATACTGCAGGAGGCGAGAAGACACAAAATAATTCCCCAGTTAAGGGTAACGAAATCAAATTTCACAATAGCGATAGGCGTAAATATTTCACTACCTCCACACACCAACCTTCGTGTATGTGAACGAGCCTTGGCCCTTACGGCATCATTCCAAGACTGGGGACAAACATTCAAAAATCTTCAGTTACGCCATATTTGATTTTCAAAACGACAACCAATCATACTCTCATTGCATTCAAATTATAAAACGCGGTAGAAACGATATGCCTTCCGTAAATGATCAAGAAAGATTGTCATATTTTCGCCTTACGAGAAACTGCAAGGAAGCTTTTCCAAGTACGCAACGCTTATCTACTCTACAGTACATATGCACTTAAAGTTTAACGAGTTCATATAGTAATCCAGCCAAATCTTGCCAGCCCTATAATGATTTTTAATTGAAAGTGAATCGGTAAGCTGCAGTCCAATAGAATCTTGGCTCCGTTCCTCAAATGGAAGTTAACAGAAACATAATACGAAGAACAGTTTGGAATTTTATTCCAATAACAAACGGCGTTTTTAATTTTAAACCTTGTGAAAATTTATATGATAATAACGGTCTTAATTAAATTAATTCTAACAAAGAAATTCACTTTAAACTAAATACGACAAATTCTAGTCCGAAATACAATATAGAGCAAACGATATATCAATTTAATTTAACTTTATGAAGACACATAAAACAACAGATTTCATTAGCGTAAAAGCGAGAACTGAGTAAATAGAAAAAGAAAAAATTGTACGTATACAGTGCGTTAAAACACATATTAGAGTATTTATTCTAGGAATCTATGATTGCAGCTGAAGGAGCTTTGAAGCTCAAGCAGTCCGACATCCCCTTGGGAGGGAATGAAATACGTGGCCTTTCCCTTTTCCTAAGAGTAAGCGCTAGAAGGGTTACTGACCCAGGTTACTCGCTGTGAGGCCAAAATGAGGTTATCTCAAAAATTTAGTGATAAATATAGACTCATATTCCTGAGATCAAAGATATCTAAAACCCAAAATGCCTAGTAAGGAGTAAGACCAATAAGGCTATATAAAAACTAAATGAAGGGTGACACAATACTCACGCGATTCCCTTGCGGTGTAGCCAAAAAATCCCTGCCTCTTATTTATTTTTCATTCACCATAGTTCTCCACGCTTTCTTATCTCTGCACACCACTAGCTTCCTCAAGATTCGTACATTGTCTCTGACGTTTCCTTTTATTTTTAAAACTCTTTATCTTTCTTTCTTTTATCATACATTCTACTGCATTCAGACAAGTTTGACGCGGCTTACCAGGCCCGCCCTTACCAACCAACGTAATGTACTACTTTTATATCTATCCATTATCGTCTTTTCCTCTCACACTCAGTCATTATACACTCATCCTTTATCTTATCCCTTACCGTTTTACCACATGCGCTTCTGAGGAATCTCATACCCACGGCATTTATTTTTCTTTCGTTCTTTTTTGACATACCCATGTCTCACTTCCACACAGTTTTGAAGCTAGACTCATGCTTTCGTTTCTCATTATCGTCCGCATACTTTCAATCACTTTTTCAGCATTGACCCTTCGTCCAATCTCGCCATCTATTGTACCATCTGAAGTAAACATTCTACCTAGATATATCAACTCGTACACTTGTCAGAAATTCATCATGCAGGTAAACACTCTCTTTACTTTTCACCTTCGATTGAACACCACAATCTTAGTTTTGTTCACGTTACCTTTAGATCCATATTCTCACGGACTGTATCAAACTTCCTCAGAGCAGTGTATAGCCACCACAGAGTCACTTAATAAGACTGTGTCATCTGCATACACCATAACGTGCATTTACGTCACCAACCGGTACATGCTTGCCTAACACATTTATCCATGTATACTTTGAAAACCATGGTGACATCACACAGCCTTGACGCACTCCTTGCTCAATTTTAAAGTATTCACTCACACCTCCTGCCACCCTAACACATGCTCGGCTACCGTTGTATACTACCCTTATTCCGTTTATTAGGCATTTATTCACGCCATATTCATATTTCCCAGCTTATCCCTATTTACTCTGTGGTATGCTTTCTCTATATCTACAAACGCACAGTACAACATTCTTTTACACTTAAACACTTTTCGATCACCTGCTGTAGAGCAACCTGTCCACTTACTGACATGAAGCCACTCTGCATATCCCAAATCATAGTTTGTGTAGTTTCTCGCACTCTGTTCCATTCACATTCAACTCTTTACTCACAGCGTCTGCATATTTCATTCTCACACCATTATCTACTAGCTTGTCTACCCAATTCTGGACGTTCGCACTTCGTTTGCTTTTTTCTCCAGACACCACCTATCCGAATATTACCGAGTGCTTACACCCATTCCGCCAATATAATTTAATTGTAATTTAAATAAAACACGCGCAACGTTCGGTCTTGGACGCGGACACACTCGTCAATGTTCGGATATGATAGGTTATCTTCGGGACTCGAGGAGTGGCGGTCGCCAAACAGCCTTTGCCGAAAGCCTCGCGTCGCAAAATTTTACCTATATGAGCGAAATGAAGGGGAATGTGAGCATAGTGAACGAGCGCAGTTTCGTTGGAACGTTTGTAGCGGACGAGTTGCGTAAGGCTAGTAGTTGTTTTTGAGATTTGGGAGTACGAGGAACCACATAATGACAAAATCACAAAACAGAATGGACTGTTTAGCGGTTACATCGATAATTTCCTGAAACTCAAACAGGAGTGTTCGGTGACCCAACCATTGTACGTCAGAAGTCGAGAAGTTGAACTACATAACAGAATATTACGATAAAGAGGGGATTCAGCTGGACGAAAAGAATATTAAGAAAAATCCTGGCTTAAGGTACTTGGCCAAACTAATGTTAAACTCTTTTTGGGGTAAGTTTGGCCAACGTGAAAATTTAACCCAGAGCAGTATTGTATCTGAGCCAAAGGACTTTTTCAAATTGTTTACGGATCCTTTGGTCCAGGTACAATCCATTATACCTATTAATGATAATGTAGTAATTGTAAATTGGGATAGGCCTGAGGGCGAACACGGCAGCTCATGCTCATTTAGAACTATACAGTTATCTGGAAAAACTAGATCGCCTGTTCTGTATTATGACTACAACAGTGTCATATTTGTGACGAAACCGACGACTGGAATCCAACCTGTGGACATTTGCTTGGACAGAGGACCGACGAGTGGAAACGTACAGTAAAGGAAGTTATATAGCCGAATTTGTTAGTGCAGGACCGCAAGACTACAGCTATAATGTGTTTTCAACAAGTGATAAATGACTTAAATCAACGGTACAGTGAAGGGTGTCACCTTAAACGATAGGAAAATAGTTAGGGATAAGTGTTACAGTGTATTAGCCAGCCCTGGATCTAAACAGTATAGAATAAGTTACTCTAAACGCCGAAGGATTGAAAACTTTGACACTTTACTGTTTGGGATAAGAAATAAATAAATAAATAAGCATATAAAGAAAAATTATTTATTTATAGTCTCCAACTCCCGTTTTGATTCATGTCTGCAGCTTTGCGAGTTTTCGTTTGCGTGTTTTCGTTTGTGTTTTCGTGTTTATGTGTTTTTGAGTTAGCGTGTTTTCGTGTTTGTATGTTTTCACGTTTGCGTGTTTTCGTGTTAGCGTGTTTTCGTTTGCGTGTTAGCATGCTTTCGTTTGTGTGTTTCGTGTTTGCGTGTTTTTGTGTTAGAGTGTTTTCGTGTTTGTATGTTTTTGCTTTTGTGTGTTTTCGTGTTTTTGGTTGGTGTTTTCGTGTTTGCGCGCTTTTGCGTTAGTGTATTTTCGTGTTTGTATGTTTTTGCGTTTGCGCGTTTTCGTGTTACCGTGTTTCGTTTGCGTGTTTTCGTTTGTGTGTTTTCGTATTTTTGTGTATGTGTCGCGCTTGCGTGTGTGTGCGTGCGTGGATGTGTGTGTTGTGTGTTGTGTGTGTGTGTGTGTGTGTGTGTGTGTGTGTGTGTGTGTGTGTGTGTGTGTGTGTGTGTGTGTGTGTTTGCGTTGAGGTGTAAGTTAAACCAAAACCAAATCAGTATTTTAGAAATGGAAGCTAAATGTTTGTAAGATGTGAGATATACTATCGCAAAGATCTGCCGGTCATAACCCAAAAATGTTTCCGTAACTACACTCAAATATCTTCCCTAGGGGCATGTTTATAAATCTAAAACTCCAAGGCCGGAGAGCAAGTTCGAAAGATAAGTTAGTGTTAGGGACCTCTTCTTAGAATTCAAAAAATTTTCCGCCATAACAATTACAAGGATCTGTATGAACTTTTAAAATATACCTTTATTGCAGAAAATATTCATTAGTCTCTACATATTAGAGGCTGCAAAAGATTCAAATTTTACAACAAGGGCCACGACAAGAGGGGCACAGACCTAACACAAGTCCTTATAGCTGAATTACAAGTTAGCATTAGGGCCCCTTATTATACTATTTCCGGCCAAGGGGCCACGGTAAGAGGCGCAGACCCTAACACGTTCTTATAGCTGTCTTACAAGTTGGCGTTAGGGTCCCTCATTGTAATACTATTTCCAGCTAATGGGCTCACGACATGAGGGTGCAGACTCTAACACAAGTTCTTATAGTTGTCTTACAAGTTAACATTAGGGACCGCACAAGTCCAGGTCCAAGGCCAACCTTTTCTCAAGCTAAACAACTTTCTCAAGGTAAACCTCAAGGTAAACAACTTTCTCAAGGTAAACAACTTTTTCAAGGTAAACAACTTTCTCAAGGTCAACCTCAAGGTAACTAACTTTCTCAAGGTAAACAACTATTACAAGGTAAACCAGTTTCTCGAGGTCAACCATAGGCCAACCAGTTTCTCAAGGTAAACCAGTTTATCAAGATCAACAACTTTATCAAGGTCAACACCAAGGTCAAAAATACGACCTTCACGTGGGCGGCCTTGTGAATTCAAGGTTAAAAATGAAAGTAGTATCCCGGTGGACGGGCTTGTAACGTAAAAAGTGGAGGGATGGTGCCCGGTTCTATTATCGACTAACGAAAAATTGTGTAAAGTGCAATTTTTAATCGTGTACTGTTTTGATTTAACACCGTGTTAGCTGCAATACTTATTTTTTTCGCTTGTACTGCAAAAGATCTAAAAATGTTATAAATTGTCATGACTTAGCACGTTTTCCCTTGATTTAACAATTAAACCTCAATTAATGTAATAAAATTATATTATATTTTTCTGATGTAATGATAGTAAGAACACAATATCTTGTAAATAAACAAAGGTAAAAGAATACTAAACTGTACATAACTTCACGTTACATAAAAACATTATTTTGTTTGTGGATTAACTTTAAATAAAATTCTTGAGCCTCTTCAGCGCAGAACTATGTTAGGCTTTAGAATTTACAAAATATCTCCTGATATTGGAATAGGTCCTTAAAAGTTTGAAAGTGTTTAAATTAACAACAGCTTACCCAAGTTTACCTTTAAAAGGAACCTCTGGAAGTAGAAATTTTTTGTTCCAATTTAATTATCTTCGAGCGTTTTTAATCATAACCACAGCAGCCATGGTATGATTGGCGGTAGCAAATTAGGCTAGGATGCTCAACAAGGACTTCAAACTGTCTAGTGGACTGTATTAGAAAGAACGCTTTTGCTTGTAGAAAAGAATGTTGGGTCCACGGTTTAAAACATGTTGATTTTTCTGGTAATATGTTCCATAACAAAGGGAGATGGTTACTTTCTAGACGAACTTATAATCTCTCATGATTCTTCTAGCACGTATAGTCTAGTTTTTGATCTATAACTGCCATATTTGTATCGTTGTTTTTGCAACGTGCTCATCGCATGTATTACATGTATTCGTTCGTTGATAACCAAAAGAAATACTAAAAATTGAATTGTGCTGGCTTTTACTTGATGGAAATTCATATTAACACTTAAATGAAACAAATAGTTTCTAATTTCCACAAAATCATTTAATGAATAACAATTGTTTCGACACAGTTTCTTCTTCAGATTTGATCTTAAACTAGCTTACAACGTACAAAATACTTAATCTATACCAATTGTGGTGGGAGGCTGACAACTAATTATGTGATGAAGAGGGAAAGTCAAACAGTGGCGAATAGAAAAAAATGAATTTGATCGTTTAATTGCAAACCTGTATTTTTGTTTTTAAAAATTTCAAAAAAAATGTTTTGTTAATGTTTGACTTTCCCTCTTCATCACATAGTTGTCAGCCTCCCATCACAATTCGTATAGGTTAAGTACTGTGTAGCGTTGTAAGTTAGTTTAAGATTCAACCTGAAGAACACACTGTGTGTCGAAACAATTGTTGTTCATTAAATGATTTTGTGGAAATTAGAAACTATTTGTTTCATTTAAATGTGCGGTGTGTTTCGTATGAAACTTTGTTGGTGGATGCAACTCAATAAACATTTTACACATTTTTTAACGTTTAATTTTTCAGGCAAATAAATCTTTCAAACTGTAATGATTATCTGTGTGTTTTATCTTTTCACGAGAATCAACTGTTAACTGCATTGAGCTGCTCTTGTATCGTCTTCTACGTTTTGTTGACATTGACTTTTTAACCTAATTGTTAATGGAATATCTTGTTTTATAATAAAGGGCAGCATTTTTCGGATTAGAAACGTCTTCGGCATTTCCTGAACGCCCGTGATAAACTGGCGTAACACTAATAAGATCACATATTGTGCGTGTGGAAGTATGTTAGTATCCACGATAACACCTGCGTCCTTAAAATTTTGTATTTAAGCTTCTTTTTATTTCACTTGGAGCTGATTAGATTTTGGAAGTTTTCATCAAACATTTCTAAAACAGCTGCATATTTCTGAAATACAAAACCCCTAGATTAATTTATTGTACACATCGATTAATTATATTCTCTGAAATTTTTTTATACCACGCGTAACTTAACGGCAAAGCATTCCTAACGTAGAATTTAAGAAATTTAGAATTTTTTTCAATATCTGAATAACGATTACTTTTATAAGAAAACGTGTAGTCATATTTTTTAAAGAAGATTTAATTTTACATAACTTTTGTTTTATCGAACGCAAAGTAAGTCTAAAAATTAATTAAATATGAATTAAAATGGTTCAATTGCATTATTGATATTATGTAGGGCGGCTTTGAAATTTTTTTACGTTAACATGTGTTTATGTCTATTAATCGCTATCAGACCTGAAGTTTTATACATCACGAGCTCTTCTCCCGCAACATTTTGCGGTTAACATTAAATTTGCAACATTGTAGAAACAAAACAGTTATTAAAATTATTATTAATTTTATTAAATACATAAATAAAAGTTTACCTCGAGTAGGATTTGAACCTAAGACCTGTACTTTGCTAGAGTACAGGTCGTAGGTTCAAACCTACTGAGGTAAACTTATTTATGTATTTAATAAAATTAATTAATAATTAATCATATTTACCTTTGAACTTATTCGTTCATAACAAAACTTATAATAAAAACAATAATGTCGTAATACAACTTAAGCATTTTCAATCATATTTATTTAATTTTTACATTTACTAAAATTCTGACTCCGTTATTTCCTTCTACGCAAAATTACCTTCACATAAAAAAAAATCATCGAAATCCATCATGCGGTTGTCTCGCAATCTGTGTGAACTAAGTGACCCGATTATTTAAATATGTAAGATTCTGTATTACATTATTGTTTTTGTTTCTACAATGTTGCTTGTTTTTGTTATGAACGTATAAAAAAGAGGTTGCATAGTTATCCTAAAAAAATTATAATTACAATTATTCCATTTCTTTAATTTTTTTAATGTCTATAAACCTCTGTATGACATGAAGTTTTGAACGTCTGTTCGATATAGATTATTGTTTTTGTTTTTACAATGTTACCTGTTTTCGTAATTAGCTTATTATAAAACAGGTTGCTTAATTAACCTAAACATATTGTTATTAAAATGATTTCATTTCTTTTATTTTTCAATTTGCAGGTTGGAAGATCGGGTGGTCTTACACATCAGACATTTTTTTAAGTTAACATTTATTTGTCCATTAATTTCTATCTGAAATGATGTTTTAAACGTCGTTGTGACATAGATTATTGTTTTTGTTTTTACAGTGTTGCCCGTTTTTTCGTTCTGAACGTATAAAAAGGGGTTGCGTAATTATTCAAATAAAATTTTAATTATAGTTATTTATATATCAAGGGAGTTATGAGGGTCTTAATTACCGATGGCAACGGATTGTAAGTTCCCCGAGGTTGTTGACATACATAACTCACGTGATAGATAAATAATTTTATTTGATATTTCATTATAAATGAAATATGAAAACGAAATTTTGTTGGCTATTAAAATTAAACAAACGTTTAAAAATTAAGTATTTCATTTCTTTTAATTCTTTAAGTTAGCGTCTTGATGTCTATTAACCTCTGCGTGACATGAATTTTTAAACGTCTGTATTGACATAGATTACTGTTTTTTTTACAATGTTGCCTATTTTCGTTATGAACGTATTACGAAATGGAACACAATTTAAAAAAAAGTTGTAAACAGAGATTGCTTCTTACCTTTCAATTTCCACCCAGTATTATTTATGAAAATTTAGAATATTTACGAAATTTGTCTTTACGGTTAACTGTTTTACGCTCTAATTATTTGTTGTTTATGTCTATCTGTATATTAATTGTTTTTATTAGCTACGGTCGTTACAGCTGGTATAATTAATCTTGTTTATCATGGGTTTATCAATTCCGTAAAGCACTTGTGACTGGGTGGACTTAACCAAGCACAATGTAGAAAGTATAACATAACGAGGCAATTAAAGCACTTGCGTGGTCAGTACATTTATAATTTCCACTAGTCTAGTGTTAATTTTGTTAAATATTGTCCGGTTAATTGTGACAGTAGGGCGTCATGCACTTTTGAAACAAAACCTTAAAAGTCCAAAAGGGGAGTCAGGAAAACGGAAGTTGCGAGAGAAAAGTAATTAGCGAGAATAAAAGGAAACAGGTATAAAAAAAGTATAATTAAACATGCAATAAATAACTCGTTTATGTAATTTGTCTTTAAATAATTATTATGAACGAATAAGCAAAGTACAGGTCGTAGGTTCAAATCCTACTCGAGGTAAACTTTTGATTTATGTATTTAATAAAATTAATAATAATTTTTAATTTGTCTTTAAATAACTTCCAAAATGTTGATTTATTAAATGTAGAAAAAAGGTAAAGTTTAATAAAAAAATTAATTATATAATACGCAATAAAAAAAATTTAAATAGATTTCAAAATAAAAGAGAAGGGAAGGTTAAATTATGGCTTTGTTACCACGAGTAAAAGTTAAATTACGGATCAAATACAATTAGGTAAACTCCTTTGGGCACAACTAAACCACACATTATAGACTATTCCCCAAGGTGGGTTTATGAGTAATGGACTATCAGCTTTGCCGCCAGTTCCCAAATAGGTCAATAGAAAACCACAATCAAGTTTTAGCCTAAATAACGCTGTTAAATATCAATATAAAGTAACAGTTAACCTATGTGCAATATTCCCTGAATATTAACCTAAGCTACAAGAAGAAGAAAATTCGTGATCTAGACTGCCTTTTTAAAGGATGCTTAATAACTATAAGGAGATTATATTTGAAAGCTACTAAAAGATTGTTGTAATGTATTAGGTAATCTAGTCGTGCAGCAAAGTGTAAGGGTACGCGAGACATAAATATATTGCCAATCAAGCACAGATAACAAACAGGTAATCAAACGGTATGTACTGTGCACAGTCACTAAAAATAAGAAAATATAGCTAAGTAAATGTGTATTTGAATTAGCTAATTATCTGATCCACACGCAATAACATTTCTCGATAAATCCGCCTAAAATATCTCTAAGTATGTAGGTGACGTCAAGGTGCTAAAGATTATCGACAAATACTTGTAATATAAGAATAGTTACAATTATAACGTATTTAGAGATAATATATAAATAAAGTAACGTATATAAATTTTCAAAGATATAAAGAATTCTTTTAAAAGTAGTTGACGAAATGTAATATATATTACACCATTGACTTATTTTAATTAGTTAATTAATTAAAACCTAAGAGGTAACATTTAGATTTAAAATCAACAGTTTGCCAATATTAAGGTATACAATATAACTGCATCATTTGTTTTAACCTTTTCGTTGTAGTGCGCATAAGAAAGAAAATTTTAAAGAACGTTTTTAAGAGTATACATAGATTAGACAAAATTTATAGATAGCGTGGAGTTGCTTACGAACTAAGCAGTTTAAATATAAGGAAAATAATAGAAGTAGCAGGATCATGAAATAAGCCTGTTTTCATATTGCAATTTGCATTTCTTTGATTAAGTTGAGTGGATGGATATATTCATCGAACCTGTCCTGTACATCTTAATTCGATTCAGATGGCATCATTTCACTCCTTGTAAAGTATATTTTTGGATATTTTAAATTGTGGGGCGAAAAAATTGCACCCATATTTCAACACATCAATGAGACCTATTTATGGAGATTTGGTGGAATGGATGAGAGTTGTTAGTTTGCTTAGCCGAAAACCGGTTATCTTCTTGAGCTCACGCGGTTAAAGACTATTTTCGAAAAACTTGAATCTGCCACAGCGGTACGGTAAAGTAGTTTCACACTTAAACTACATGTACCAGTTTTGTGATGATATAAAAATTTGTGTAGATATCCTAATAGTTAAAGAAAGGAAATTGTTTTTAAAATGTAGGGAATGTATTTCCAATTTAGTAAAACTTAAGTGTCCATCAGATTTTAAATTGAATTAAATTATAAACAAAAGAGGTACACGTGTCTTATTACAAAGACTACATTACAAAGAACTTTCGCGAAATAATATAAAATGAGTATCGATTTGTGTAACTATGCATATTAAGTTAATGGATAAAAAATTGCTTGCGCACACAGAAACGTAAACGGTTTACCAGAAATAGAAGTATGACACCTTTCCTAACTTTAAGAATTGAATTTACATTTTTGTGACTAAACTTGAAATCACGTAACGGTTTTGTTTGGTCAATTTATGTGACACATCATGGATGACTATTCAAACAATTAATTGTTTCTGTTTGTTTTTTAATGTTGAGTTAAGTAACTAGGTAACTTTAGTTTAGTGTAATCGGCTTTGTTATCTCTTTAACATATGTCTTAATTCTTTGTCGTTGTTAATGTTGTTGAACTTCAGTGTTTTTATCCTTAAAGGGGTAGCTTATTATAAACATCTATCTCAAAATTTACATTTCTTCAGTACTGGATCAGTCTTACAGGAATCGATCGAATACCAGGTAATTACTATTGGATTTCCTAATAGTTTAGTATACATTTAGCCTGACGGTTATGCATAAAGGACAGCTCAATACAATTAAAAATTAAGACGAGCTCCCTCAAAATTCGAATAATTGATTCACTACGTGAGTACAAGAGATCACTTGTTTTAGACCACTGTAGTAAGCATATTTATTTTTTTTAATAAATGTTTTATAAATGAACTTAAAGAAGATTTTCTGATACAATTACGATTGAAAACCGTTCTACACATGACTAAATACCATTATGTCCATATTCGTTTAATTAAGTCAACTATGAGTAATTTAAAAATTCGAACATTGTAATTGGTGCATTTCATTTAACTGCAGATTATAACGTTCACCGTGTTAGCTATAGCATATACGTGAAATTCAAACGAATTTTTGGTTATTAATGTTTGTGCTTTTCATAATAGACTAATGTCTGTTTGGTTATTAATTAATAGTGTAATAATTAGGTGTATTTTCGAAGGCTTAAGCATATTTTATAAAATTCAAGTGAACTTACAATATTTTACGAAAGTAACTGAGGTAACAATTATAATTGTGTGTGCGAATATACCGAGTGAGCAAAAAATCCCGTTTTCGTTAGCAATTTAGGATCACATCTGGTCCAAGATTAACTGAAGAGAAAGATAGGTAGTAGTGGTGCCTTATGACATTTACTATCGGTTTTGAGCTAATATTTGGTGAGTGAAAAGCATTCTAGTTATGTCAGTTTTTAACGACTTGCAGAAACCATCTAGATTGAGAGGTCTGAAAGCAGTTACAGCACTTATGCGAGTAAATCCTGTAACAGTAAGGCGGATTATTTTCTTGAATAGGTTCAAGAACCCAGAAAGAAACTAATTGAGTTAGGAATTTCCCGCGGTGGTTGTAGTCCAGATTCCGCAATCCTGAGCTATCTGCCTTAAATTCTTTTAGAAATTACAGGTCTGTGATTGAAAAATGTAATGCAGATCAGAGATAAAGAACGCCAAAATTTGAATATTTTAAATATCCTTTCTTAATATCTCCTAAATGGAGATAGGTAGGTTTCCGGGTGGTATTTTTTGGGCGGTCGCGCACCTTACTACCCATCCAAATTATCTTATAGAGTGTTTGTCCAGTTCTTTACCAACAATTTTTTCTTTATTTTTATCGACTTTTTCATTTATGTTTGAGTTTTTGACCAAAATTCTTGCTATTGTACGGTCGCGTTGCGGACATAAATTTTACGTTGATAGCTTTGGAAAACAAAAATCTATGCGATTTCTGCAAAATGACATGTCAGTATCAAAGTCGGTGTTAGTGTCGATCAAATGAAGAATATATCGATATCCATTTGTTTATTATTATGCGATTTCAGCAAAATTACATGTCAGTGTCAATGTCGGCGTTAGTGTCGATCAAATGAAGAATATATCGTTATCCATTTGTTTGATACTATTGCTACTAAATATATTTATTTCATTTCACTGTTCATTAGATTTCTGTTTCCATAATTCCTTGTCTTTAGATAACTTCCTTCCTCCTCATGTTATTCCTCTATTTTCAGCTACTTGACGGACTTGTTCTTCCCAGCGTATTTTGTTCTTCCCTTGAGTTCTTGCTTCATGCACATTCTAAGTACGTGTCCCAGCCCAACTTAGTTGTCTTTCTTCTAGTATCTTCTCTATTGGCTTTAATTTCAGCTCTTCTACTATTGCCGAGTTCCTTATTTTATTTCTCTAGTGATTCCCTGGATTTTCTTAGGAATCTTATTTCTGCTTCTTTATACGGCTTTGAAGTCTCTTAGTTAAAACCCAGGATTCACTTCCGTACATTAGAGTCTTATAACTTTTGGTAAACTTGCGTTTTAAATTCCTATGTTATCTTTTTTTCCCAAAGAATGTGTTTCTAAGGTAATCTGTGAAGTCCTTCTACTTCCTATTATCGCTATTAATTCGCTTTCTATTTTTCCGTTACTGCAGTCATAATTTTGGTAATTCTTTAAAATATTATATCTTTCCCAAAGAATGTGTTTCAATAATAGTGAAAAGCTTAACCAAGGCAAATCGATTTACAGCAAACGTTAAGTAACAAGCTATATATATATATATATATATATATATATATATATATATATATAACGTTTGCCCCTGTAATTTTATCTTATGTTTCTTTTCTTGGTTAGCCATTTGTCCTTGTGATTTATTTCCACATTTATTTGTTTTAATTATTTTGATATTCCTTGAGGTTATGCTGCAGTTTTCTTCCGTTTGTGCTATTATCACCATATCATCTGCGAATAGTAATTCCTGGAGCTGTATTGTTTGCATTTTCCACATTCCTATTTGCATGTTAAAGCATTTTCCTTACATTTCCTGGTTGCTTTATCTATAATGACTGAGAATAGTAGAGGGCTTAGCACAATTTTGCTTTAGTCCTATCTCTGTTTTGAAAGTTTCCGATTTTTCATTATGGGTTCTTGCTTTATTCACGTTATTACTGTATAATGACTTAACTATTTCCATCATGTCTTCTTTTACTCTCCTTTCTCTTAGGCATTCCCATACATCTTCTCTTCTTATCTTGTCGAAGGCCTTTTCAAATCTATGAATGCAATATGTATCTTTACTTTCCTCACTAGTTTCTCTCCTACTTGTCTGAATATTAAGTCCTCGGTACTTCTTCTCCTTCTAAATCCATGTTGCTCTTCCCTATCGTGCCTTCTATTGTTTTTCTTATTCTATTTTCAATTATTCTCGTTAATGTTTTACTAGGTGTGCTTGATATTGTAATTCCTCTATAGTTCGTGCAGTCTCTCGAATCTCCTTTTTGTATAGGGGTCCACATTCCAGTCTTGCGGTATACTTTTGTTTTATAATACTGTTGATTAAGTTTGTAAATACTGCTCTTACTTCTGTCCCCATGAATTTTAACATTTTTTCTGTAATCTCGTCTTGTTCTACTGCTTTTCCTGCTTTTCGTTTTTCTATGCCTTGGATAACTTCTTTTTATTTTATTTGTTGTATATTGCTTTGTTGTGTATTGCTCCTTTTCTTATGTTCTCCTAGTGTAATTTCTCGTTCTTGTTCTTCAGTGTTTGTTTCAGTTAGTTTCTCGAAGTATTGTTTGCATCTATTTATAATCCGTTTCCGACCCGTTAACATACCACCTTGTTTGTCTTTTAAATTAGCCAGTATCGGGACTTTCTTCCGTCTTGTCTGTTTTATTATATTGTAGAATAATTTCTGGTTTTTTGTATAGTCTTTTTCATTTTTTCACCAAATTCCGTCCATGATTGTTTCTTAGCTTCTTTTACCGCTTGATTGGCTTCTCTAATACTTATTTTGCACTATTCACAGTCATCTTCTTTTTTTGATCTTAGGAATTTTTAACGTTTTTGTTTTTTGCCTTTTACTTTTTATCGTATTTCTGGGGTCCACCATTTACTTCTTTTGTGGTGAATATTACTTGTTTTGACGGTTCCACAGCTTTCTTTGGGTGCTAGTATAATATTTTCCTTAAAATGTTTCCACTTATGTTCAACCCCTATTTTCCTTTCAGCTTCTTCCATTTTTATCATTTTTTGTAATTTGTTACGGTATATCTTTTGGGTTTCTTCCTTTCTTAGTCTCTAGCTTTTAATTTTTCCTTTATTATCATCTGCCGTTTATTTTGTTTCGTTTCTTGTTTTACCATTCTTATCTCTATCGTTACTAAGTCGCTCCTATTTCTGCATATCTTTTACATCCTTGACCAATTTCCTATAGTCTCTACTTGCAATGAAATAGTCTATGATGGATTTCTCGTTTCTTGATTTAACCTCTCTGGTGTACTTGTGGATATTTTTGTGCTGGAATACTGCGTTCATTATTGTTAGACTATTGTCCACGTATATGTCTATCAGTCGTTCCCCGTTATTGTTTATTGTTGATTCGCTATATGGTTCCATACATTTTGAATATTTCCTTTGTCATTACCAACTTTTCCATTCATCTCTTCCATAATTATAGTGCTACCTGATCCTATGGCTACTTGTAGCATTTGATAGAAATCTTCTTTCTCCTCTTTGCTCGCATTGTCATTTGCTCCGTATCCTATTATTATAGTGTGATTTTATTTATCCTGTCAGTTGACTTCTGTTGTTAATCATCTTTCATTGATGTATTTTCCCTCTGCATCGTTTTTATTCTGTCTGGGCTTATTATTAGCCATATTCCTCCTACCGCTCTCTGTGTCTTCTACTCCTGACCATATAAGTATATAAGCGTCGTTTAATTCCTGCATTCCTTCATTATTCATTTTTGTTTCCGTTATTCCTAGGTAATCTAACTGTTGTGTTTTCGTCTCTTTTATTATTTCAAGTTTGAAATTATTATTAACATGTTTGTTTGATCAGCTGCATGATTGTTATCGTGCAGTACTAAGACTTATCATAACGTTTGTACTTGATATGAGTTGCTTTTAAATCGAATTTTGATAGAACGTTTAGTTAATACGAACAAAACATAGGTACTAGGCTATAAATATTTCGAGTAGAATATTATACTTCAACACCAATACTTCTTTTAGTGGTTTAGATTACTCATACTTCTGTTTGTTATATTCAATCAAGTAATTTCATTACTTTTTATCAAAATACCATTTATAATGTTTTTATTCGCTAGTAGCAGGTGTGATTGTAAAAATTAGGTGGAAGTATCAATTTATGTTATTTGAATAATTAAATTGAACGATTTATTACTCTCTAAAGTGGGGTATACAGTGATATACACATTATTTGCGAATACCTTTATGTGCATTATACATACAACGAAATACAATGATTTACAGTAGACCAAGTATTTAAATTATTTCAGATTTAATGTACAAATGAATTAGCAGTTTTTTGGAAGAAATAATAAATTAAATTTAGTTTAATAATTTAACTATTGTATTATAAAAAGAGTAAAATGCAAAGATCATGTTTAAATATGTACATTGGCAATGTTAAAATAAATATTGCAAACCTTGAGAATTGTGCTTATTGAAATATTGAAGTATCTGTGCTGAATGAAGGGAAATTTATTGAGTGGATTTTTATTAATATGAATTCTTTAATAATTGAGTTTAGCTTAAAAGCGGCAAAAGTTAAGTTCATCTTTTTAACGTTTTTGTTAAATTGACATGGAAGCGTACATATTGTTATAAAACCATAATGGAATGTGGAAAAAATAGTTAAGGAAGTAGTTTTATGCACCGTTTACTAAACTTCCTAACTGCATAGCTTCTAGCGATTTTTTATCGTTTTTTTTTAGTTTGCTTTGGATTTACAGTTTTAGGTTGTTTCGTTCGAACGAACTATTTGGTGTTTCTTTTTTCCGCAAGACAGGATTGCAAGTTTTATTTGAAAGTTAAGTTATTGATTTATTGCAATATTTTCATTGTGGACTTTATTGCACACATTCTGGAAACACTATAAAAGCAATATTTATTTTTCAAAAATGACGAACAAATGTAATATTAGGTAAGTGCATAAAGCACTCACTGTAATTAAATCAGTTTTCAATTTCTTAAGAGGAAAGCTCATTTATTTGGACTATTCTTTTTTTAACTATAACTATATGTGCACAATTTAAAATTAAAACTTCATTAAAGCTTCAAATTGATTAAAGTTGTAATTCTATTAGAAAAGAGATACTTATGTCATTTATACAAAAAATAAAACTCTAATGAATAAATTGACAAAATCGACTATTACAAAAGCTATCAAGAGCAAAAGGTGTTATAAATAATCGTCATTATTTTCAAACATGAATTATTGCCAATCTATACGGTAACTTTTCTGACTTAAATATTAAATGTAAACGCCTAGGCGTAAGCATTTAATCCACCGTGTTGATGTTTGTTTGGTAATATCTTAACGACAACTATAGAAAAGGTAAACTGATTTTCACCAAACAAACGTTTGGTCCCCGGATTTGTTGATTTGTTAATCCGTGCGTGCGTGTGTGCGTGTGCATATGTGAGCGTGTGTGCGTGTGTTAGTGTGTGCGTGTGTGCGTGTGTGCGTGTGTGCGTGTGTGCGTGTGTGCGTGTGTGCGTGTGTGCGTGTGTGCTCGTGTGAAAGAGTGCGTGTATGTGCCTGTGTGCGTGTGTGCGTGTGCGTGCGTGCGTGTGTGTGCGTGTGCGTGTGTGCGTGTGTGCGTGTGTGCGAGTGTGCGTGCGTACGTAGATACGTGTAAATTTAGTTTATAAATTTATGGTCTTTAGTTACGACTCATCCTATATGTTATTGGAAAATGGCAACATTGCCTATAAAATTCGTTCTTAATAGGAAATATTTCAAACATGTGACCGTTTTAAATTCTGTTATTGGTAGAAATTAATCAGACTTTCTTTTTTGTTTTCTGGTACCTTCATAAAAGAAGGAAAACGCCATTTTGGTAAAGAAATTTAATGCGTAGTTAGAAGCAATGAAAAATTTGGAAGAGGTTTCCTTAAAATTTGATTGAATTTTCAAGTAAAATTTTAACACAGCCTGTTGCTGGATTTCATCTTTTCCATATAAATAGATCCTGTTGGGATTTCGAATTTTAGTTCGGCTTTAATTTTTTTTTGTTTTTGCTACACCTTAGCTTCGTTCAAGAGGTAAGCTACTCCCTTTCTTTTCTTATTTACTAGACATAACTTTGAAATGCATGTGTACAAGTTTTGAAATTTTAATACAGCATAAAGATCATACCTTATAAAAATTTGGGTATTGATTTAAATTCTAACACAGTTGTCTTATATAGGTTTTTTGGTCCTTTACACATTTACTCAAGATTAACATCTTTCGTGCTTCCATAAGAGATAGTTAAACCATTTCTGACAGCACAATTGGATACCATTCGTCCGAGGTGTGAAATATTAGTTATGGGTCTTCGAACCTGAATGGAAACAGTTTACGATTACTCCTTCTCCTAGTATCTTCCGCATTAACTGAAGAAATATACGTTACACCTACGACTAGTTTCGGATAAGTATTTTTGTTACACGCATACAAAATTTTACCTACGGTGAGTGACTTTTGTTAGCTTTTCTATATAACGAGGCTCTCGTTATCTGTACATTACTGAAATTCTTATAACAAGTACATTCCGGGGCTTGCTACATTGTATTAGTGTGTTTCCGCAATTATCCTATTCCTAAAATTAATGCTTATCCTATTAAACATTTCCTTAGTAATCGTTAGAGTAATATTAGACATTTGTACCTGTAAAAGATAATTTGGGTTATTTCAAAGTTTCGAATATACTTACATTTAACTTTGCAATAGAATTTGTAATTTAACTATCAATTTCTTATGTACTAGTTTTATTTTGATATCAAACCGTAGTTTGTTCAACCGTTAGAACTATCTGTGTTTACTGTCCATGCAATCAGCTGTTTAGCTGACGGAACGCTATCATTTGAGTCTAAATGTACATGTGTGTCATAAATTATGCTAACTGCTGGGGTTGTATAAAAAGTTATTTATTTCAATTACTGTGTAAATTAAATTGCATATTTATTTTGATCATTGGGGTTGAAAATTTGTTACTTTTCACTGATTACAATTTAATAGTTGTTTATTACAGAACTGTTTGAATTAGGATTTACTTATGTTAATTTTTGTTTGTAGCCATATGCTTACTAATGAATGTGTCAATCTTTGTTGCGCCTTTATTAAATTCTTGCATTGTGATTGCCAAATCTGTAATGAACTTAGCCTTTCTGAATTTTCTAAACGCTTCATGCTTACTTGTCTGTAATGCTCATAGTAACTACATTGAGTAATTTTTTTCTTACATAAGGTAAACAACAGGGTAACATTAGTGATAATTTTCTAAATCGCTTCATTTGCTCCGGTTGATTGGAAACTGATAGATTAGTCCGACGAGTAGCTCTTCGTGGAATATCGGTACAAGTATTCAATTTCAGGATAGACATCTAGTGATAATGTTTGGGTATCTTTTATTTAGGGGTCAACGCTATTTGCCGGACCGTATTGTGTCTGATTATGTAAATTTTAAGTATAGATTCATAGTTTTTTCTACGGATTTGCTCTTCGAAAGGTAAGTTGATTACTGGTGGTTTATAAGTGATATCAATTGTATCGGATGTAATTATATGATTGATGTATTGGGAATATTTCCTGAAAGAATTGTATTTAGGGTCAACGCGAGATTGCCGGACCATAATTTATGTCTAGATACTATGTAAATTTAATTATTAGTTATAAATTCATAGCTATTTTACTAGATTTGGGTATATGAAAGGTAAGTGGTGATTAAACGATCGGTAAGTTGTATTCTGTAGATCCTATTGTATCTACGATATCTATCAGTCCTGATGTCAATTGGGAATATGGTGCCCTTTTAAATTCTATGTATCTTATTCTCCTGCCAGTTGGCACTCCATGCATCTAATGTTAACCGACCTACTGAGCTTCGCTAAATTTAATCTATGTTACAGCACTTACAAATTTCTACGATTTCCTTCGTGGGTATATTAAATAAGTGGTGTTAAACGATCGTAAGTTGTTTCCTTAATCCTGTGATCTACGATCAACTTCCTAACCAGTCCTTTGTCAATTAAATCAAGTGGTGCCCTTTTTAAATTCTATGTATATCTTTTCTCCTGCCAAAACACCCATGCATCTAAGTGCTTAACCGACCGACTGAGCTTCCGGCTAATTCCTTAATCTATGTTACAGCACGTTAGCCACAATTTCTACGATTATCCCTTTGTGCACGTAACAGAGTGCGTACGTGTGCGATGTGCTGTGTACGTGTGTGCGTGTGTGCGTCTGTACGTTGTGTGCGTGTGTGTGTGTGTGTGCGTGTGTGCGTGTGTGCGTGTGGGCGTGTGTGTAATGCGTGTGGCGTGTGTGCAAGTGTGTAGCGTGTTGCGTGTGTGCGTGTGCGTGTGCGTGTGTGCGTGTGTGCGTGTGTGTGTGTGTGCTGTGTGCTGTGTGCGTGTGTGCGTGTGTGTGCACGTGTGTGGTGCATAGTGTGTGCGTGTGCCTGTGTGCGTCTATGCGTGTGCGTGTGTGCTGTGCGTGTGTGCGTGTGCTGTGCGTGTGTGCGTCGTTGAGCGTGCGTGCGTGTGCGTGTGCGTGTGTGCGTTTGTGCGTAGTGCGTATGTGCGTGAATGCGCGTGTGCACGTGTGAAAGAGTGCGTATGTGTGCGTGTGTGCGTGTTATTATTATTATTATTATTATTACTTATTAAAATCAGTGATATACTACATGTTACATTAAATTACAAAAATGTTACACACCTAATCTTTACACATCTTTTCAAGCTGGATCTACATTTTTATTAAATCGCTGCATAATTTTAGTTCTTTATCCTCAACGCTACACAGTATGTTGCTCACACACCATTTTTGTTTAAACTCATTAATACTATTATTGTTTAAATGCCATATATACTCTGTATTTATCCTTGATGTTAATTTGTCTTTGTATGCGGTCACAAATTTACTTTCGGTTTCACCTGTTTTTATGTACGTTAAGTGTTGCTTATAGATACAACTAATTGTGAATACTAATATAAAGTTTGTCAGATTAACTATCGCTTTTTTCGCGTTTTATAGTTGAACATGCAGTATAGGTCTTTGGTTTGCACTGTATGTATCTTCATTAAACACTTAACTTTATGAGTCACAAACCTCCATATCCCTTGAACTAGGTGACACGTCATTATTATATGCCAAGCGTTTGCTTCTACGTTACAGGTCAGACAGGTTTTTGTGTCAGTTCAGATACCTTCTGTAAAAATACTTTGTCGGCTAGACGATTTCTGGAAATCTGCAACTATTATGCTATCGGCGCTAACGACG